>CM051263.1:8088646-8091146 GCA_027921565.1 Artemia sinica | reverse complement strand
AGAGACGACACACGCACAGACACGAAACACAAACAGAGTCATAGTGAGAGAGATATCCAAAAAGTTGGGTTGATCTAGGTTCACTTAGAGTGGCGCGCCACCCTAAGTGAACCTAGATCAACCCAACTGTTTGTGTTTGCATGTTTGTGTGTGTGTGTTTGTGTGTGTTCGTGTGTGTGTGTGTGTTTGTGTGTGTGTGTGTTTGTGTGTGTGTGCTTATGTGTGTGTCTTTGTGTGTGTGTGTTTGTTTGTGTGTCTTTGTGTGTGTGTGTGTTAATGTGTGTGTGTGTGTGTGTGTTTGTGTGTGTGTGTTTGTGTGTGTGTGTTTGTGTGTGTGTGTGTTTGTGTGTGTGTGTTTGTGTGTGTATGTTTGTGTGTGTGTGTTTTTGTGTGTTTGTGTTTGTGTGTATGTGTGTGTTTGTGTGTGCGTGTGTGTGTTTGTGTGTGCGTGTGTGTGTTTGTGTGTGTGTGTTTGTGTGTGTGTGTTTGTGTGTGTGTGTGTGTTTTTGTGTGTATTTTTTGTGTGTGTGTGTGTTTTTGTGTGTTTGTGTGTGTGTGTGTGTGTGTGTTTTTGTGTGTGTGTGTGTTTTTGTGTGTGTGTGTGTGTGTTTGTGTGTGTGTGTGTTTTGTTTTTCATGAAAAAAAATCTTGAAAGAGAACCATCAGTCCTCATCAATAGTATGCACAAGAATAAGTTTTTAAAATTTGAAATAAAAGTGTCATTCTATTTTTCTGATATGATTTAGAGATGTACAAAAAAAAGTTGAAAAAAAGTTAAAAAAAACTGTCAGAAAAAAAAGTTAAAAAAAACTGTCGAAAAAAAAATTGTCCAAAAAAAAATTAAAAAAAAAAACTGTAAAAAAAAGTGGTCACTACAAACATTATTTTTCTATTAGTAAAAGTTGCGACACACATATCTATATCATTCCCATTTTGAAGTTTGAAAATATTAAATATGAATTTTTCGTGTTTTAAGTGTGTGTTTCATGACATCCTAAGAGATGTAAAAACAAGTTAAAAAAAGTTAAAAAAGTTTAAAAAAAGTTTTTTTTTTTTTTGGGGGGGGGGGGGGGGGGGTTGGAGGGGGAGGGCGGTTTAAGGGCAGGAGTAGGAGGGGGAGTTGGGGGAGGGGGTCCTTGTGTTGGGGTAGGGGACCTTACAACACTGTTCAAATGGTAGTTGTGTATTATACCGAACACAGTTGAGAATCGCCCAAATAAAAAAAAAGACACGACACACAAACAGAGTCATAGTGAGAGAGATATCCAAAAAGTTGGGTTGATCTAGGTTCACTTAGAGTGGCGCGCCACCCTAAGTGAACCTAGATCAACCCAACTGTTTGTGTTTGCATGTTTGTGTGTGTGTGTTTGTGTTTGTGTGTGTTCGTGTGTGTGTGTGTGTTTGTGTGTGTGTGTGTGTTTGTGTGTGTGTGCTTATGTGTGTGTCTTTGTGTGTGTGTGTTTGTTTGTGTGTCTTTGTGTGTGTGTGTGTTTATGTGTGTGTGTGTGTGTTTGTATGTGTGTGTGTGTTTGTGTGTGTATGTTTGTGTGTGTGTGTTTTTGTGTGTTTGTGTTTGTGTGTATGTGTGTGTTTGTGTGTGTGTGTGTTTGTGTGTGCGTGTGTGTGTTTGTGTGTGTGTTTGTGTGTGTGTTTGTGTGTGTGTGTTTTTGTGTGTATTTTTTTGTGTGTGTGTGTTTTTGTGTGTGTGTGTGTGTGTGTGTGTGTGTTTGTGTGTGTGTGTGTGTGTGTGTGTTTTTGTGTGTGTGTGTGTGTTTGTGTGTGTGTGTGTTTTTGTTTTTCATGAAAAAAAATCTTGAAAGAGAACCATCAGTCCTCATCAATAGTATGCACAAGAATAAGTTTTTAAAATTTGAAATAAAAGTGTCATTCTATTTTTCTGATATGATTTAGAGATGTACAAAAAAAAGTTGAAAAAAAGTTAAAAAAACTGTCAGAAAAAAAAGTTAAAAAAAACTGTCGAAAAAAAAATTGTCCAAAGAAAAAATTAAAAAAAAACTGTAAAAAAAAGTGGTCACTACAAACATTATTTTTCTATTAGTAAAAGTTGCGACACACATATCTATATCATTCCCATTTTGAAGTTTGAAAATATTAAATATGAATTTTTCGTGTTTTAAGTGTGTGTTTCATGACATCCTAAGAGATGTAAAAACAAGTTAAAAAAAAGTTAAAAAAAAGTTTTAAAAAAAGTTTTTTTTTTTTTTTTTGGGGGGGGGGGGGTTGGAGGGGGAGGGGGGTTTAAGGGCAGGAGTTGGAGGGGGAGTTGGGGGAGGGGGTTCTTGTGTTGGGGTAGGGGACCTTACAACACTGTTCAAATGGTAGTTGTGTATTATACCGAACACAGTTGAGAATCGCCCAAATAAAAAAAAAAATGTATTCATTAATATTCCTTTTGTTAGAATGCATCATTATATTTCAAATGCCAATTTTGAACTGAGAAAATAACTCATTGTCAGAGTTTTTATACCCGTGTTCAAGG
>CM051263.1:7641146-8083646 GCA_027921565.1 Artemia sinica | reverse complement strand
CTGTACAAATTAAAAGTTGTAATTCCTGTCTTGAAGAGGTGTGTGACTCTCATCCTAGAGGCCACCTATGCTCCAATTGTCATTATGATAAATGTAAGCAGTGGGAGAGTACATATCCCGGTATGATTGGAAAGAATCCTAACCGTGATTTTAGTTTATTGCTACGAGATTGGTATCGTCGTGGTTTTAGATTGTTCTGGGAGGAGGAACCAGGTCAACGATTCAACTGTTGGAACAACAAGAGAATATGGTTTCTACGTCATTGTTGTGAAGACACTGGGTGTTATGATTATAAGCCCACTGATTTTTATTTGGCTGTGACGGAATGTGATTCGACACTTGAGGACACTGTTTGTGAAATTGCTTCAAATACGCAAATTGAAACATGTGAATTCTATAGAATGAATGCGAATAGTATCATTGACTATACAAAGAGATATGACAAGAGTGAAGTCACACTCTACTGTAGAAAATGTGACCCTGACATTGCAGTACATCAGGATCAGTACACGGTGAATTCAGATAATCTACCTGCACTAGTTGTTGTCGACAAATACCTAGTAGTGGATGAAATCTAAAGAGTAGAAAAGTCGTTTTATCATGTATATAATTTTTTTTATTAATAAACAATTTCACATACATCTTTAGAACATTTTATTCTCAGGGCACTAAAATCAATATTAAATACACTTGTAAGTATATTCTCCACTAGAAAGTCGTTCAATTGAGGTAAGTCAACGTAGATGTTGAGAAACTGCTTGTAGGTGTAGCCACGACATCTGAACATGAAAAAGAGTAGTGCATGAAAGCCGCATGTCTTAGTTGTTAAATCCTGTACTCTTCGTTGATTTTGAATAATGGTTTTCCCACTGCTTTCAATAAAGTTGCTGATGTATGGAACGTAGAATTTATACGATAGGCCAAGAGGATCAAAAAATTCAATATTCTTCGCTGTTTGAAAGATGCATAGCCAATGGCCAGTCTTCAAAGTCGATGGACTGCTATTAACAATGATTAGGGTATTGTTAACACTTGGAATTTTTTCAATGAAGTCCGAGGGTATGCAATAGGACTTGTATTGGGACATGTATGGATCCATACTAAATACATTGATTATTTGATTTGTGTTCATGGTGCAAGGTCTAGTAGAACACTGCCGTCGGGTGTGATTTCCCAATAGGTTTCAAATTGACTCAGTGATATTAGCGTGATACTCTCAGTCAGAGCATCGGCAAATGTACACTCTAAACGTACATTCTCAGTTCGTACTATGCTCATATCCTGTGTGCCTGACAAGTCCAAAACAATAACCCCATGATTTTTCGAAAACATTGAATCGGTTATTCCATTTTCAAATAGTTGAGAGTCATGATCTAGGGATTGCATGGTCAACTCGCACAGAGTTCTATAGGATTTTTTGTCAAATGATAGAGTGTACAGTGGAATACCATTCACTTTGCACACAAGACTAGATAGACCAAAAAAATTAAAATCATGGGGGGATTCAGTCCAGGATCCAACGGCACTGCCACTCTTCACAAAGGCCAAAGCCAATTTTGATGGGATTTCTCCATTGATAAATGATGAATCGCTATAGCTACGAGAACCGGCGGCAATGTGACGTTGATTGGTGATTGTATGGGGGACAAGAAGTTTAATGTTGTTACCATTGGCTCTTAGCTTTTCCACTGCCAATGCAACAGAGCTCATAACTTGTTGTTTTCGAACGTGGAGAATTGCCGATGTGATAATAACATTTGCATCGGGTGCTGCAGGAAGTGTTTTTCTCAAAATGAAATTCGATGGGGCCATCTGCAACTTTATGTCAATCTTGACATTGGGAGGTAGCCATTGGGATATATTGAATATCTCATGATTTAATTTTCCAACTAGATGATACTCCTGGGTCACTGCTGTAGTCAACTCACCGTCAGTATCAACACCTGTTCGATATTCATAGCCCAATGATTGTCCTCTCATCTCCTTGTACACCTTTGGCGTCATCATCATAAATTGTATGTAGCTTGCATAGTTGGATAAATTATTGCTAGTGCTCACCAATGTCCCATTAATAAATACATTAATTTGTTTGAATAGGTTGTGTAGAATACAGTTTTCATAGGAGAGACCATCGCCGGCATTTGGAGTTGTATTATCTGACTTTTTCTTCACCACAACATTTAAATCAATAAATGTTGATGACAAATCAATGAAATAGTCTTCATTGGAAAATATTTGAAAGTGTATATTTTCCGAGAGGGGTTGTTGAGGGTGAAATTGTTCATAGTAGCCATACTTGACACTGACATCAACATTTTCAGCATTGAATAAATTCAATGAGGAACTGATCGATGGATATGATTCCTTGTGGGGGAGATAAGTCATCTTAAGAGAAGAAATCCTTCTTTGATCTAACAATCTTTTCTTTTTCTTCTTCTGCTGCTGCTGCTGCTTATTGACCTTCGTTGTTTTATTTCTCAAAGTCCTTGTTGATGTCCTTTGCTTCCTGCCTGGGTGGAGACTGATGAGTGAATGACGCGAACGCATCCTTTTCAATCCCTCCCCATTTTGTCGAGATTTTAATTGTTCACCAACGGCTCTTGCTGAAGATCTAATATTTTCCTTAACACTCTCCTTGAAATTCTTGCCCGACCCCCAGTCCTGTAGTGTGGAGGCAGCAAAATTTGATGCAGCAGGTACAAGATATTTTCTGGCAAGGGGTAGTGCAGAACGAAATAGCCTAGCAAACCAGCTACCAAGACCATAGCCAGACATTGTAGTACGCCCCTTGTAGTAGTCCAATCCATTGCCTATTTGACGTGGACTCAAAGCACCAACATAACAGTCAATATCGGGACAGACAAATGGAATTCTTCTATTGTTCATTTTTTAGGTTATTGTACCGTCGTTGTCGTTGACAATGGGTCGAAAATGACATGTAATCACTGCTAAGCCTTTTGAAATTGCTATTGGATCACCTAATTCAGTTCTTAGTGTTAACTGACAGAGTTCCAAATAGGAAGTGTTTACGGGAATATACTGAAGATGCTTTATATTGTAGTGGTGAACATGTTCTTGATTGGTTTTTCGTTCAAGAACTCGTAGGAGGGGAACATTTGAATTACCAACCCGAGATGTTTCCACAAATGAAGCGTAGAGAAATATACAAGTGTCCGTGGAGAAGCTGGGTGCATAGTCTGCATAGATAACATGGTCACTACCACTGAAATTTTCTGTCTTAATAATACGGTTTTTAAAACCAAGAACCTCACGTAAATTCTCATTGAGGAAAATTCTTTCATTCTCAAATGGATTGGTAATATAAATTCTCCTTTGTTCCGTCGAGTAATTGAAAGTGAAACCGCCTTTTTTTCGACTTGCAATTTTTTTGTTGATAACTCGACACAGTTCATGCATGTTATTGTATTCCCTGTAGGAGATGTTAGCAATAGGGTACTGATTAGAGTCAAAAGTTGCCATTGCACCTTCATCACCGAATTCAAACGGTCGTATTTTTATTTCATATTTACGATCCTTTCTCAGGATGTCATAGGTATTTTTGAGAATACAGTCGACAAGAGCCACTTCATATGCGCCGTCAAATTTGACGGCGGGGGAGAGTTTTGTCCAAAAATCACTTGTCGTATTCAAGTCATTGTAGAGAGGATCGGAAACGTTGGACATGAAAGTTACATAGAAATCATTGGGCATTGTCAATATCTTCAACACCAATCCAAGAATCAAAATCAGAGTTGTATCCTAGCCAGCGAACAAGTAACTGTTTCTTACCCCTGCGAGTACGTGTCTTTAATATCTTTTCAATTTGATAGATTTCACTAGCATTTTTAACTTTTTGCAATTCATAGTCATAAAAGCCGCCGAGAATCTCTTCATCTTTGGTATCACGCAGGCGATAAGTTATGGGTTTAGTGTCTAGGATTTTTGCCACTTTAAAAAGTTCAGTGGACCACAAGTAATTCCCCTTTTCAAAAACATTAGTTGTTCTATTAATTCGAACCGTATCACCAACATTGAATTTATTTTTCTTCTTCTTCTTGACTTTTGATTCATTGGAATATTGTTTAAGAAAGGTGTCAATTGTATTATGATCCGAATGATGAACTTCCGTTGGTGTAGAGTTGGACAATGATCGATGAGGTCGTTGATTATAAATCAACATGATTTTATCTAGATCATGAATAAAAGCCGGCGTATTTTTCAATGTACAATATCTTGAAATTAAAAGTCGAATAGTTCTTATCAATCGTTCGGCCAATGCAGCCTTTATAGGACTGTGCGTATGATAGAGCAGTGTACTATATTTCTCTAGTACTTTTGCAACATGAGGATTAACAAATTCACTACCGCGATCCGTTTGAATTTTTTTATATGAATCCTTTTCGAGAATACTTTCAATGGCCTGAGCAACTTCAACACCTCTCTTTGATCGCAATGGAATTGCATATGCATAGCGACTAAAAACACTGATTGCAAGTAGAATGTACTTGTACGGTATATTGTGACGTCTTTGAAGCTCATCTAGAGTCAAGAGATCTGCTTGCATTATATCCAATGGGTAAAAGGCTTTAGTTTTTCGATATTGATTGGCACGAAGTCTATGATTTCTATGCAGAGTGTAACTTGGCTCATTTTGTAGATAGTCTTGTACACTTTTAGGGCGAACACCCGTGACTTTGGAAAGAGTTGTGGGGGAACTTAAACTCCCCACCTCGCCAATATTTTCATAAACACCTTTCAGAACTTCAGCCATTTTGAACGTAAACACGTTGTGTAACGTCCGCTACCCTTTTGTATACTGGCTGCTGCTGCTGGTGGTGGTGGGGACGTTGACGTGATACGTCTTCGCTTTTGTCTAGCTATCAGTGGTGTGCTAGTATTTTCCAAAAGTGATTTAAAATCTTCTTCTTCTTCAAGTTCATCTTTTAATGTTGATGATGATGCACGTTCATTTAATTTTTTTAGAATTTGTCTATTGCCAATAAGACTTTTGGGGAAGTTTAATGTATTTAGAAAGTTGTATAGACGAGTGTCAAATGATAATAGTCCTTTACGATTTGTAACCATGTCATACATTAAATCAAGTAGATTATAGCTCTTGCCCTGAATTATAATCCTTTCCCCATTGCTCTCAACTTGAATTTGATCACTTTCCAAGAGATAGATTAGGAGTTGTTTACTTTGTTCACGATATGAGTGGGGCATTAGATTTCCAATTTTCAATACAATTGAATCCAATTCCTCCTTCTTTAATTGTGTTCCAGCAGCAGCAGCAGGAGACTCTTGAGAAGATGATTCTTTTTTGGGATCAGCAGCAGTGGGCTTTGATCGATAGTGTTTGTCCACTCGACGAAGTGCATCTTGAAGTAAAATCAGTTTTTTATCATCATCAATAGTTTCATTGTCGAGGAATTTACTCAGATTGTCCTCAAAGTGTTCGACGGGTGAGAGAGCGAGTTCTATTGGAGTCAATTTATAGGGTTTTGCCATCTAGAGAAAACTGTTTACAAGTCCTGCAATTATTGGCAGTAAAAGTGTGAAAAAGCTACCGCCCGCCTGAAGAAGTCGTTTCCTTTTAAAATTCTTTCCTTTCTTTTTAGAGGCCAATGTACGTACAATGGAACGATGTTGCTTTGCCTGTTGCTTAACTACTTCTGGTAGTTGAACATTACCCTCGGTCAAATTTAAACAAAGTTCAGATATTAGATTAATGAAATCATTGTCAATACCGTGTTTGAGTATTGCTTTTCTAAGCTGAGGTTTTGAAGTGCTTAGAACTGAAAACAAATGTCTATTTTCATGTAGTTTCTTCAGTGTCATGATAGCGACTAATAGGTCTTTTTAGTGTTCACCGGGAGATATACTGTAATTTCATTGTCGAAAATATCTGTGACTACACGCAGATCCTCGGATGTATTTTGATTAAGATCCAATAGGATATAACCGTGGGGTTTATTAGTTGCCTGATTGTATGCTGAGAGCAGAAATTTAGGGGCACCTGGATAGATTTGTTTATTGAGGGTTATTAGCGAGCTAGAATCACGAACAACTCTGTAGATGATATAGTAGGTACAGTTCAAAGCAAGTGTTCGCATACATTTGCTCTGATGAAAGAGATTGTGTAGAACTAGAGTAACGGAAATCTGTTCATGATGAGAGCGAACAGTGAACAATTGCAGCATTTGCTGAGACCATTGTTCAATAGATTCAGCCAGATCGTCAATGATCAGCCAAGAGTTTGGTTCAATAATGTTGAAAACATCAAGTCCCTGTATGAACTGTATCTGCATCGATCCCATGGTGGTGGCAACAATTGCTTTTATTTTATTGTATGACTCCTGCCAAATACTATAGCAATAGTAGATTTTTTTCGGCTTTTCCGCAAACATTTTATCACAATTTTTAATTATTTTAGTTAAGAGTGTTGTTTTGCCCGACATTGAGGGCCCACACAGAAACGATCTGAATGGTGTTTTAAATTGATACATGTTCCTTTCAACAGTTCACCTGGACAACTAACTGTAGACCCTAATTGTCTAATGACTAAATAATTTTTCCCTACTACTACTACTCTGTTCTTCAAGAAGACAAAGACAAAGACGAATAAAGAATCATATTTTTTTCTTTTATTATATGCACATAAAAAAAGTAACAATACATTGAAAAAAATACACTTTTTTAAATTTATTTATAATAAAAAATACAACAGCATTTACATAGGTACACACACAGAGAGAAAAAACACTGTTTATTTATAGAGAAAAAAATACAACATTAAATTGGAGAGAGCACTTGAAAAAATACACTTTTTAAAATTTATTTATAATAAAAAAATACAACAGCATTTACATGGGATGCACACAGAGAGAAAAAACATTTTTTTTTGTTTATAGAGAAAAAAAAACATTAAATTAGAGAGAGATGGCACTTGAAAAAAAAAATCTGCTCTAAGTCCAAAAAAAAAGATAACTTTGGTGACGGTGCGCCCCCCGCGCTGGAGGCGGCCGGCCGGCCCCCCCCCCGGGCCGCGAGGCCCCCCCCCCCCCCCAAAGGCCGCGAGGCCCCCCGAAAGGTTTTTAGGAAATTAGTTACAGGACTTTATTTAAACCGAGACTTTCCCTGTGGGCAATACATTCGGTCCGGTCTGAAGTTAAATAGTGTCCAAGGGGGAGGGTGGTCACACCATCTTGACAAACTTAGACCTTGTCGGAAATGGTACTCATGGCTATTTTCTCTACATTTACAGTATAGTTCCTGTAGTTCAATGAACAAATTGCCAACAATTTGGCTCGTGGAATTGCATTTTGAACAATACAATTCCTATAAATGTCCATATTGAAATTCTTGTACACATAGCGCGTGGGTACTCCTTTGCAACGTTTCTTGATTTCCTCGTCGTATGTCTGTATAAAGTACACCTTCGGACCTACAAACATACCACGGGAAATCAAGTCGCTACCCGTTTCAGATTTAAAAAATAAAAGCTGATTGGGCGCCCGACGTTTTACTAGCTCAGGGTAAAGACCACCACACCAATTGGTGTAGTCCATCCGTGAACTGATAATTTCACCGTGCGCCAAATCATCAATTAGATTTGGTGTTTTTACTTTGAGCAGTAGAGAATCTGTGTCACCGTAGCAAACCTCTACTTGCCCCTTTTCCGGCCACTGTACCCTAGCCACATTGTAGTAGAATTCCAACATGAGCTTTTTTGAGATCTCCAAGATAGCACTGCCTGCAGCAATATTTTTATTCAGGACAATGCGTCTTTTTTTCCTATTCAAAAGTACCATGTCCGGGCCAATGATTGTAAAGGAAGTGTAATTGGGATCGGCAATAATTCGAGCACATTGTTCTGGATCGGTCACAACGTCACAACGATTCCTATTACGAACACTCTCACACATTTTGCCGAAAGCCGAATTTAAAATGAGTTTATAAATTTCTTTTTCAGCTTTCGTCTGTGCTGCAGAACGTTTGCTGACAAAAGTGTCAACAAACGTTTTCAAATAAGGTTTTTGACTAAACTCGAGTGCTCGGTGAACCTTTGTGACGTTGAAACCATTGTTACACATCCATTTTAACGCTACATGATGTACAACTATGTTTTTTTTCGGCAGAAGGTCAGCAATAAGTTTTTGTTTTGAAGGCGCCCAATGCAATCCGTCCACCTCGACTAAACGCCTATTGCGAGGGCTCAAAGAGTCCTTAGTCACAGGTCTATTGATACACGGGAAAACAAAATCCTTTACTGAATCGTGAAGCTCGACTGGTATCTCTCCATCAATTTCAAAAAACCATCCAACCGGTCCATTCTCCTCAACACTGTCAATGTTGGGGAAATGGGGAGCTTGAGGGTCATTGAGCCATTTATAGTCACCGCAAGGTAGTGCATAATGGGACATGGCCGAGGGGTAGAGAGAATTCATATCGAGGAAAACTGCATTTGATTTTGTCCCCGTCTTCTCCCCCGTTGGATCGGTTTCCAAGATACGGTCTCCGTGAAAAACAAAACCCCCCCTCATTGACCTCTCGATGAACAGATGCTGATCAATGTCAGTGATTAGCCCGATTTTTTCCCCACTAATTTTCAGGATGAGGTCCATCACTAGATGAGGCGAAGAAAAATAATACCCCAAATCAAGATTAAACTCCTCATAGATTTTATCCGTATTTTTACACATAATGTCTAACAAAGTTAACACGTCACTCGACAAATACAGCTTGCAGTAGTCAAATCCATTTTTACACCCTCCCTCTGCCCAAACTTTTTTAGCAAAACTGTATTCCTCGGGGGTGCAACTACGATCGTGAAGACTGTCGTAAAACGATTCAATTGGAGGAATAGCCTCCTCGGCGAATCTCGACATGGAACAATAATGGTCATAAGGATAGATGCCCTTGACCGTTAACAAATCATATAAATCATTTGGAAATTGTTGCTTGAGAAGGGGAAAAGCATTGCAACCGTCATCGTTTTTCTGCACTTGAATTAATTCGCTCAATGATTTGGGGAAAAAACTGTAGGAATCTAAAAAGCGAATTTTATTCGTGTACTCAACGCCGGCTTCAACAAATTTCCACATAAATTCCAAAACAAGCAACTTTTCCGATGACTTAGGTATGATTTTGTACGTAAAGCTGTCTATCACCCATGCATCATCATCATCCACTGTTCCATTTCTTTGAAGATGTGCCAATGCAGGTAGCACAAACTTCAGATCGTAGTTAGAGTTATGTATAAAAACCGGTAGAAAAAGTTGTTGTTTAATTTTTAAATTACACGAATTGTGAGCCCACCCCCGAAAGTTACTTTTTCCCGTTGAATTGGGGTCAATAAGGTGATTGTGGTCCTGCACCGCGTCTTTTGGGGCAAGGGCACCCCTACACACCCAGCAAACTGTTCCCTTTTCCAACGCCAGTTGCTCTTTATTCGACAATGTCATCGGATAATTAGTATGACGTAATCGTGAAATTGCTCTGTTTGTCGTTTTTATTAAAGAAATCAATAGCTTTTCCATACTGCCCTCCTCGTCCATAGTTAAAAAAACTCTTCCAATAGCATTTTATTGTTGGCGTCGCGACGGGCGTGCGCATAGGAACACGCAACTAGTTTGTGTTCCTTGACTATATTTGGCCTTGATGGGTCTGATACCTCAACCAGTCTTGTTTCACAATCCAAAGACACTTTATCAGATTGCAGAAGAGAATTTTGAAAATTTTTAAATTGTAAAATGTCTTTGCCTTCTGCCGGCATTTCTATTCTCTGATTTCCATGAAGTTTGCAATGGTTCATGTGATCTGAAAACGTTCTTTCAATTTTAAATGAGGAAAGGCACATGGGGCAATAGAAACGTTCCCCATATTTTTTGCCTTGAGATAGGAGCCGACTTATTGCTGTGACGGGGAAAAAATGACCATAAGAATTTACATCTTTGGGGGGTTGGTAAATAACCCATACCCAATTTTTAACATTTTCCACCATCGGTGTCCTCACTGAGTACAAAACCCCTTTTTTATTTGGTTTTTTCCCCCCATCTACAAATTCAGTGTCGCACTGGAGAACAACTACCCCCACCCCAAGATTTTCATTTGCTTTTTCGAATATGCTTATTTCTTTAAAGGACACCGGATATTTTCCCTCTAAACAATCAAAATTTACTTTAGGGAAATTTTTTCCACCGTTACGTGCAAGTTTGTCAAGATTTTTCATTGATGATTCATCTTTTAATGTCTTATGGGCTGCTGCTAAAAACGCATATTTAAAGCATTGAAGTCCAGTGTCAAAATACAAACTCTGACCTCCTTTGGTAGCCGACAAATCAGGGTGGCATTTTATTCTTTTACCCCTCCCACCCCTTAAAATAAAGTTTTTTTTAAATCTACTGAGATTCAGATCCATGCGTTCAATGTATAAAATGGTGGACCCACTCCCCCTCTCGCTAAATGTATCCAGAGTTGAAATTAGTTTATTTACCCAGTTGAAAAAATTGTCTTCAAAATCGTTTAGACCTGGGTAGAAAGTCTGGTTGCCTGTCGAAAAATGAAAATAAAAAATGTCCCCAGATGTTCCCTTTTGTAAGTAAACTTTTTGGTTCACTGATGCTTTAATTCCCCCTCGACCTCCCCATTTCTGGATCTGAATATCAATAAGTGCTCGAATTCTGTCGATATAGCTATGGAGATTTTTCACGGGGTCAGTTAAAATAATGCCAGCGTTTTCCTCGGGAAGGCTAAAATCTACCCTGTACGTTTGCAAATGGCTTAGACCAGATTCTAACAGATAAAAATCAGGCAATTCCGGGGACGTAGCACTGTTTTCATGTCCTGACCCTGTTTGTTCAGGACTCAATTCACTAATTGTAAAGTTCTCATTAAAAATGTCCCCGGAAAAATGAGCTACTGTTGTATTACTACTACTACTACTACTATTAAGTGGAATGGTGGAGGAGGGTGACAGGGAATTGTCAATAACACCACTCCCAGTCTGTTCAATCACATTGGAGGGATGTGACATGAGGTTCCCTAGTACATATTCCAAGGTGTTTGGGGACAATTGGTCGAGCCAGCCTGTATTGTCCTCTGATGGAATTTCGTTATGAGGACCTGGTTCAAATTTACTTGTAGCATCATCTAAATATTCATGCATGAAACTATCTGCCCACTCTGGGTCCTCAAGCATGTCAATATCACAAGTTAAGTCCTCCAGGCTGGCCATTTCCCCAAAAACATCGTTAAGGAATCCCTCATGCCACTTCATATTATCTAGAACCAGTGTAGGTTCATCCCTGAACTCTGCTGGTGGTGACATAATAGATACTGTAAATATACCTGCTTCATCACTCAATGGTGCCACTGGGGGTGCTATATTTTTAATCTGTAGAAAAAAAAAGTTTTATTTTTTATGTAAAACAATCATTATTTTATAGTTAATAAACTTTGTCAATTTCTCATAGTCATTGTCCCACCACCTTAACAATTAAAAGAAGAAAAAAAAGTTACATTGCCTTATGTCTTTCATAATGTCAACTGAACATGTTAAAAAATATATTTTTTTTTTTAGTCGGGAAAATGTAGTCTTATTCTTAGAAAAAATTAATGGTTTTATTCCAAAAATTTTTTTTTTTAATAAAAATGCAAAATATGAGTCCAATTCGATTGTTTGAGCCTCTTCATTATAACTGTCAATGAAATTTGACCATTGTTCAACTGACGCAGTATGCTGTACGAACAATTGCTCCTCGGCTTCAGTTAATGGACACGAATCCCATATGTCGGCGGTTGGCGGTGCTGTTACTTTCTCAATAATCCGTATTTTCCTGTTTCTTTTGCCAACGGATTTGTTTGACCTGGGCTAAATAAATACTTGTAAGAGAGAAGAACTTTTTTCTCCGTCCATATCAACAATTAAATTGCGATTAAAACGTTGGATGGTCCTTTTTTAGAGCCCCCCCTCCCCCCCCTCCCCCCAAACCCCTCCCGGGGAGAACCCTTGGGAACCGGAAGCTTCCTTCGAGGTAGGAGGATCGATACCCTTTCCGAGTTGGGGGATATCGGACTTCACAACACTGTTCAAATAGAACAGTCTCAAATTCTTTTCTTGAACCTTTTCAAAACGAAAATAATTGCCTGAGTTGGTTCAAAATAATATTTTCTTCGTATGTGAAACCCATAATTGGAGATTACTAAAAACCTTCTTCCTGTCACAGGAAACCCGCTTACAATTCAAAGCAGATTAAAAAGCGATGGGACGATCTGATAAGGCGCAAGCTTGCCAACCGTGAAATAGCAAATCGTTTTTGTTTTTGTTTAAAAGGAATTATTGCATTAGAATGTATCTTGGTTAGAAGTTACAAGGTAAGTTTTTTTTTATAGAAATGCGTGATAAGCACTCCTTTATATATATATATTGCTAATTTGGTTAATGAAAGAAAATGAAATAGCTTAGAAACAAATTTTAAGTTTTTACTCATCAAAAGCTATGCGCCTGAGAAAATTTTGTCTTATTTTTGAAAATAGGGATAGAAAAAATTATGTATATACTTACAAATTCTGACTGGGCTTCTATATCTGAACTCCTTTGCAAAACTTGAAGGGGGTAAAGCTCGCAATCTTCAGTAGGTTGAGCTGAGACATTGTATGAAGTAGCCCATTCCCTTTTCAACTTCCTTCCAGTTGCCATGGAGCTAACGCGGGGGTCAGAGGGCTCTGTCACTATAAGTTGGGTGCTCGATGGATGGTCCAGATCGCGTGTAATTTTTCCAGCGAATTTGATAACAGACGCCCTTGTGGCCGGTATTAATGAAGGTTCGCCATATCTTGCTTTCTTTTCAGAAGGGGGATTATTGCACGTCTCTTCTTCCTTTAAAAAAAAGACAAAAATTTAGCATGTAGCAAAAATGCATTTTGGGTTTGGAAAATAATTCAGTTTATGTTAGACATCTAAAGTAATGTAAAAAACATCTTGATTTCAAAATCAGGGGTTTTGATAGTGGGATGGAGGGCCTTTTATAAACTGCCCCCCCCCCCTACGTCCATGCTTCCGTGACTGTATTTGTAAATTCAAACTTAAAAAGCAGTATTTGCGTTCCTTATTAAACAATATGGAGAAGAATTGCATGTGACAGTCAAGTACTTCCGTATTTCATAAGATGAAGAACAGATTTTTTTTTCTTATTCAAGATTATCTGGTCACTGACACTTCCTTCAGCGAGCCTCCTCTTTTGTATACTCAAGCGTAAAATTGTTACTAATCATGCGGTTATGAACATTTTGTGAAACTCAAAGTCAATTTAGTCAGAAATTATTAAACTCTTTGGTATAACAGCCTTTTTTTCTCTTTAAACTATCAGATTTCAATCAAATGTAGACATAAATAGAAATTTTTAAGAAGTGGAAAAGTTAATTAACATGGCTCAGTCAATCCCCCCCCCCCTATGAGATAATAAGGTCCGTCAAATAAAAAGGATAGCTAAGCTAACAATGTTATTTATTAAATAGGGTTATAAGGTAACAAATTTTATTTTTGAGGAAATGGGGGGGTGAGGGTTTGAATGCATTAAATTTCAAAAAGAGATTCTTCAACGCAGACTGGTCTGGAAATATTTTCAAAAAACATCCCTAAAAAAAAAAAGCCACTGATCTTGATAAAAAAAAAATCACACCGTAATAAAAAGGAAGCTTTTGTAACAATTAATACATTAAAAGAATCAACATTTTATTCTAATCCCAAATTACCGATCGAAAGCTAAGCACTTTTTCAAAAACATCCCTAAAAAGGCCACTGATCTTGATAAAAATCACACCGTAAATGCAGACTGGCCTGGAAGTATTTTCAAAAACATTCCTAAAAAAAACCGCTGATCTTGATAAAAAGGAAGCCTTTTTAACAATTAATACATTAAAAGAATCAACATCTTATTCTAATCCCAAATTACCGATCGAAAGCTAAGCACTTTTTTCAAAAAAAAACATCTCTAAAAAAGACCCATTGATCTTGATAAAAATCGCACCGTAAATTTCAGCCTATAAGAGGTTTCAGCTCCTGAACAATAGGCTTCTAAGTGTATAAGTACCCTTAGTTCTAGTGTCAGCCTTAAGTAGTCAAAACTTTTTAAAAAAGGTAACCACACAGTGTAAGGAAAGAATTTCTTCCTTAACTTAATGACAAGACAATTTTTTTTTTTTTTGCAAACTGGCCTGGAAGTATTTTCAAAAACATCCCTAAAAAAGGGTCACTGATCTTGATAAAAAGGAAGCTTTTTTAACAATTAATACACTTAACTTAATGACAAGACAATTTCTTTTTAATATAATAATGAGAATATTTTTTTACTCACCAGAAATTGCTTAGAATTATCCATTTTTCTATGTAAATGTTTTTTACAAAAAATGCTTGTAGTTTTATCTCGAATATAAACTATTCAAAACTGGTGGAGAATCTAATATGAAACCTGAATATATACAAAAAATAATTGGCAACTAAAAAAGAGACACCGGTTTTGCTTTATCACTAAAAAAAAGACATTGAACTTTGAAATTGCGTAAATCCTCTTGACAAAGAGTGTAATGACCAGTAGACTGAACTTTTGAAATTGCATCATTCCCTGGCAAAGAGTGTAATGACCAGTAGAAGTAAAATTAACAGAAAAAAACTGTTTGTACGGGGGCCCCTTAGAATCCAGACGAGCAACTCTACTGACAGTGGGGTAATTTGATCGACAAGTTTGTTTTTTGTCATTCTTGGAATGCATAGAGTCACGTCCAAAGCTTCCATAGCTTTCTCTGCACTTTCGAATATAATCTGGAAAACCTCATCTTTCTCCCTCTTTTTACTTAAAATTCTTTGGGATTTTGGATTTTTTTTTCTGTGGCTGAAAATAAATGTAATGTTTCAGTCTGAATTAATCTGCTTAGGGCAAGAGTTGTGTCAGTTATATCACTCAAACAGTAAACAGTAATAATATAGTAGCAAGTTAAAATTTGCTTTTGTCAATGAATAACTATCACGCCATGAAAGAACAATTCTCAGTGCTTCAACTATTATAGGCATGTCATCTCTGAATTGCAATATACTTTCCTGGTGTTCAACCCAATGAGCAACCTTCGACAATATGACCAAAACATTTTTAAGGAACAAATTTCGGATTGCCGATGCACTAAAAAAATTTGCAACTTCTTTAATACCACCTACAGCATTTTTGACACATTGGCTTTTTTGCAATTGAAAATCGATAGGTTAAAAGTATGATTTTTGCATCCACAGAGGCTAATTTTTTTTAGCAACTTTTTGGATCCCTGATACTCCCTCGCATTTCGGAAATGTTGACACTGCATCTAGCGCCACTTATGCCAACACAACTGTCAACGATTGATCCGATGTCTTCCATTAGCTTGAGCATAACCTTACCTAAAATTTCACCTCTAATGTTTGGTTCATGTTCAGTTATACCCTCCTTTATAGATAATTTCTGGAAGATCCACAAATCCAACAAAGTCTTCTACAATACTCCTGTCATAAACATAGTGCTGAGAAAGACTAAATTGTAAGGTATGTGACGCATCCATGGTATAGTCAAATATCAAACTGTAAAATTCATCTTCGTGGATTCTTGTTTTTATAATACTTTAAGTTTCTTCAATGCAAAATTGTATCAAGTCACTTGCCGTCGTCTTGTTAATGTACCCCAACCCCAAATCCGCCACTACATTAGGGCGGGGGGGGGGGCACACCCCCCACCTGGATCTGCCACTGTGTCATAGCTTCAAAACTAAGATTTTTATAAATAAAATAAATTTTAATGCTGATAGGCCTTAATATTACCTCTTTGGCAACATAGGAAAAATATTTTTTTTTTTTAGGAAATTGTACCGTAAATCCGGATTTCAAAACACAGAAGTTCTGATTTCCTTTTACCAAAATTTCTTTTTTGATGTTTATTACATTTCAGATATTTATTTGTATAGTAATAAGGCAAGTAGATATGTGCTCTTCTATGTTCTAAAATAAACTGTACGCTAGAAAATCATTTCTAAAGTTTTCATCGCGCTTCGTTTTCACTGTCATACAAGAGGTAACTATTTTTTCTAGACAAGGTAAAATTCTTTTCCCAGCGCGGATTATCTTTTGAAACTTGAAGCTTACATTGATTTTTCATAAATAAAATTCTTTCTGTAACTTATTCTATTTTGAGGGTTTTATTCTGCATAATCCCTAGGTATTTCTAAGTAGAACACCTTAGCTTAGAAGCTTAACTTTTTAGAAATCATGTAACTTTGCATGCTGATAGAACTTCACATTATCTCTTCAATAACCTAAGAAATATTTCAGTATCTCTCTTTAGTTTCCGGGAAACAATACCGGAAATCCTGATTTCAAAATTGAAGCTCGCACTTTTTTCTAAAATTTCAGATTTTTTGGGTTTATTATATTTCAGACGTTTAATGCCATGAAAAGGAAGGAATATGACATAGATTCTTCTAAATCCGAAAACAAGTCGCACACCAAGAAAGTTTACACAATCGGCTGACTTACGGATGTTCACTAACCAAAGTAAATAGTACATAGTCTGAATACAGGCAAAAACAAAAACAGTGCGGATATATAGTTTGTCGATTGTTTCGTACACACAGAACTTCTGTCACAAGTTCTGTATTTACACGTCGACCTTTCTAATAATAACTTCCAATTAAAAGAATAAGGTTTTTTTTTTTAATTCTCCTTTCTTTATCAAGTTTTTGATTTGGATATGCCTCATTAATTTATGCACGCTTAATTTCTGGTGACCACATATATAAGAAACGCTTAACAAACGAAAAAAAAAACAAACAGAAAGGGAAATAAAACAACCAAATTATGACCAATCTCTAATCCTGAAAAAAAGAAAAAATATACAAAAAAAGGAGAGAGAAACGAAAAGAAAAAAAAACATCACTTCTCTGAACCTAGTATTTTCCTACTTACCTATTCATAAGCAACATGTAACTTCTAGTATAGGCCTATCGATACACGAACCATAGAAAAGAGTATGCAACTAGACCTCCGGTGCCAGAATCCCTGTGACTGTTGCAGTAACCGTGCATGGGTCACACTTGCAGAGCAGTACATCCAAATATATTTCACGGTTGATAAATGTGTATGCTGTCATATCACGTTTGCAGGTGCGTTATGATTATTGAAAGTTATTAGGGCCGTTTTTTCACTCATCAATGTGCCAAGATCTTCTTTTGTCAGAAAACGCTTAAAAGTGAAATATTTGAACTAAGAGCTTACATCTTCATCATTCTGCTCTGATCAGCGGTCTGAGAACAAGGATGAGTATATCATCATAGTTCTCTCATCATTCTTCTATATGGCAGAAAAATGGCGTTACACTTTTTGCTAACATAAGTGAGCTGTAAGATCTTAGAACAAAGATAAGTTAAAAAACGATAATCTTTGCAGAAAGATGCAAAATCTTCGACGTAAGATCTTAGTGCTAAAAAACGGCCCTATTATTAGTAAGGTCGACGCATAAATAGAGAACTTCTGAGAGAAGTTCTGTGTGTACGAAATAATCGTCAAACTATATATCCGCACTGTTTTTGTTTTTACCTGTATTCAGATTATGTACTATTTACTTCGGGTAATGAACATCCGTGAAACAGTTGATAATTAGTAAATGCTCTTCTCTTTTATGTCTTTCTTTGGGCAGCCATTTGGATGAATGTTATGTGTCACATCATTTTGTAATTAAATGAATTTATGCGAAAAGAACTTGATCCCAAGAATTTTGAGAATTCAGCACGTTTCCCCCGACATCTGTATTAGTCGTAACGTAATTGCGTTCGTATATCCGCACGCAGTATTTGTGTAATTTGCAGATTTGCCTTCCCCTATACCTTCCCAAGGCCAGAACATAATTAACGCTTTACTGAAAAAAACATTATTATTTTTAGTTTTATAACTTTAATAAATTAAATAATATTAACATTTTGATTACTAAATATCGGTATATGTATATTAAATTAACAATACAAATTCATTTGTATTTGTTTTTCAGTAAATTGCAAATTATGTTCTGGCCCTGGGAAGGCATAGGGATTTTTAACCCTACTCATGTTAATTTCTGCTTGTTTTGAGTTAGAATCGGTTATTTATTGTAATTTCTGTTCGTTTTGGGTTTCATTTATTTATCGATGCTGAACTCTGTTAGTTTTACGCTTGGTAGATTATTTGATTTTATTTTTGATCATTTTTGTTTTAATGGAGTTCCTTACTTTTCTTTGAAAAACTTGTTTTGTGGAAAAAGTTTTTTAATTAATTTCTGTTCGTTTTATATTGACAAAGTCTTCTCGGGGAAAACGAAAATAATACTTTAAATCTTTTCGTTTTTTTAAAGACTTTATAGTTTGGCCTGCTATTTGTATGCTGGAGAAAAATTTTCAGCAATTTTTAAGAAACATACACCCTTTTAAAAATCTGGACACAAATAGTAGTGTTTAATTTAGTTTCAAACCTCCTTTAGTTGATCTGAAATCGAAAACTTGATACCATTCGCAAAAAAATCTGTTTACTTTCTTTGATAGCTTGGATACACTTACACTATTTTGATTTGGTTAAATTTTAAGAGCAGAAGTAGCCCCGAAAGTTTGAACATAATACCCTCGGTCGTTCTTGGGATACTGCTGAGATGCCTTATTGGGAATTAGCATTAACACAGTGCATTTTGATTTAATCTTAAGGCAACATTTAGTTTTTAAACATAATGGGCAAATGGAAGGGCGGGCATGGGAGGGGTACTAGTTGTCCTCCAGTCACTATTAAAAAGGGCATTAGCCCTTTCTATTTTCAATCGAATGAGCCCTTTTTGAAGTTCCTATAACAACTCCTTTGATACGAAGTGCCCTGGTCAAAACAAAAAAAAAAACAAAAAAATAATAATACATTGTACCCACATCGATCTTTACTAAAAAATGTCAAGCCTTCCAATCACTTTCGACTATTAAAAAGGGCACTAGCCCTTTCAATTCCCAATCGAATGAGCCCTTTTGAAGTTTCTACGACAACGCTTTCTATAAACACTTTATATACCCCCAGGGCGTACATTACAACCCTTGCCCTGAGGGCTGTGAGGGGGCTGTCATCCTCAAAGACCTAATTTTCAGAACTCTCAACTACGATAAACGAAATGGCTAACTAAAAATTTTGATTGGATGTGTTTAGGGAAATGGTGGGCGTGAGAGGGGCGTTAGTTACTCTCCAATCACTTTCAACTATTAAAAAGGGCACTAGCCCTTTCAATTCCCAATCGAATGAGCCCTTTTGAAGTTTCTACCACAACGCCTTCAATAAAAACCTTATATACCCCCAGGGCATAACTTACAACCTTTGCCCTGAGGGGGGAGGTGTTGTCATCCTCAAAGACCTAATTTCCAAAAATTCCAACTACGTTGAAGAAAATTGCTATCTCAAAATTTTGATTGGATGTGTTTGGGGAAATGGTGGGTGTGAAAGGGGGGCTAGTCTCCAATCACTTCCGAATATTAAAATGGTCACTAGCCCTTTCAACTTCCAATCGAATAAGCCCTTTTTGAAGTTTCTACGACAGCGCTTTTATAAAAACCTTATATGCCCCAGGGTATAACTTACAACCCTTGACCTGACGGCTATGAGGGGGTTGTCATCCTCAAAGACATGGTTTCCAGACCTTTCAACTACGTTGAACAAAATAGCCATCTCAAAATGTTGATTGAATGTGTTTGGGGAAATGGTGGGCGTGAAAGTAGGAGTTACTTGCCATCCAATCACTTTCGACTATTAAAAAGGACACTAGCCGTTTCAATTTCCAATCGAATGATTCCTTTTTGAAGTTTCTACGTCAACGCTTTCTATAAAAAAAATACCTTATATGCCCGCAGGGCATAACTTACAAATCTTGCCCTGTATAACTTATTACCCTTGCCCTGACAACTGTGGGGGAGTGTCCTCCTCAAAAACGTAATTTCTATCTTGAAATCAACTACGCTGAACAAAATGGCTTTTTAAAAATTTTGATTGGATGTGTTTGGGGAAATAGTGGGCGTGGAAGGGGTGTTAGTTGCCTTCCAATCACTTTCGACTATTAAAAAGGGCACAAGCCACTCCAATTTCCAATCGAATGGGCCCTTTTTGAAGTTTCTACGACAATTCCTTCGATACGAAGTGCCCTGGTCTAAGATCAAGAACCAAAAAACAAAATGAAAATAAATAAATAATACATTGTTCCAACATCGTTCTTTACTTAGGCAGCACCATTGCACTGCCTATGATAAAGTTTTCCGAGGAAAGTGAATATTCAGCTGACCCACAGATTAAAAAGATCTGAAGTATAAAGCTTGGTTCATTCAAGTCTGAGCTGTTTTATCCTGTAAAGTCTGTTGGAGTTATTTCTAAGCCTCATTATATAGTTTCCTGCATACATTATCTTCTTAATTGAACTATCCCACATAATCAAAACGCCAGGAGTGCGGAATTTTCCTTAGAAATCATTGAAATTATTTTTCTGTAATAGACAATTCAGTGAGTAGATAACTATTGTGTTTCTCTCACCATTCTGAATATTTCCCGTTACTTGTTGAGTTTTGCTTAGTAATTTTAATTAGTCTTTTCTGTTTTCTATAAGAACGGAAAAGCCTTTAAATGAAAGCAGAGACCGAGGGTAGAGCCTAGGAAACAAACATAAATTATCCACTGCCTCAAGAAAGTTTACTTATTTCTTGTGCATTTGAAATACAGGGTTTTCAGTGAGACTGGAAACGGTAAAATATTCAGTTCAAAACCTTTTGAAAGATGTTAGGTAAAGAAAGCATTAGAAATTACCAGAGAGCTATACTTGTTATTATTTAGAAAGCTTTTAGTAAAGGGCAGGGTAAACTTTCACGTAAAGAACGTGGGGCTGAGGGGACGGCATTCCCTCCTGCCACCACCTGGATAATTTATATCTTAACGCCACTCTGTACTTACTTTCATAAAATAGAATCCGTTGGTTTAAAACCAATTTCCGTCCATTTTAATCTGTACATTATTACCGCATCGACACGATGCAAGCTGCACCGTGGTGCGCTTAAGAACAACATATACAGCACGATAACTTGTGAAGGTGATCTTGGAAACTTTCCTATGCACAACTTACAATCTAAGCAGTTTATTTTGCTTTCTGTAAGGTGTAACAGACACTTCTGTTTGAGGGTGACGGCGACATTTGCAACTTATTGCGATTTATGTTAGTTAGATTTCATTTCTTGGCTTAAAGCATTTTTTCTTTCTTTCAAGTTTGATATCTTATATAATCTACATTATGCTCGTTTTAAAGTTCACTCTTCACCTTTTTTCGGAATACTATGCTTTTTTTCTAAAATTAATTTTAAACTAAAGCAGGAAGGGATAATGTGAAACAAAAAAAGTAGATCTACCTCACCTTTACTCTTAAGATTGATAAGATGTTTTGCCATTTTCCCCACTTTATTATTTTGTATCATGTGCTCGTTTCTGGTGTTACGCATGCTTGTATTGCCAAGTAGGGCTGCTACTAAATTTAGTAAGAAAATGTCCCAAAGCCAACGAAAAAAGGCTAAAAATGAAGTAGCGCCAAAAATATGAGTAAACCAAGCCAAATTGCTCCCCCCCCCCTTGTTAGTCCAAAGAAACACTACCAAATTTTGGCTAGTCCATAAATTACAACTTTCATTGTCAAACCATTGAAATGAAGGGCTTCTAGCAATATTAATTTAAAAAAACATTTTCGAAAAAAGAAGAATTCCAAAATAAAGGACTATATCAAAATTTATGTCTTATGAAAATCTTAGCCTAAAACGGACAGAAAAAAAACGAGTAATCACATCCATCACTTGTTTAAACGAATCCTAAAACGGATGGGAACTAAAATGGATAATTCAGTTTTAAAACGAACAGAAGTTACTACAAAAAAGAGTGAAATTAACCCTCCCTCTTACCCATAACATCAATGGCACTTTAACTATGATTTCCAGGAATTAATATAATTATATTGTGACAATCAATGGTGATTTTTTTGTAAATAAAAACTACACTGTTAAAATTAAATTTTGTTCAATGAAACACAAATAACACTCAAGCCATTTAGAGGGCTACAGAGGGAGGGGAAGTAGCACCGATCTAATTTATTGGCCTTGATTAGCCTTATGATATTTTTTTTGTTGCGCTATTGTTGATATAATGACAAATATAAGCACGCACTGCTCAAACTAAAAATCGTTTTCCGTAAAGCGCAAATGATGCCATTACTTTTAGAAGGGTTTGGTTTGCGGTAGCCCCACTCCTGTTTTTGAGATTCTCTTCTCATTTTAATTTTGACTGGATTTTTCATTTTAATTTCTGTTCGTTTTCGGATTCGCTTATTCATTAATAGCACCATCTGCTATCTTTATGTTAGTGTGCTTATTTTCTTTAATTCCTATTCGTTTTTTATTTCATTTACATATTGAAGTAATTGCTGTTCGTTTTAAGTTTGGATTATTGTAAGACTTTATTAAAGCTGGTCTTAGGTTTTGATATGGCTCTTGATTTTTCTTTGAAACTTTTTTTTCAGAACAATTTTTAAATTTTTTCTTTGCGTCATTTATTGACGTATTTCTATTGTTTATTGATATTAGCAATATTTTCAAAGTTTCTTGCTTAAGTGTTTACCTCAGTAATTAGACGTGGGTATGTTCTAAATTCCCGTTGGGGCTTAAAGTACTAAACTATTTAGGAGGAACGAAGGCATAAAATTTTTAATTTTCTGTCCCTATCTCCAAATTGGACACTCCCTCGCCCCTCTCCCTTTCGTCTCCTACGCAACCTGAAGATTTCAACTCCAATCCGTAAGCTGCTCATAAGCCATTGCAAACAAGATATTTTTATAAACTGGATGCATAGAATATAATTTGGTTTAATTTTACCATCGCTTCCTAAGTCATAGCTCAACGTACAGCTGCCACTTCTCCTCCCTGGCAACACTCCCTCGATGTTTCGACTTGAATAATTAACTTAAATACATTCTAAGACCACACTGACTGTACATGACAATGAAACTCAGAGAGGAAAGAAAATAACAAAATGAAAAATAAAATCGAAAAAAGGGTGAAAAAACTATGATTTTGTCAGCCAGTGGCGAACCACGAAGACGAAGAAACAAGCAAATATTTCGACAAGGACCTCCGCCAAGTCGTCCTCAGTGCTAAACAAAAAGAAAGAAAAGAAAAAAGAAATCAACGAAAATTGAACCTTTCGAAATTTGCTTGACAACGACAGAACAAAAACAGTTTTTGTTCTGTCGTTGTCAAGCAAACTTCGAAAGGTTCGATTTTCGTTTGTTTCTTTTTTCTTTTCTTTCTTTTTTTGTTTAGCACTGAGGACGACTTGGCGGAGGTCCTTGTCGAAATATTTTCTTGTTTCTTCGTCTTCATGGTTCTCCACTGGCTGACAAAATCCTCGTTTTTTCACTCTGTTTTGGATTTTATTTTTCATTTTGATATTTCTTTCCTCTCTGAGTTTCATTTGAATAATTTACTATGTTGGGACTGTAAGTCACATAGAAGCATATAACGCTAAATTGCTTTGTTGAATCAGAGATGAAATTGTTATCCCTTTTCCTTCTCTTCAGATTAAAATCAGAAGTTTCCTTATCCATCTCTCTTTATTATTTCCTCAACAGTACCTAAAAGTTTCAAATTTTTTTCAAGGCCGTTCACAAGACATTGCAAATTACTGTTTCAACAACGGGAAAGGCTCAACTCCATATCCCAAGCTGTCTAAATTCTGCAGAAAGGGTATTATGAGAACATGGATCCCATTAATGGCGTCCATGTTTACCTTTTTACAATTTTAATTTTACATGTTTACCGTGTTTACAACTTTAAACCCTTTCCCCATACTCCTACCTCTTTCCCCCAATATTGTCTTTAAGTTTAAATTTTAAACCCAAAGCCGTTCTTAAGATATTTAAGATATAAAAGTTTTAAGACACGGATGAACGCAGTGTCCTTTCATTTATCCCTATCCCCTTCCAAGAGTAAAAATTTGAGGTCCAATTAACCCCACCACCCAAAAATTCCCTGAAAGTTTCAGCTTTATTCTCGACTGTTGACCAACACTCCTTGAACATCTTCTGAAAGTTTTCTTTTAACACCCTTATGCATTTCTGAGATATTACCGATGCATGAATTTTACAATCTGCATACACATAGTTTCTTTTAATTTAGACTTACCCCAAGATCCCTGTCAAATTCTTTTGAAAGTTTTAATTTTTACCCTTAGCCATCCCTTAGATGTTGCGGATATGCATTTTAGATAACCTGGACTTACATAATGTATTTAAGTCAGTTTCCGTAAAGTTAAATCTAAATACCATTAGCCGTACTGGAGATATTTGAGATCTGTATACCATTCCGGCCATCTGGATGAACATAGTGTCAGATACACGATTTTGACAACCTGGATGATATAGAGTCTTTTGGCTCATTTCACCATCCCCCACAACACTCCCTGAAAATTTCAAATAAATAATATTAGTTGTACCTGCAATAGTGTTGTTACAACTATTGATAGCCTTGATATACCTTGTGTCTTCTTATTTATTTGTACATTCCCCTCATCATTCCATGAAATTTTCAAATTAACACTCTAAGCCATTTTTGAGCTATTACAGATAGCGTCGTTTTGACAACCTGGGTGAGCATAAAGTCTTCTGATTTAGCTCAGTATCCTCCTCAACATTCCCTGAAAATTTCAAATAAATACCCTTAACTGTTCCTGAGATATTACAGGTACACCTTTTTGACAACGTTGATGCGCATAGTGTCTTATGGTTTAGTTCTACATCCCATCAACCTTCCCTGAAAATATCAACTTAATACACTTAATCGCTCCTGAGAACTTACAGATACACCATTCTGACAAACTGGATCCATATGTTACCTGCTTATTTAGTTCGACTTCCCCCTTCAAAATTCTCTGAAAGCTTCAATCTAATACCAATAGCCCTCCTGAAGCATTTCAAATATGTTTTATACGGATTGCACAAATCAATCCATTTCCTTTTCTTAAGGAAAATTAAATAAAAAAAACAAGTTTTTTAAACTGAAAGTAAGGAGCGACATTAAAACTTAAAACGAACAGAAATTATCCCGTATATGAAGGGGGCTGTCCCCTCCTCAACGCCTCGCTCTTTACGCTAAAGTTTTTTTATTGTTTAGAAAAATAGAGTTGTGAGAAAGTCAAACTTTAGCGTAAAGAGCGAGGCGTTGAGGAGGGGACAGCCCCCTTCATATACGGGATAATTTCTGTTCGTTTTAAGTTTTAATGTCGCTCCTTACTTTCAGTTTAAAAAACTTGTTTTTTTTATTTAATTTTTGAACGTTTTTGAATTAATGCAGGTTTTGATTTTGGCTCACCGTACATGAATAATTAAAACAAATTTTGCATATTATATTTGGTTAAATGGCTTTCTCGAAACTTGTTTAATTTTATTTACGAACGTTTTTATTAGTAATAAATATACGTAACTTAGAATTAACTTACGTAACGACTTCTATATTCATAAAATTTTAACACGTATATTAGGGGGTTCGCCCCCTAGTCAATACCCTCCTCTTTAAACTATAGTTCGAATTTTTTTTCCAGTTTTTTAAAAATGACCTCTTAATCACAATCAGTTGATCAGTTGAAAAACTTGTTTTTTTTTATTTAATTCCTGATCTTTTCCTATAATAATGCTGGGAAATCCGGCGCCCCTTCATAGCAATGTTCCTTCCCCCATGAAAACTTCCTTCATGGAAAGATCCTTCCATATAGCCCCCGACCCTCTCCTTCCCCCACCTACCAGAAAAAATCTCCACTGAAAAAGTCTGTATACTTCCCAATAACCAATACTATATGTTAACATTGAGTAAAGTTCATAACTTTCAGCCCTCCCCCTGGGGACTTTGGGGGATCAAGTCATTCTAAAAGACATTTTTATCATATTTTCGACCATGCTGAACAAAATGGCTATCTCAAAATTTTGATCGGGTGACTTTGGGAAAAAAAATGAGCGTGGGAGGGGGCCTAGTTGCCCTCCATTTTTTTTGGTCACTTAAAAAGGGCACTAGAACTTTTAATTTCCGTTCCAATGAGCCCTCCCACGATATTCTAGGACCACTGGGTCGATACGATCACCCCTGGGGAAAAAAAAAAAAAAAAAAAACAAACAAACAAATAAACACGCATCCGTGATCTTTCTTCTGGCAAAAAATGGAAAATTCCACATTTTTGTAGATAGGAGCTTGAAACCTCTACAGTAGGGTTCTCTGATACGCTGAATATGATGGTGTGATTTTCATTAAGGTTCTATAACTTTTAGGGGGTCTTTCCCCCTTTTTTTCGAAAATCAGCCAAATTTTCTCAGGCACGTAACTTTTGATGGGTAAGCTTAAACTTAATGAAACTTATATATTTGAAATCAGAATTAAAATCTGATTCTTTTGATGTATCTATTGGTATCAAAATCCCGTTTTTTAGAGTTTCGGTTACCATTGAGCCGGGTCGCTCCTTACTTACAGTTCGTTACCACGAACTGTTTGATCATGTATCCAAAAAACTGTACAGACAAAGACATGAAACAAAGAAAGTGATGGCGCTAATTTTTTAAAACAATAGAACAGAAAATGCAAAATTAAACTTTCAAAATTGTTGGTCGTGTACTCAACAATTGTCGTTAGTGGAGTCAATATCAAAGTATTTAAATAACCAAAATATTGCAAAATAAAACATATACAAATTTCAGCCAAGTTTTCCCTTTTCCATAGCCAAGCATAGGGATTGACCAACCCTGACTCAGACGCCTGCTTCACAATAGTTGTAGATCATGGATTAAATTCTACATACTTTATTTAACAATTTTTAAATTTTGTAAATGGTTATATTTTACTGGTGAAGATTGCTGAGCGCACAATATAAGTATTCGACAGATTGTTTTTTTTTTCTGTTCTTCTGTCTTGCTAAAATTGGCTCTATTTCCTTTTGTGTTCCTACATCTTAGTTTTTAGGATAAAACGAAGTGCAATGTTCCCGTTTACCAAATTGGAAATATTAACACATTCAAAAATTATAGAACTCTTCGTCTAAAAAATATACTTTTGGACTTCGTTTTTCACGCAATTCTGCGAATTGTTCAAGCAAATTTAAAAAATAAGCAACACATTATTCTTCTTCAATTTTATTCAATCTTCTCTATATAAAAATAATGAAGCTCATCAAACCCACTGATTATAAAAAGTTCGACTTAATATGGCCTAAACTTAAATGTGAACTGACTTCAAAAGAAATGGGAACTATTTATCGTCGCCCTTACACTAAAGGGTTGTATTTGATACTCCTGAGGTAAGTTCCAAAAACTGTTTGCTAACCTGATTTCAAAGGGAGGATCAACGGAGTAATGTAGATGAGGAGGATCGAAGTATAACAGAAAATGCTTTGCCCTGCTGATCTTCTCTTTTATAGCAGGTTAGCAAGCAGTTTTTGGTAATTATTTCAGAGGTTGAACGATTTCAACAGGTTCGGCAATTCGACAATTGCCCTGCTGATCTTCTCTTTGATTGCAGCTTAACAAACAATTTTTGGTAATTATTTCAGAGGTTGAACGATTTCAACAGGTTCGGCAATTCGACAATTGCCCTGCTGATCTTCTCTTTGATTGCAGCTTAACAAACAATTTTTGGTAATTATTTCAGAGGTTGAACGATTTCAACAGGTTCGGCAATTCGACAATTGCCTTGCTGATCTTCTCTTTAAATTCAGTTTATTAAATGGTTTTTAGTAATTACTCCAGAGGATGGGCAATTCCAACAGGTTTGGCAACTGAACAATTGCCCTGCTGGTTTTTTCTTTGAATGCAGCTTAGCAAATAGTTTTTGGTAATTAATTCAGAGGCTGGGCAATTTCAACAAGTTTGACAGTTCGACAATTGTCCTGCTGATCTTTTCTTTGAATGCAGCTTAGCAATCAGTTTTTCTGACTTACTTCAGAAATTTGACAATGTCAGACAGAACCTTTAGGCATAACAAGAGAAAACGATATTTGCCCGTGGGGAGATTGTATGGTCGTAACTAACACAGCTGGAAGAAAAAGAAAACAATGGTTAAAAACAAACTTACCATTAAGCAGGTGACGACTGCTAACCGATGAGTAATAATTACAGAGTAGTTCAAAGGCCTTGTTACACCGATGTATCGATCTACTGAAATTGCACAAAGAGACAGAATTGATGCAGTGCAGCAGAGTACGTCTACTGCGGCCCAAACATCGCAAAAAATTAATCCAAAATCCCATTTTTGTGTTACCTACAAGAAAAATAGCTTTGAAAAGGCAATTGTGTAAATGAGTGATAAATTCGATTTTATTCTCCCTCCCCTCGCTTGTTTTTCCGTGAAAAAATATTTTCTCCAAATCCAAGGCCTTTTTTTCTCTGATTCTTGGTCTCCGATATGCAATAGAGCCTATCCAAATATATTAAGGTTTTATGTACAAATATTGCTTATTCAGGGTACCAGTGACAATAAATATAAACCCCTATTCTTACAAATTATTATTTTTGTTAAATAAACAGTTGAAAATCCTCTACAAGATGAAAACTTTTCTAAGCTGCTGCAGAGATCGTCATACTAATTTTGTCAGAAGGATGGTAAACCGTACACTACATATCTCTAGAAATTACCAACATAGCTGCTACGTTAAAACCCTTTTTAAACACACGACGGGGTTTTGCAAGGCATCCCCAAGAACTATTGCTTTAATGGGATGATTTTGTCAATTTCCGAGAAGAGCTAGGAGCTATATGAATTTTAAAGTGTTCGAAAAAACATAATTCTTTGGATATCTCTACAAAGTTTCTCAAAGTCAATTTTATTTATAAAAAATCAATTAAGACATTTTGAATTTTCTTCTTTCTGTGTACCATTGTATAATTTACTGCAATTACTGCAAGTAAGGAGCGACCTGGCTCAATAGTAACCAAAACTCAAAAAAATTGAATGTTGATACCAATAGATACATAAAAAGAATCAAATTTTGATGTTGATTTCAAATATATAAGTTTCATCATGTTTTGTGTAACTCATCAAAAGTTACGTGCCTGAGAAAATTGCTTAAGATTAATTTGCAAATTTAAGAGAAATTTGCCTTATTTTCGAAAAAAAGAAAAAACACCCCCCTAAAAGTAATAGAATCTTAATGAAAATCACACCATCAGATTCAGCGTATCAGAGAATCCTACTGTAGAGGCTTCGAGCTCCTAACTGCAAAATTTGGAATTTTGTATTTTTAGCCAGGTGAAAGATGACAGATGCGTGTTTTTTTTGTTTTTGTTTTTTCAGTGGTGATCGTATCGACACAGTGGTCCTAAAATATCGCAAGAGGGCTCATCCGAACGGAAATTACAAACTCCAGTGTTGTTTTTAAGTGACCAAAAATGGAGGGTAACTACACCCCTTCCCACGCTCATTTTTCCCCAAAGTCACCTGATCAAAATTTTGAGATAGCCATTTTGTTCTGCATGGTCGAATATATACTAACCATGTCTTTGAGGATGGCTTAGTACCCCACAGTCCTCGGGGGAAGGGCTGCAAGTTATGAACTTTGCCCAATGTTTACATATAGTATTGTTTATTGGGAAGTATACAGACGTTTTCAGGGGGGATTTTTTTATGGTAGTGGGGGGTTACGTGGGAGGATCCTTCCACGAAGGTTGTTTCCATGGGGAAAAGGACATTGCTATGAAAGAAGCGTCGGATTTTCTAGCATTATTTAAAAACCGTATCAGAAATTAAAACTTTGATTTTCAACTGAAAGTAAGGAGCAACATCAAAACTTAAAACGAACAGAAATTATTACGTATATTAGGTGTTTCTCCCCTAGTTAATACCTTGCTCTTTACGCTACAGTTGTTCTAGTACTTTAATAAGAACTATTTATTCTAATTAAACGGTCTTTGTGATTAAGGGGTCATTCTTAAAGAACTAGAACAAAATTCGAACTTTAGAGTAAATAGCGAGGTATTGACTAGGGGGTAAACCCCGTAATATACGTGATAAAAATATACGAATATTGAAGTTCGTTACGTAAGTTAATTCATAAGTTACGTATATTTATTACTAATAAAAACGTTCGTAAATAAAATTAAAAGTTCTAGTACCCTTTCTAAGAAACCAAAAAATTGTAGAGCAACTAGGCCCCCTTCTCCGCCCCTTTTTTCTCAAAATTGTCCGATCAAAATTTCGAGAAAGCCATTTAGCCAAAAAAAAGTAAAATTAATATGCAAATTTATTTTTAATTATATGCACGGTGACCTAAAATCAAAACATGCATTAATTCAAGAACATTCAGAAATTAAATAAAAAGAACAAGTTTTTTTTAGCTGAAAGTAAAAAGCGACATTAAATCTTAAAACGAACAGAAATTATTTCGCATATGAAAGGGGCTATCCCCTTCTCAACGCCTCGCTCTTTACGTTAAAATTTGACTCTTTCTCACAACTCTATTTTTTAAAACAATAAAAAACTTAAGCGTAAAGAGCGAGGCGTTGAGGAGAGGACAGCCCCTATCACATACGAAATAAACTTAAAAATTTTGAGAAAGCCATTTAGCCAAAAACAATAAAATTAATACGCAAGTTTCGTTTTAATTATTCATGTACGATAAGCCAAATTCAAAACCTGCATTAATTCAAAAATGTTCAGAAATTAAATTAAAAAAAAAATGTTTTTTTTTAACGGAAAGTAAGGTGCGACATTATAACTTAAAACGAACAGAAATTATTGCGTATATGAAAGGGGCTGTCCCCTCCTCAACGCCCCACTCTTTACGCTAAGGTTTTTTATTGTTTTATAAAGTAGAGTTGTGAGAAAAAGTCAAACTTTAGCGTAAAGGGCGATATTGCGAAAACAAATAAAAACAGTCAACATATTTGCACTGTTCCCTTTGTTATCAAAAGCAAAGTTCAAAGAAGGTATTATGTCAGGAGCCTTTTGAAAGTCAAGGGTCTTGAGGCAATTATGGAAAGTTTTGAAAATTAGGAATTGAGCCTTTTCAAGGTCGTAGTGACTGCAATAGTTTAAACGAAAAAGACTGCAATAGCCAACTTAAATTTTACAAACTTAAATTTTAGCCGACATTTTAAACAGTTTACGACAACGAACTATAAGCAAACACTGACCCATACTACTAGTAAACGAGACTCTAAAACCGTAATATTGATAATAATAAATACATAAAAAGGATTGGTTTTGTTGTTACTTGAAATAAATGATACTCATTATGCTTAAGATTAACCATCAAAAGTTAAAAAACTTAAAAAAAACTTCTTAATATTAGAAAACGGTGGAATACACCTCCAAGAAGGTGAATGATCTTAATAAAGATTACAGCATCAAATTTAGCATTTCAGAGAGCCCTTGAACATAATTTTCATGCCCCAATCTGAAAAAGACATCAACAAAGAGATAAATCTCAGTGAAAAAAAAAACAACAAACGAGACTGCGGCCAGTTTCATTCGCCAATCTGAAAAATGTGAAGTTTTGTATTTTTTCGAGAAGGATAGTCACGAACGCGTCTTCATATGTTTCGTTTTGCTTATTTTTTTTTGGACAATCATATCAAGCGATTGGTCCTATAATATGGAGAGAAAGTTCATTCATCAAAAATTTATTGTTCTAGCATACTCTTTGAGCTGCAAACGAGATTGAACAACAACGAAGTGGCTTTTTCTGCTATTCTGTGTCACGAATCAGCCATTATCGACAAAGAGGGCCAAAATGCAATCGAGCAAGGGTTCTGTAGATAGTCAATTTAAAATTATTGGGCAGAATTATTCAGCTTTCCAGTTTTCCGGTACAGTGATGCATTTGTTCTTAAGGATGCATGCAGTCCACTCACAAAATTAACGAAAAAAAAAATGGATAATCTAGACAAAAATATAGTAAGGCTTCATTAACTTCATTGGAGTTGATTCATTTGAGGCTTCATAGAGTTATGCACAGTGATCGATAGCTGTACATTAGCTATTGAGAAGGAGGATCAGTAGAACATTCTGTGGGTGGAGGGGAGAGGGTCCTGAATACTAAAAAATGAATTTTAGTCCCAATAAGGATTTTGAAATATATAGAAGAAAAAGGAAGGAGCGGGATGATTTTCCTCAAATCATCCTCCATTCCAATCAATGTTTTTGAGCTTAGCCTGTAATATGGATGATGGGGGGTGACATTTCAAGACTATTGCAGAGCCATTTTAGTTGTATCATAAAGTATTAAATTCATTAACTTTCCTATACTGAGGAGAGAGGGGTGGAGGGGGGCACTTATCACAAGAAATATTTGAGAACTCCCCTTTAAACAGTAAAGCTGATGGCCCTAAAATTCTTTTTTTTTTTTAAGTCCAGACCCTCTTCTTATAAATATTTTAAGGGGAACACTTAAATTTGAATTTAAATATTAAATTTTATTTAAATTTTAAATTTAAACATAATAAATCAAAACTTCGTTTTACTTAGTTAATTTTTTCAAGTTTATATTCAGAGGCTGTGGGGGAGGGGTTTTTATATTAAATAGGTTAGAACGCCTCTCATTTATTGATGGTAGTACTGGTAGAATTTTAAGCAAGATTTGTACGGCCGTCCTGTATGTTTCTTTATTGCAGCATAGTAAGATTCAATTTCGAGGGCTTTTCTCCTTTTTGGCGGGGAAGGGGGGGGGGGGGAAGGTCAAAAATGAATTTTTTGGAAACATTATATGTTTAGAAAAAACGGCACACGGCTTTCCTTGTATGAAATGAACTTTTAAATTGCTAAATTTTATAGGACTGGATTTTTAGAGTGGTGGAGTTGCGTAGGATTGATGATTTTGTTTCTTGAATTTCGTGGGCATGTTAGGAAATTTATGTCGTTGGACTAAATTCAACGGGAGAATCTTCTTTGAAAACACGAAAAAACGCGTATCATGCTAAAACATATATTGCACTGAAGAAATCTCGAAATTATTTTACGGGATATGGGTCTGAGGTCATTCCCCAGTTTTTTTACCTGATTTTTTTAAGACCAATACGAGACGGATATTTTTTTTTTTGGGTGTTTTGGACAAATTTTCTTCTTATCTACATTTTTACGAAAAATTTTGGAATCGGAGAAATGTTATATTTTAGTATGGGGGAAGGGTTTCAAATCTGGTATCCTTCTCCTAAGTATGACCCCGATTGGCTAAGCCAGTTATGGTTGAGTTGATTATGGTGATTTCGTTCAGCTAGTATATTTGTCTGAAGCTTACATGGTGGGGCACTAAATATAAGCATGTAAAGTGTGTTCACACTATTTTTAGTTGAAAAAAGGTATACAATTTTACCGGAAAGTTTTTTTATGTAATAAGTTGCCAAAGGCCTCTCTATATAAAGTTAGAGTCACCCTTGCTAAACTCCTGAGTGCAACCGCAGCAGACTTACTTGATTTACAGCGGAAAAGGGGAGAACCAACGTTCCAAGAAGTAAATCCGCAACAGCTAAATTCACTATAAAAATATGAGTTGGGCTTCGCAAATTTTTTGATCTTCCAACTGCACAAAGAATTAATAGATTTCCACATACAGTTAATAAAACAATTATTCCTAGCCCAATGCTAAGAGAAATTGTTGCGAAATTTAATTCAATTTTAGCAGCAACAGTTCCGTTCGAAGTTGTGTTGCTGTCCTCACATAACATTTCGGAAACGCAAATAGTCAAGGGACTATAAACTTGGGAATGAACTTAGCGTACTAGGAACAAATTCTCAAGGAGTAACTTTTCTGACGCATGGCCATTTTAAATGAACTATTTTTTGTGACACCTGATTTCATGGTAATATTCTGATAATATACTTAACCCACTAATCAAATATGATTACGTTTGATGTTCTGAAAGCAAAGCAAGCAAGAAATAATGCTTTCCTACAGTCAAACAGTTTGTGGTAACGAACTATAAGTAAGGTGCGACTCCGCTAGTGAAGCTCTAAAAGGGACTCATATTAAAACTCATTCCGTATATGAGAGAGGATGCTCCTACCTCGACCCTTACTCTTTACGCTAAAGTCTTAAAGTTCGTTAAAAGTACTTCTTCGTATATACCCCCAGAGTATAACTTTCAACACCTGTTGCTGGGCCCTGGGGGTTTGTGTCGGCCCGGAGTTTTAATATCTGATTTTTGAACTATTTTTAACAAAATGGTGACTTCAAATTTTGTCGACAAGCCCAAACGCGTGGAGGGCGGGAGGGGCTAGTTGCCCTCCGATCTTTTTTTTACTCTGAGAAAATGAACTAGATTTTTTAATTCACATTCAAATGAGCCCTCTCTGAAGTTTATACGAGCATCCCTTTCATAAGAACCATATACGGACCCAGGAAATAGCTTAAAATGCCAGCCCCTGGGGCCTGAGGGTTGTGTCGACACCGGAGTTTTGTTATATGACCTTTGAATTATTTAAAAAAAAATGGCTATCTCAAAATTTGTATTGGATGGGTTTGGGAAAAAAGGGCGTTGGAGAGGGCTAGGGGCCCTCCGATCTCTTTTAACTCTTAAAAATTGAACTAAAACTTCGAATTTTAATTCTAATCAGCCCTCTCTGAAGTTTATATGAGCATTCCTTCCATAAGAACCATATATGCCCCCAGGGCACAACATGCAACGCATGCCCCCGGGCCCTCGGTGGTTGTTTCGACACCGGAGTTTTTTTTATCTAACCTTTGAACTATTTCTAACAAAATGACTATCTCAAAATTTTATCGGATACATTTGGGGGAAAGGGGGCGTGGGGCGATAGCTACTCTCTGATCTCTTTTGACTCTTAAAAACTGAGCTAGAACTTTCAATTTCCAATCCAATGAGCCATCTCTGAAGTTTATGCGAGAATCCCTTCCACAACAGCTATATATGCCCCCAGGCATAACTTACAACGCCTATCCTGGGCCCTGAATGATTGTGTCGACCCTGGATTTTTCGTTATATGATCTTTGAACTATTTAAAAAAAAATGGCTCTCTCAAGGTTCTTACGGGATGGGTTTGAAAAAAAGGGCGTGAAGAGAGGGGCTAGTTGCCCTCCGATCTCTTTTGACTCTTAAAAAGTGAACGAGAACTTTCAATTTCCCATCATATGAGCCCTCTCCGAATTTTATACGAGCATCCCTTCCAAAACAACTATATATGCCCCAAGAACATTACTTAGAGCACCTGCCTCCGGGCCCTGGGAGGGAGGGGTGGGGGTATGTCGACCCCAGAATTTTCATTATATGATCTTTGAACTATTTTAAAAAAAACTGGCTATCTCAAAGTTCTTATCGGATGGATTTGAGGAAAAAGGGCATGGAGAAGGGGGGCTAGTTGCCCTCCAAAATCTTTTGACTCTTTGAAAGTGAACTAGAGAATTGAATTGAATTTATTTATAACCCGTTGAAATACAATGATGAACGGAGTATAAAAAAAAAGAAAAAAGAAGAAGAAAAGCAAAAGAAAAAGACAGATAATGACAAATAAAACGAAATTAAAACTCATAGAACAATCGCACAAGCATAGTAATAAACCAGAAAATGACAACACAAGCCAAAGTAGCAGGCACATAGACAAGCACGAATAAAACAAAGATAAAACTTATGGAACAAGCACACAAGCATAATAATAAACCAAACAATCATACAGTATGTATAACAAACACAAAACAGTAAACGTGAAAGACCTTTGAAATGAGATTGTTTTAAAATGGAACACCATGGGTGTCCATTTATTCCCCTATTGTAAGCTGCAATGCATCTGCCGATGGCAGCATTGGGGTCAATTAGGCCGTATTTCCTATTGACCCAAGAATTACTTGCCCAGGGGGGAGGCTGAGAAGATATTTAGCATACCGGTAATAAATTCGTCGGAGTTGCTTTGATTCCGTTGCTGAAAAGGTGCGCCAAAAAGGAGCAAGGTATAAAAAATTTGGGAGCGGATATGAGTTATATAATTTAGCTAGCAGCTGGCGATTAAAACGAAGTTTATTGGAAACTATGTTACCGTAGGCACTGGACGGCCGGCGCTAGAAATGGCGAATGAGAAGCTTTTTAGTTGCTTTAAGGGAGTTACCGATTGGGAGGCCAAGATAATTCATTTCCAATTTAGGAGCAACCAATAATCCATTAAGATTAATATTAAATCCTTTGGGAACTGGGCCCCAGTTGAATAGTACCACTTCTGACTTTTCAGCGTTAAATTTAAGATTTATTTTTGAATACTCTCGACTCAAAATGGAATTTTTTTTTCTCAGACCGCTAATACCGTTCGGCTGGGGTTAAAGACATCATCCGCATAAGCAATAAGAGACACATCTATCCCTTCTAAAGTACATGAAGAAACTGCTTGAAATAGTGCGTCGAGAAGCTTTCAGTTTCCAATCAAATGAGCCCTCTCTGAAGTTTATACGAGTATACCTTCCATAAGAACCATATATGCCCCCAGAGCATTACTTACAACGCTTGCCCCGGGCCTTGGGGGGCTGCGTCAACACAGGATTTTTTCTTATCTGACCTTTGAATTATTTTTAACGGAATGGCCATACGTAAAGGATTTTTGATATATGATCTTTAAACTATTTTTAAAAAAATGGCTACCTCAAATTTTTTGTCAGATGCATTTGGGGAAAAACGGCTGGGAGGGGGGCTAGTAGCCCTCCGATCGATTTTGACTCTTAAAAAGGGCACTAGAACTCTCGATTTCCGATCGAATGAGCCCTCTTTTAAGTTTATGTGACGACCCCTTCTATATTAACTGCCTCTGGGAAAAAAAATAAATGGAGTGTGGGGGGAGGCTAGCTGTCCTCCGATCACTTTTGACTCTTAAAAAGTGAATTACAGCTTTCTATTTCCAATCAAATTAGTCCTCAGCGAAGTTTACACGAGCATCCCATCCATAACAACCATATATACCCCCAAGACATAACTTACAACGCTTACCCCCGGGCCCTTGGGGCTGTGTCGACACCGGAGTTTTGTTATCTGAACTTTAAACTATTTTGAACAAAATATCTATCTAAAATTTTTTATCTGAAGCATTTAGGGCGTTGAGGGGGAGGGGGGGGGCTAGTTGCCCTCCGATCTCTTTTGACTCTTAAAAAGTAAACAAGAACTTTCAATTTGAAATCAAATGAGCCCTCTCCAGAGTTTATACGAGCATCTCTTCCATAAGAACAATATATGCCCCCAGAGCATTACTCATAACGCCTGCCTCCGGACTCAGGGGGTTGCATAGACAAAAGAGTTTTTCTTATCTGTCCTTTGAACTATTTTTAATGAAATGGCTATTTTAAAAATTTTATCGGATGTGCTTGGGGGGAAAGGGTGTGTGTGGGGCGAGGGGGGGGGCTAGTTGCCCTGGGATATCTTTTGACTCTTAAAAAGTGATCTAAAACTTTCAATTTCCAATCAAATGACCTCTCTCTGAAGTTTCCACGAGCATCCCTTTCGTAAGAACCATATACTCCCCCAGGACAACACCTACCCCCGGGCCCTGGGGGGTTGTGTTGACACCGGAGCTTTTGTTATCTAATTTTTGAACAATTTTCAAAAAATTGGCTATCTCAAAATTAATAGTGGATGGATCTGGGGAAGAAAGGGCATGGGGGGCTCGTTGCCCTTAAATCTCTTGACTCTTAAAAAGTGAACAAGAACATTCAATTTCCATTCAAATGAGCCCTATAAGAAGTTTATATGAGTATCCCTTTCATAAGAGCCATGTATGCATTTAGGGCATAACTTAAACGCCTTCCCCCGGACCCTGTGGGGTTCTATTGACACCGGAGTTTTTCTTATCCGATCTTTCAACTATTTTTAACAAAATGTATATCTCAAAATTTTCATCAGATGGGTTTGGAAAAGAAGGCCTGGGGGGGGGGCTTTTTGCCCTCGGATCTCTTTTGACTATTTAAAAGTGAGCTCGAACTTTTAATTTCCAATCAAATGAGCCCTCTCTGAAGTATACACGAGCATCCCTTTTATAAGAACCCTATATTTCCCAGAGCAAAGCTTACAACGCCTACCCCAGACCCTGGAGGGTTGTGTCGACACCTGAGTTTTGGTTATCTGACTTTTGAACAATTTTTAACTTAATGGCTATATCAAAATTGTTATCGGATGCATTTGGAGAAAAGGGGCGTGGGAGGGGGCCAGTTGCCTCTAACCTCTTTCGACTCTCAAAAACTGAACTAGAACTTTCAATTTCCAATTGAAATTCGTTTCAATTGGAAATTGAATTTCAATTTTCCTTTCAATTTCAATTTTCAATTTCCAGAAGAACCATATATGCCCCCAAGGCATAAATTACAACGCCTGCCCCGGGCTCTGTGGGATTGTGTCGATACTGGAGTTTTTGTTATATAATATATGAACTATTTTTAACAAAATAGCTATCTCAAAATTTTTATCGGAAGCAATTCGGAAAAAAGGGTTTGGGAGAGGGCTGGTTACCCTCCAATATCTTTTGACGCTTAAAAAGTGAACTACAACTTTCAATTTCCAATCAAATGAGCCTTCTCTGAAGTTTATATGAGCATTCTTTCCATAAGAACCATATATGCCCCCTGGGCATAACTTTTAGCCCTTGCCCTGAAGACTGTGGGGGGAGTGCCCTGTTCAAAGATATAATTTCCAGAACTTTCAACTACATTGAACAAAATGGCTATCTCAAAATTTTGATTGGATGTGTTTGGGGAAATGGTGGGCCTGGAAGGGGTGTTAGTTGCCTTCCTATCACTTTCGATTATTAAAAATGTCACTAGCCATTTTAATTTCTAATCTAATGAGCCCTTTTTAAAGTTTCTACGATAGCACTTTCTATAAAAACCTTTTATGCCCCAGGGCATAACTTACAACCCTTGCCTTGAGGGCTGTGGGGAGGGTTGTCATCCTCAAAGACCTAATGTCCAGAATTTTCAACTACTTTGAACAAAATGGTTACCACAAAATTTTGATTGGATGTGTTTAGGGAAATGGTGGGCGTGAGAGGGGGGTTAATTGCTCTTCAATCCCTTTAGACTATTAAAAAGGGCACTAGCCCTTTGAATTTCCAATCGAATGAGTCCTTTCTAAAGTTTCTACGACAATGCTTTCTATCAAAACCTTATATGCCCCCAAGGTATAACTTACAACCCGTGCCCTGAGGGTTGTGGGGGGAGTGTCCTCCTCAAAAACATAATTTCTATATGGAAATCAACTACGTAGAAAAAATGACTATCTCAAAATTTTGATTGGATGTGTTTGGGGACATGATGGGCATGAAAAGGGTGCTAGTTGCCCTTCCAATCACTTTTGACCCGTAAAAAGGGCGCTAGAACTCTCGATTTCCAATCGAATGAGCGTCCTTTGAAGTTTTTACGACGACTCCTTCCATATAAACCCTTTCCAATCGAATGAGCCCTTTTCCAAGTTTCTACGACAATTCCTTTGATAAGAAGTGCGCTGCTATGGAAGAAAATAAATAATACATTGTGCCAACATCGTTCTTTACTTAGGTAGCACTATTGCGCTGCCTATGATAAGGAGAAAACTTAGTAATATTGCAATACTAATTTTTATGGCAATTGTTTTTTCGTTAACAAACAAAGGGGGCTTTAATCATTACTACTACTAACAGCAACTCACCACAAAACCAAGCTGTTTGAGGCCAAAACAATCGCTTCGGCAATTCTATTAGAATCGCCAATTAAATTTCATAATAAAATAAATTGATCAATAATTAAATTTTATTGTTAAATAATAAAATTCATAATAAAATAATTAAATTGTTCAATTTAAATTTCAGTAGTTAATAGTTACTGACTGTTTTCAAAAAAGATGCGTAGGGACTTCAATGCAGCTTGGGCACTTTAATTTAATTATGGCGAGTGGTAATTGGCTTTTTCGCCATCAACTTTTTTCAGATAAAAAAACTATGATTTTCAATATATTCAAGGACTATGAAATTACAATTGTGGTTTCTATTCAATTTGAAAAGCGCATTATTCACATAGTTGATTTGGTTTCATTTACTTTGGTTTCCCCTCGAAAGGGGTGCGCCGATCCCGGAGGTACTGCAATACCGAGCCAACGCATAGAGGGAGCGGAGCAAGCCCCGTCATCCCTCCGGTTTCCAAAATCAGTTTTAGCATTCTGGGTCCCATGTAGGGAGGACCGTATTAGACATTAAGCTGATATGAACAGATACTACACTTTGAGTTTAGTCAAAAGACTAAGAAGCGATAATTGAAAAGGGATTGTCAAAGAGTATATTAGAATAACGAGTAACAAAGTTTGTTGCAAATTTAATTTCAGTTGCAATGCTCAAATAACATTCAATAAACTTATCAGTTTGTCTTTAGATTTTTCTAAACAGCAAAAAACGTTTCCCATAATATCAAAGTTTATTTAAAAATTTTAATGATAAATGGAAAATTTTCCAATTAAGACTTGGACAAAATTGTCCCAAAATGATCCAGGAAAATACGCTAATTTACAATGAAAATTGTCCCTCCGCCAGTTGATACCACTGGTATGGAACAAGAGCGTCAATTCATAGAAATTAGGGGGGCAAGGCCGGATCCATTGCCCCCCCCCCCCCGATATTTGTGTCCGATTCATTAAAACTTAACGCAATGAATTTAAACAAATTTCTGAAGGATTTTTTTAACTTTTTTGTACCCCTCCCTCAACAAAAATATTCTGGACGCAGCCCTGGAGGGGGGAAGAGGAGCAAAAGAGCATTCTTCGGAGTCCAGGGAGGCAAATTTTGTTGTCTTTTCAATTTCTTTAACAAACATACGTCAAAGTAACAAGCCCCTTTTCAGTAATAATACCATGAAAAATTTTTTTGCATCCAAGAGGGGGATTACAGGAAAAACATCTCTTTGAAAAAATCCCCCTCCTCCAATTAAATCCACTAGTATTCATATATGCTACTTGGTAACAACGAAAGTTGTATTGTGAAATCATTATATTTGCTTCAAATATGGACACAAAAGCTGAATTTCAGTCACCTAAGAAAAATACACAGATACGAAGCCGTGAGACTTTATCAGATAAATGATTGCTTACTTTAATTTTATCAGTATGCATCCTTTTCATTATTCCATTTACTTGGTTAATTCTATATTTCTATCCTCTTAATAACAATGTAGCCAAAAGACTGTATTGAAGAATAGAATGAAGAATGTATTGTAGAATTGAGTGAAGTCAATGTCATTTTTGGCACCGCTCAAAAGCAGATTGTCCAATGATCTGAGATGGTTGCTGAGCAATTTCCGATGATTTCAGAAATATTTGAGTGGTGTGGGATTTGAACCGTGAAGCTCCTAAGCAGAAAGGAATGACGAGATAGTCAACTGATCTAACATGCCAATGATGATACGATGTTCTAAGAAATACATTCTAAGCAATAGAGTTCATGTTAATGAATACGGCCTTCCCCAATGAGCTGCTTTGTATGGGTATTTGCAACGGCCCCATGTCCCCCTCTAGAGTCTCAATACCCCCCCAATTTCTTTTGTTTTTTTAACATGGCTATTTTATCAACTTTTTTAAGTCTTTAAATGGAACTGCATATACTTATAACAAAGATTTGGTTGATATATTTAGAATATGAAATGACAATACAATTATGTCTGGCATTATCAAAATCATATCAATTATATCAAGAGTACATTGATCCTCAGCAGGGTCTAACGGAATAAGCGGGTAATGAAACTGTCTGCGCAATGCACGTGCATTTGACGGATATTATTATAGAATCATTGGGGAACAGGTTTTAGTAGATGCCTGCCTCCATGGCACTCAGTGCATACAAAAAGACACAGAGGTACACAGACTCACAAATAAACACACAGGTACGCAGACAAACAAACAGACACACAAACAAACACACATATACAAAAACAGAAAACAGGCACAGAGACACAAAAACAGAATACATAGCCACACAAAAACAGACACGTAGGCACACAGATAAACAAACAGACACAGAGACACAAACAGACACACAAGCACATAGCATCATAAATAGAAACACGAGCATACGGACACACAAAGAGACACACAGACACACAGGTCCCCAGACAGACAGTCAAAAAGACAGACAGACAGACAGAAAAAAACACACACAGACAGAGATACAAAAAGACCCACAGACAGACAGACAAAAAGAACTATAGACAATAAAACAGACAGACAAAAAGACAGAGACAGACAAAAAGACACCTAGACACACAGAGGTACAGGCAAAAAGACAAATAGACAAAAAGACACATAGACAGAGAAAAACTAGACAGACGGACTTTGTATTTTTTTTTTTAAGTTACAGGCACATGAATGGGACTTTTTCAAGAGACAATGAGATGTGGATGGAATTTGTCAAGACTCATAGACAGGTGAATATATTTTTTACAAAAGTCAGAGATATGAACGCGAATAATTCAGGGATTTTTTAAAAAGTCCGAGACAGAGCATTTGTTTCATTGTCAGAAACGTGTGATCCGGGTTTTTTTGCAGAGTTAGAGACATATGAAGTGGAATTTATCAAGATTCAGGGGCAGGTGAATGGTAAAATGGAGAAAAAAGTGAAAACTGAATGGAGAAAAATGTTCAAGATCTGTTCTGAGTTTGTTCAAAGAAGTTCAGCTTCTGTTCTGAATTTTTTCTCTTCTTTGCAAAAATTCAGAACTGAAGTTTTAATTTTTTGTTACACTTCAGCTGTGAATTTTTGTAAAGAGAAGAAAAAAATACACTTCTGTTCTGAATTTTCCCAAAGTACAGAAAAAAGTTCAACTTCTCTTCTGAGTTTTTCCCTAGAAGAGAAAAAGTTAAGCTTCAGTTCTGAATTTTCCCAAAGAAGAAAAAAAAGTTCAACTTCTGTTCTGAATTTCTTGTAAAGAAGAGAAAAAAGTTCAAGTTCGGTTCTCAGTTTCTCCAAAGAAGAGAAAATCGTTACACTTCTGCTCCTGATTTCCCCAAAAACAGTAAAAAAAGTTCAAATTCTGTTCTGAGTTTTCCATAGAAGAGAAACAATTTTGAGGAAACTGAAGCATATTTTTCCAAAAGATATTATAAGATTGCTTATTTTTCCTTTGTTCACCCATACCTTCTATATAGTTGTGTTGTATGGTCAAGTACATTTTTAACTCACCTTTGTGCCCTTAGAAGCCTACAAAACAATGCCCTAAGCGTTTTAACTGGAACTAACCGTAATATGTCTGTTCGACATAGATATAATCAAGTAAATATATTACCGATTGCTGGTCTATTTCATTTTTTGCTGTTCTTATATTTAAGTATGCACGGATTTTGTTACCTATGTGTCTTAGGAAAATGTTTACTCCACTTAAAAAAGTTAAAACCCATCGAAATCGAAAATTTCCGAGAAAAAAATATCAAAATTAGAAACTTCTATGTTCCCAAATCAGGATTTACAATATTACCTCCCCATAATAGGTCCAAGGTATGGAAATTTTGCTAGGGTTTTTAAAGATATAATATGATATTATTACGGTTCCAATTTTGTAGATCACATGGTTCATGCTCCATAGATAACATGGTTCCAATTCTATAGATTCCACGATCCTGTTCTATATGTCAACCAGTTCCTCTTCTATGGATCAAAAGGTTCCTGTTCTATAGATCACAGGATTCAGGTTCTATGGATGACACGGTTACAGCTCTATAGATCAAACGGTTCCAGCTCTGTATATCCAGTGCTGCAGTTCATCTGGTTCCACTTTTCTTTACCAAATGGTTCTAGCTCTATAGATCACATGGTTCCAGTTCTATAGATCACACGCCTCAATCTAAGGTTCCAGCTCTACAGATCACCCGGGTCTATAAAACAGGAACCGTGGGATCTATAGAACTAGAACTGTGTAATGTATAGAATTGGAACCGTCCGTTGAATAGATCAAATTGTCTTTACCCCTAATCCCTCCCTTAAAGTGCAAGTATATAAGCCAGACTACATAATTATTTCCCATGTGTTTTCCGGTTCTTGATTTCATCTCAGTTGATTATTTACAGTTATTTGGATTAAAACAAGAGTGGTGCACGGCTAAATCTAGCCTTTATCAAACTTCGCGGTAACGAACTGTAAGTAAGGAACTGTAAGCGACACGGCTCAATAGTAATCGAAACTAAAAAACGGTATTTTGATACCAATAGATATATCAAAACATCAGCTTCTTATGTTGATTCGAAATACACAAGTTATATAAGTTTAGTTTTACCCATTAAACGGTACGAGCCTGAGAAAATTTGCTTGATTTTCAAAAAAGGTGGAAGCACCCCCTAAGAGTCAAACAATCTTAATGCAAATCATCCCATCAGATTCAGCGTATTAGAGAACCTTGCTGTAGAGGTTTCAATCTCCTCTTCGCAAAAATGTAGAATTTTGTTTTTTTAGCCATAAGAAAGATCACTGATGCGTGTTTATCTGTTTGTTTTTTTACCTTTTGTTTTTCTCAAGGGTGATCGTATCGACCAAGTGGTCCTAGAATATTGAAAAGAGGGTTCATTTGAATGGAAATTAGAAGTCCTAGTGTCCTTTTAAAGTGACCAAAAGGGTTGGAGGGAACTAGGCCCTCTCCCACGCCAATTTTCCCGAAACTGTCCGTTGAAAATTTTGAGAAAGCCATTTTGTTTAGCATAGCTGAAAAGCTGAATAACTATGCCTTCGGAGATAACATGACCCCCCGCCGCCCCTGGGGAAAGGTCTTTAAGTTATAAAATTTGCCTATTGTTTACCCATAGCATTTGCTATTGGGAAGTATGCATACATTTTACGGGTGGAGGGGGAGGGGTGAATTTTCTTGTAGGGGGAGGGGGGGGATTTTCCACGCGGAGAACTTTCCATAAGGAGGAAAGTTTCCAGGGGGTGCGCTTTTAAGGAGGGAATTTTCCCCTGAGGGAATCTGCGAGAATTCCTTTACGAAATTATTTTTACATGTCTTGCTTTCTCTTTGCCGACTCCATTTTACGTTTGGAGATGTTACGAGTAATTGCCTGGGTAATTGTCTAGAGGATATTTCCATGGGGAGGGGAATTTTTCTGTGGAGGTGGAGCCAGATTTCCAGGCATTATTTAAAAAATGATCGGAAACTAAATAAAAAAGACAATTTTTTTTCAATTGAAAATTAAGAGCAACATTAAAACTTAAAACAAACAGAAATTATGATGTATATGATGGGTGTGACCTTTTCCTCAACACCTCACTTTTTACGCTAAGTTTAAATTTTGTCCCAATTCCTTAAGAACGACTCCTGAAACACAAGGGTCGTTTAATTAGAGCCTTTCGGACCAACAATTTCGCTTACGTTTTCCTTTCAGACTGGCCATCTTACGAATTGCTACGGAGCTTACGGTCAAACTTAAGAAAATTACACACTCCGTAACGTAAGAAAATGACGTATGAAACAGAGTTGGAAATTGCTCAACTTTACGTCAACAGAAACGTAGAAAGGTAATTCAGAGTAAATTTCGATTAAGATCTAAACAACTTTGGTATGTTTAGATAGATAGGGAGTGACTACAAAATAATGACTAAATTAGTTTGACTGAACGAGTTTGACAAATAATGAAATTAGTTGAAAATATGCTTAATAACGCACTAACAGTTTTCAACAAATGATAAACTAATAGGTCTAAACCTTTTGGTTAAATAAATGTATTAATTGGATAAATTTTTATTGTGATAATTAAAGTGTGATAATTAAAGTATGCTATTACTTTTTATCTAATTTGACTAAATGGATTAAAAGAAATGCTTAAATGAAAAAATTGTGAGAAAAGTTGAAAATGATTTTTTTTAGGAAGGAGTGAATTGGGACCATTAATTTTAGGGTAATGATGAGTCATTGACATTGGAGAGAAATAAGAAGTGAGATTCAAAATAATTATTCTGTGAATTTGCTTTGTGAGTTCAGAAATATGCTAAAAGATAACAAAAAAAGAAGATATTAACGAAAATAAATAGACACTGACAAGAATCTTATTAAAATTATTTTCTGACAAAGGATACTTTTGTTAAATGAAGATAAAAAGATGGCTAGTGTAGAAAAAACCTTGCAGTGCGTGATCTCTTTGCTAAGTAACACTTCCTTCTGGAGACAAGAAGTAGTTGGCAAGTATTTTTCTACAATCCATGGATTGTCTTGAAGCATTATTACTTATTGTGCAACCTACATCCAGGAATGAGGCATTTAAAATAGAAGCTTGAGACTCTACTTAAGTGTTTGGAGTACTACGTACAGAAATAATGTAATTGTGAGGGCAAAGAGCACATTCCACGATTGTCACAACTTCTCATGCTGCATGATTATTCCTGATCTAAACATTATAAACCTCTGCACAAAAATATGGAAAGTGTTCTCAATTAACCTAAAAACTGAGTAAAATCTATGATTGTGTATCTTTCGGAGTTCAACAAGGTCTCTACCAGGAGTGGGCCTCAGTATGTACTCCTTGAGCGAAAAGGCTTCGTCCCATAAGAAAAAGTGGAAACATGGTGTTAGTTCCAGGGAGTTTTTTCGGCTGGAGGAAGGCTGATATCTCCATTATCGATATGCTTCCCAAATTCAGACCGAGAAAAGACAACGCCATCACTCACACATCCATAGACACCAACGTCATAAAACAAAGTGTGCAGTTCGCATCACAAGTTGCAAGTAAAAATAACACTAAAATAGTTCTTATGTATTAAACCTGTGAGCCAGAGTTGTAAGGGAGTTGAAGCCTAATCTGCTTACCATCTATAGTAACTATGCAATTTGGCATTTTTCATCGGGTAAAGATCTGCGCTGCAGTAGCTTTTAAGTCTTCCTCAAATGGAGTAGGAAGAAAATTGGGAGAAGGAATATCAATATGGCTTGTGCAGTCCTTTTCAAAATTTCTTAGACATTCCAAATTCCAGCTTATGCTGTTGCTTGTTGCTAAACACAAAGTCAAGACTAGGCGAGTCTCAGAGGATATAACTTTTCTATAATTTGTATATTTTTTGTTATTTTTACTCGCACTTTACCAAGCAAATTTGAAAATTCATTTCTAGTAAAGCGTGTAAAATGCATGACTTTTTCGTCATTGTCAATCAGGAGAAGCTCATAAAGCAAGATAACTGCCCTAGTTTCTCTCTTTTACTTTTTCTAGCATCAGACGTATCCACTGTTTCCTTTTCTTTTGTTTCATAGAGCAACTGGCATTTTCATTTTGCTTGGAAGCAAGTAATACTAACGCAATAAGGTTTTGTCAATTAGCCGGAACCCACGCGATGTATTGCTTAAGTTGCTTAAGAAACTAGTCAAACTAGTCGGGAAGTTGCTTAAGAAACTAGTCAAACGAGAAATAAAAGTTCAAATAGGGATAAAATCCTTTTAATAGACAGTGATGATGATAACAGTGATAAAAATTCACAAAAATATCAGATATTTCGGTCACATATGCAGTGACCGTCATCAGTAGTAAAACTTTTTTAAGTCATACGAGTCTTTTAATAGATAATTGGATTGCAAACCGTGGTTTGTCACTGCGTTTACAATGCTTAAATTTTGTTTTTTTAGGGGTTTAGGGGGAAAAAGATGCCTAGGTTAGGTTACCTATTTAATATATGCTATGCTTTAACCCCCCCCCCTCCCCCCTAGTGTGCAAATATATAGCCTAAATTTGTTTCTAAACTGGTAAATTTTCATCTTATTTTGTTTTATTTCACTAGCATTAACCAAACTTGACTTCTCGCATTGGCTCCGGCTAATTGACAAGTACCTGCAATAACTGAAACATCATCATCAGAACCATTGTTAGCTTTCATGTTGAAATTTTTTAAACTAACTGTCAAGTGCTAAAACTAGCGACAATAAAAAGAAGAAAAAGTTTTTTACGTAGTTTTTAGTCACTTTGGTCTGAAAGGAATTAATTTAGTCTAAAAGATTAGCTACATAAAAGCGTAAACGTAAAGCGTAAGCGTAATTCTTACATTTCGGCCTGAAACGTTGCTCCTTACGTTCAATTGAATAAAACTGCATTTTTTTTAATAATAGGACAAAATTCGGTATCTTTAAGGGTCCTTAAAGGGTTTAAAGTTAAGTTTCCAAGTAATTACTCGGACTATATGTCTTGGCTTTTTCTACAAATAGCCATGCCTTGATGCCTACTGCAAAACACTTGATTTTCATTTCAATCCGTTGATTATGAATTAAAATCAAGCATTTTGCAGTAGACATCAGGACATGGCTAATTGTAGAAAAAGCCAAGACAGATAGTCCGAGTAATTGAGAGGCAAATCTGGGATAAGCCCTTTTTAGGATTGTATAAAAATGATATCATTTCATTTGTTGATAGATAAGTCTATCTATCCTCCATCCATGGGTCATTCCTAGGGCAGAAATAAGGGAGATAGTTATAGATTTAAGGGATGAAAGATTGGATCGACTTTGGGTTGTAAAGCGATTATTATGATCAGAAAGAGCATAAAAAAGGCATTGAGCGGTATGTTCAGCTTATTGCAGTGTTTCCACTTGCCCGGATTTTGCAGGGCAAATCGGATTTTCGACCCTTTGCCAGGAAAAAATTTTTTTTTTTCCAAGAATCAATAAAGTTATAGTCAGGGAGCCACACGAGAGAAATGTCGTTATTTTATGTTTTGGGTGATCAGCAAGCAGCAGAAGGTTTGAGAACGCAATCTGATGTAATCGATCATGCTGAATACGAAAATCAACTTTATATAGTCGAAAAGGGGGTGTATCATACCCATTTCTTCAAATTCCCTGAAAATCCATCTCAACTGACAGAAATTCCCTTAAAATCAATAAATTACTCAACTATAGCTCAAATCAAAGGAAATTCAATAATGTTAAATAATTCTTTTTTCAATTTTGTTTTATCCTTTGCCGTTCAGGTGTAACTACCTAAAAATAAACGAAATCGATAACATCATTTATAGCGTTTGGGAATAATCTTGATCCATCTTGAAAATTTGACTGAACAAGGTATATTTTTATTTATGAATTTTGTAGAAAATTTATCGTTCTACAAACGGAGTGATCTAGAAATTTTCTAACCCATTTAGTTTTGAACTATTAGCAAAGAAGTAGACTGATCCAGTCTTTAGCTCAGATAAGCATAGGCATCTATCCAACTCGAATAAGCCTGTCCCGGTAGATCTCTGTGACTTAGCTGAATAGAACAACTCCATTGAACCAATAGAATCTCTGAAAGAGCATGATGGATGCTGGTGCTACTTGAGTAGAGCCTTCTGCAAGAGATATAATTACCGACGGTAAGTTTTACATACGAAAATCTTGAAACATTCATCATTCACAGCTAATTACAAAAGATATTGATGGGCCGGTGCCTCTTTACTACAAAATCTTACTCTTTTCTCACTTTTTATAGAACTTAGAGGAGTATAAAATATATATTCAATTGCTTCGATTACAGCTCGCATCATCAATTCCTTGGATTACAGCTCAGTGTCCATGGGTCACCTGTGTAAAGCGAAACAGCGACATGATTCATCTTGTAGCCTCTTACGCTTGCAAACAGCTACCCAAGCAGCCAGAGGATCTTTGCAGAACCATTTACTCTCATTTAAGTGTCAGTGCCAAATGCCAGTCTCACCTGGACCAGTTTCTAACTTTCACGACGACAGACATGCGGAGCATCTTAGCACCTGGCTAAACCAGGTGCCTTTCCCTAAAGATGTGGGTAGATAGGATCTTGGAACAGTGGAACGCTCTAGCGTTGTATTTTGAGCTAGTATCCCTAAAAGACCCAAAGCATGCTAATGGCTGTGCCCTTCAAGTTTTTAAAAAACCCTTACTCCGGATCCAAATGGAATTTCGAAGTTATGTGCTTAAACTCTTTTGCAGCTTCAACTTACTTTTTCAGGATGAAAAGCCGCTTTTCTGCAAGATCCAACCTGAGGTTGAGACTCTTCTCAAAACACTGGCGATGAGCTTTATGGAACCCAGTTACGTCCTCAGGGCGGGAACGGTCGCCCTTGAATTGGATCCTCTGCTAGAAGACAAATATATACCCCTGTGTGAAGCATACATTGGTGTTGCAGCTCATGAAAGTCTTGAGACTTTGCAATCGAACGATCTTACACGAGCTTCAAAGTCTTCAGTGCTACTGATTTACGAAGCAGTTTAAAAGTTCTATGTTTAAGCCCTGCTTCAGATAAAAAGGTGATTTGTTTCTGAATCAGAAATATTTTTGCTAGCCAAACTCGTAGATCCGGAAAAGGCCATATACTCGTCAGTCACTCAGCTCTTGATGCGCTTGCTAAGAAAATAAAAGATGCCCAGATGGAACGCCAAGCAAATTGTTAAGGAATGGAGGGTGATGCGGCTAACCATAACACCGACAAAGCTGATATTACTGATTTTTGGACGAGTGTGGGGGCGGTTAGAACGCCAGCTGGGCCACCTCGGTTTGGGAATGTTGTATTGGTGGTTAGGTATTTAATCAGTTTGCCCTTTTCTAACGCTGTTGTTGAGAGATTTTTCAGCGTCATGAAGAACATGCAAACAGATAAGCACAACAAGCTGAAAACTATTACGCTGAAAGCCATTTTACAGTCAAAAATCGGCTTGAGACGTGCCGAAAAGACCTCGAGTTCGTTGTGTTTGGATAGACAGCTTCTTGATAAAATGAAAAGTGTGAAATCAAACGCTACAGTTGACGAGTGTTATTGAATAAATTAGTCTCAGACTGCAGTCGTTGGGTAAAATAAACTCAGATGCAAAACCAAGCTCCGATTTGGCTCCAAAAAATACGAGTCACGGAGAGGAGCCCTCGCCATTCTATCCTCCATTGTTGCACAGTGAAAAATTTTGGGAGATGTTACATGTGGCGATTAGTGTGAGATTTCATCTTGGTCAATTTACTTAACTATGGTGCAGTCTTAAAGTGCTGATGTGTCTGAGCCGGTTTCCTCAAAGTCTCTTATTTTTTTTTCCACTGGTCCTCTCATATTTGACATGTTTTATTTATCCAACAATCTTTTGGTCTTCTTTGTCCGAAGTTCTCAGAAGTAAAAGATTAGCAAACATAACGTCTGAAGTATTTCGAGGCTGTTAAGATTTGCAGATTTTCATTATACGTACAGAAGGAACCTTAACAAAGGTGAGTTCAACGATCCACTCAGTCAAAGACTATAATCCAACTGTAATGAAACTTCAAAATCTTATTTCCCGCCATTCCAGGGAATCTGCTTACATTGAAATTAGTAGAAAATAAGATTATGTTCTTCCTCACAGTTCAATTACAGAAATAAAAGGGACATGAATCTTTAGAACTACCTTGAATAGTAGCTAAACTGCAGAAAGGAAAAATAAATATTGGATTTAGCTACAAAAAATACGTCCGAAAAGGGAGACCGATACCGCTGACGGTAGACTACTTTTTTAAGACTGACACGTGTACTTTAGATCTCAACCCTTGTCTGACTTTCAGCATCACTTATGTCTTAAAATATGAAGAGAAATTGCTTTGGAAAATATACACAGCTATACAGGGCTCTAGGGTATTTCCCCCTGGGAAAATTTCGGGATGTTTCAGTTCTGCTGACAAGCATATTAGGATTTTTGGGCAGCGGGACAGTATTTTAAAATGTTCAGAGTGGAAACACTGCTTTATTCATACTCTGCAAAAAATTCAAGCTACCTATTGGAAAGTTCTCCTTATTTATTTAAAAAGCGTTTTATTGGTTTTAGACGAATTTGCTGGCTATAAACTTGCAAGTTGAAACACCTCTTGCGCAAAACCTGCTCCCCAACTAAACAAAAGGCTAGGGTAAGATACCCAACAGCTAGTCTTATCATCATTTCAACATAAAAACTCGATTACACCACCAAGAAATGGTAAAATTTTAGTTTATGGGCTTTTTACAATCTTGAAGAGTAGCCTAGTTGAACTTGGTGAAATGCATTAAAAGCATTAATGGTTTACTTGGTGCATATTTTCAAGCACCTATCTCTGGATATCCACCACAGGCTACAGCTAATACAAAATAGTACAGTTTATAATATAGAGAAATCCTCAGCCAACCATTATATCTAGGTTATATTTTTTTTTTTGGCTGACTAGGTGGCCAAAAATTGATGAAAGTCCAGGCTATATATAGCCTAGGAATCTTTAAATTTGCCAACCAGTTGGCTATTAGATCTCATCTCTATGTAAATTGTAGCCTAAATTAGCTAACCAGTCAGCTAATAATAAAGTTTTTAATTCACAATAGAATTAGCTAACTAGTTTGCTATTAAAGAATCAGCTATAGGCCTATACAAATATTTAGACTAACCAACCAGTTGGCTACTAGCATTCACCTAGGCCCTATATATACACTTCAGCCTGAATTAGCCAACTAGTCAGCTAATAAGAGAACTGTATATACTTTAAAGAATTAACAAACAAATAGCTCACAAATAAACTCGGACATACAAATAGCTCATTGTAAATTGGTTATTAAAATAGTATAAAAGATTCTGTCCAAGAATAGGCAGGTGGCCGACTACTGGGTGTCTTACCCTATGTATAAACTTTAGTTTGAAATAGCCAACTAGGCAGCTATCAATAAATTTTCTAATCCACAGTAGGACTAGTTCACTAGTTTGCTATTAAAGTCTCACCTATATACACATGTTCAGATTAGCCATCCAGTTGGCTATTAGATCTCACCTGTGTATACACTTCAGCCTGAATTAGCCAACTAGTCAGCTAATAAGAGAACTGTATATACTTTAAAGAATTAACAAACTAGTTTGCTATTAATATCCCATGTATGTATAAACTTTAGTTTGAAATAGCCAACTAGGCAGCTATCAATAAATTTTCTAATCCACAGTAGGACTAGCTCACTAGTTTGCTATTAAAGTCTCACCTATATACACATGTTCAGATTAGCCATCCAGTTGGCTATTACATCTCACCTGTGTATGCACTTCAGCCTGAATTGGCCAACCAGTCAGCTAGTAAGAGCACTGTATATACTTTATAGAATTAGCTAACTAGTTGGCTATTAATATCCCATGTATGTATAAACTTTAGTTCAAAATAGCAAACTAAACATGTATCAATAAAATTTCTAATATACTTGAGGAATTATCTAACTAGTTGGCTGTTAAGATCTCACCTTTATGCCTGAAGTAGCCAAATACTTAGCTATCAATACAATTTCTAAAAACCTATACAGCAGAATTATCTAACTGGTTGACTATCTCACTATTGATTCTTTGTGTGTTTGGAAGTCCCACCAAATTATTACATTTCTGTGATTTGTTAGCCAACATTGTTTTTGGCAATGTTTTGTTCAACAATTCTATTTCTGCTGTGCTAACAAAAACTATTACCTGGCTTTCCTAGCTTTAAATTGGGTAGGAGAAAAAAAAGCCTTGCCAATTTGAAGACTTAATGTAAAAGAAAGAAACTTTACCAATAATATATTCTTTCTGCTGAATGGAAGAAGACCAGCACATTATTCACCCCATTATTCCCAAAGATGCTCTTTGTTTGCAAGAATCTCAAGATATTGTTCATTCTTGTTTTGTTTGAGTAAAAAGTACATTATCCTTTTTTATTTAATTTTCCACATAAAATTTTTTATGGTATGCATATCTTAGAATGATGGATTTGAAAGTGTATTCTTGCTGAATTTTTTGATCTGAGTACAAGAATTGGCTTGTCTTTATTTATTTATTTTATTCAATAAAGGAGGAAGCCATAGGCTTGTCACATAACAAATACAAGAAATAACAGCAACACTGAAAAACAAAAAAAATATTCATAAGTAAAAAACAACTATGCAACAACTATATTACAGAAAGTGTTTTTCATAAAACTCAGTTTCAACAAGAGCACTCTTCAATGATTGCACTGTTTGCATAGAAACTACAGTATCAGGTAGACTATTCCAAAGTTTTGTTGCATGGTTAACAAAGCTACATTGACCTATTTTCTTGTGCACTTGTGGCTGATACAGTTTATACAAGTTTTGTTGCATGGCCAAGTAATGACTAAGTTTGAAGAAATCAGCCCACTCCACATTATCAACACCCTTCATAATATGGAACATATTGGTCAGGTCAATCCTATCCCATTGAAACTCCAGAGAAGGAAGTCTGAAACACTCCAGTCAATGCTGATACAGTAAATGGCTCAAATATGGCAAAAACTCTTATCAATGATGATACCACCAGAGGCCACCTTTCCTTAAAAGAAAACTATTTGCAAGTGTACTTGCTCTTTATGGCAGGCAATCCTAGCTTGCTAATTACAGCTAATTACAGCTCCTTTTACAGCTCTCTTTACCTTAACTAAATTCTGCTAACTTGTCAAACCCTAATAAAAAAAATTTTCAACTTTTTCTCTATACATTAACTATACTTCTTTATATAGCTCTTTGGTGGATATCCATTTTGATATTAGCCAAATAGTCTAAATAATATCTGGAGATGCAAAGAAGAAAGCAAGATATTCCATGTCTCTGACCCCTCCTGCTCAATCATAGTAAAATGATGGGAAAGAGAAAATCTAAATTAGTTGTTCTTTGAATCAATTATAATTTGCACTCTGCTTAAATAATCACATTTTTCCTTAAGCCTGACCACTGCTTTTCTAACCCATTTTCCTATCTCTCCTCTTAAGCCCCTTTACCTGAATAAAGTCCTGTCACTACCATTGCCCCCCCCCCCTATAAATAAAATGTTAGCACTTGTTGGGAGACAATTCAAATTCACTATTATCATTTCTTGTATATACATAGACTCAATTCAGTTGCCAACTTGTTTGCTATTTAAAATTTTTGTGTATACTCAAACTGTTCTTCACTAGCCAACTGGTTGGCTATAATTAGGACATTCATACATATTAAAAAAAAAAATCTTGTGCATAAAGAGCAATGTATTGATGCAAGGGCAACCCCCCTCATATACATAATAATTTCTGTTCATTTTATCTTTTAATGTTGCTCCTTACTTTCAGTTGTAGAAAACATGTTTTTTTTTTGTTTAATTTCTGATCATTTTTTTAAATAATACTAGGAAAGCCAGCTCCCCCTTCATGGAAAATTCCATTCCTTGTGAAAAATTCCTCCATGGAAAGATCTTCCCATGTAACTCCTCTTCTCCCTCTCCCTCAGAAAAATCCCCACTGAAAACGTCTCTATACTTCCAAATAACCAGTATTATATATAAACAATGGGCAAGGTTCATAGCTTGCAGCCCTTCCCCCAGGGACTGTTGGGAGTCAAGTCATCCTCAAGGTCATAGTTATTAGATTTTTTACTATGAAAAAAATGGCTATTTAAAAATTTTGATTGAGCCACTTTTGGGAAAAATTAATATGGGAGGGGGTGGGACTAGCTGCCCTCCAATATTCTTGGTCACTTAAAAGGGGCACTATAGCTTTTGATTTCCAACCCAATGAGTCCTGTCCCAATCGTCTCTGATCACTGGTTTGATATGATCATCCCTGGGAAAACAAAAAACAATAAATAAACACAGATCTGTGTATCTTTCTTCTGGCAAAAAATGCAAAGTTCTACATTTTTTGTACATAGGAGCTTGACACCTCTACAGCAAGGTTTCTCTGGTATACTGAATCTGATGGTGTCATTTTCATTAAAATCACTAGCTGTTTTGGAGCTGTCTCCCCCTTTTATCAAAAATTGGGTAATTTTTTGACGGCTTGTAACTTTTGATGGGTAACATTAAATTTGATGAATTTTATATATTTTGAATAAGCATCAAAATATGATTCTTCTGATTTATCTATTGTTATAAAGACTCTGTTTCTTAGAGTTTCAGTTACTATTGAGCCATGTTGCTTCTTACTTACAGTTTGTTCTCCCACTTTCTGAATTTTTTCCTCTCCAGACTGATCTTCAATAACAGCCTAGGCTGGATCTGATTCACTTGCAATTCCCTCAGATTCAGAAGGTACAGAAAAGCAGACAGTAATTTTCCACTGTTGTTTGTATTGTCCTTCTAAGCTCCACACTCAGTAGTGTATGAAAAAAAGATGTCATTTGAGGAATTTGCCTTATAACTTTTTCATTCATTTCTTCTTTTTTGTCGCACTTTCTTTTAAACTCTGCATTATTAGGTGCTGGTATATAGTTGATTTTAGGTACAGACATACACAACACAATTTAATAACACAAAGGTAACAATCCAATTCACAGCACACCTTACAAACACTACAAGATAAAAGTCAGGGGAGATCACCTGTGTACAAACAAAGTACTCATTGGTTTATGACAACTGTTTCATCAGGAGGGTTGGGATGACTGCTGTAAATGTTGGTATTTCACTCCAACTATTCTTTGCTGATGCCAATCACCTTTAAAAAAGATAATGAAATAATTTTAGGTAACTGTTGTGAATATAAAAACTGAAATATAATTAAAACTGTATTTTTTGTAGCTTTTTATTTGGGAAACTGTCTAATTATCTCATGAAGGTTTTTTTTTGTGGCAAACTTGATCTTGATAAATAAAATTGCTGGAGTTGCCTAACTTTTCTAAATGCAAAAGTTGTTGATGATTTTTAGTTTTGAAACACTTCATTCAGACACAGCAACTAACTAAACAAATTATTACCTGAAATTGAATTGCAAAGAATATACTACCTACAGATACTTATTAGCTGTAGCGGACTGGGCTCTATAGCTGCAAGGTGGCGTTTTCAAGACTGGTGGCAGAAAATATCAGCTTGTTAAAGAATACATTGTAAAAGATTCTGCAAAAAATTAAACTCCATAACAGGGCTGATAAAAAAAAGTTTTATAGTTTGCCTACTTAGAAAATGGAAGTTTCAATAAATAATCTGCTGGTGAACAATAAGAAAATTTTGCTGTAAAATTGAATAAGCACAAAAAATTATATGGCTAACAGGCTCCAATAAGTATATATATTACTAACCGGTTTTATAATTGAAAATGATGCTCCTTCAGCTGATAGCCCTCAAGAAATTTTCTTGTGAAAAATTGGCAGGTACTTCAAAAATTCAAATTTGTAATTACCATAGACAGTTCATAAAGTGGAGTATTAACAGGATATATGAAGTCCAAATTGACAAAAAATGTTTCTTCCATGAACATTGACAGGAAAAAATATAAGGTAAAGGTTGCAAAACTTTTGGGATGGCTGAGTTACTTCAAATAATGAATACTGTGTCATAGATGAAGTTATTGATTAATAAATTTGTAAGGGTTTCTGTTTGTAGGATTATTTGTTGTTTTATTTGTGGGCCTACCAGCCAGAGATATAAAGATTTAATGATGGATTAATAATTGTCAGATAGTACTCTCACTTTTTGGCACTCTTTACAAAAGGTTTAAAATTATGTAAATAATGTTTTGATAGTGATTTTGCTATTTAGTATTAGAAATTTAGAAATTACACCCTATGTACACGTTTTTTCAAATTAGTTTTTAATAACATTTAAATAGCAACAGAGTTACATAATTACTTGAAATGTTGAGCAAAGAATTCAGTTACCAAGTACCCGTAAATGTGAAGGCCAACTGAAAAAGTGAAATTTTTATTTAGTATTTTATTTTATTTTTTATTTAGTATTTTATTTGAAATTTATTTAGTATTAGAAATTTAAAAACACCCTATGTACACGCTTTTACAAATTAGTTTTTAATAATATTTAAATAGGAACAGAGTTACATAATTACTGGAAATGTTGAGCAAAGAATTCAGTTACCAAGTACCCATAAATGTGAAGGCCAACTGAAAAAGTGAAATTTTATTTAGTATTTTATTTTATTTTTTATTTAGTATTATTTTATTTAGTATTTTATTTGAAATTTATTTAGTATTAGAAATTTAAAAACGCCCTATGTACACGCTTTTACAATTTAGTTTTTAATAACATTTAAATAGCAACAGAGTTACATAATTACTTGAAATGTTGAGCAAAGAATTCAGTTACCAAGTACCCATAAATATGAAGGCCAACTGAAAAAGTGAAATAAGCCATGAGGAAAATACTTACATTGTGCCCGTTTGGAAACTGAAGCAACTGACATTGAACAGTCACATTGGAACAGAACGGCTTATAATGTTAAAAGTTTTAATGTATTGTTAATGCAAAGCTGTGGTGTTTTCATGCCCGCCTACAAGGTTGCCTTGGGCTTAACCTGCAGGGGCAGTTCAATGATGATCTATCACGACCCTTGGCATTGTGTACTCCTAGGCCCAGGCCTAGTGGGCCTATTGGTAAATCTAGGCATACTTCTTAAATTTAGGAAAAACCCTGTATCAGTATAGAATTTGGCCTGTTGAAAAGGAAACATTATAAGAAAACAATCCTTACTTCAATAACATGCAGACAAAAACTCAATTAATTTTGATTGTAGTTGATCATTCATAAAAGGCCTTCAGTTTGTTCTCCCGCTAACCCTTGCCAAATGCAAACATATAGCCCGAATTATATATTTCCCATGCATTTTCTGCTCCTTAGTTTCATCAGTGTTGCTTCAGTTTATATTTATTAAGTTTAAACAAAAGATGATATATGGAAAATGCATGGAAACAATTTGAGCTATATATTTGCACATTAGGGGTAAAGTTCAGTGCTTTTAAGAATTATCAATGACAATTTTTTTGCATATTATGAAGCAAAAGTCATTTTTTTTTAACATGTTTCCTTACCAAATATACCAAAAACAATTGATATGGGTTAAAATTCCAATGACACAACAGTAATTGCATTTTCCAAACCTATAGTAAATGAAAAAGAGATTAAAAGCCTATTAGTCAGGATAAGTTTTTTTTTCGTTAGTCAGGATATTTTTTTAGTCAGGATACGTGTGTATGACCTGTCATGTATACAATCTTCTTAGCTGCAGAACCATGAAAAGGGTAGACATAGTAATTTGGCATCATGCTCCCTGGATGTGTTGGAGATCCTGGATTCATTTCTATAAGTTCCATTCACCTAACTTGACCAATGTCCAAGATAGCAAGAAGCCCCTAAACTAAAATTTTACCATTTGGTAAAATTCCTGGGGATTTTTTCCTAAATTTAAGACATACAATTTACAGACCTTTAGAACTTTCTAAATTGGGATTTAGTGAAGGCTCGTAACACTTTTTTAAGGCTTAGAGACTAAAAAGAAAATTCGTTTTGCCTCATTTGAGCAGGAGATTTCCATGTTCTTTCTAATTTAATCAGTTGTGATGCCCAGGTACTTCACTTGCTTTTCTTATTGTTTTTTCTTTTTATTCAGGGACCTTCCCATTTCCTATTTTTTGTAAAAATGACTATTCAATATGTAAAAAAAATTTCTCTGACGGGGAATCGAACCCGGGTCTTAATTTGCTCATTTTAGGTACTAATCATCATTTATGATTTTGTGACCAGAGCTGGCTGACAATTTAACATATGTTGTCCCAATTCAAATAAGGTTTTTAAACATTTGCTTCTTAGTAGTGATTTGCTTCTTAATTAAGGTAGTGCTTTTTAGTCATCTATGGTCACAAGAATTTTTTATTTGTACTTTTGTGTAGGGCAGGGTAAATAAAGCAGAATTCAAGAATAGCAGCTTAGAGTCAATTAACCAATTTAACTTGCCAATATTTTTTCAAGGCTAACGTAGGCCATATGTTGTGTGCCATAGGTTTTGACTTAAAATAACTCTTGAAAGTTAAAGTTTTCCTCTTAGTTATCACTCACCACAGTTTATATAATTATTCAGTAAGTTTACCGCAGATGATTTCTGGCTCTTCATTCTCGGTGCAAACAAAAAGCTCCTCCCACTTATATTTCTGCACTTATTGTCCACTTATTGGTGAGCCGGCCAAGTGGTTTTGTCAGTACTTGTTCCGTAGGTGATTATTCTTTGTCTACCCGTGAAAAGATCTAATGCCGCTTATGTTTATATTTGCAAAAACGTTCTCTGGAGCAGTCGCACCTCGGTCCGGGTTTTTATAATGGGTGAGATAGGGAAATATCATACTGGATAATTATATAAACTGTGTGACTCACAGAGTAATTCCAGCTTTAGTCCGATAGCATTGTAGATTAATTATATCAGTTTTTTTTGGAACTTTCAACTTTTTTCATGAAGTTGCATAGTATTTCAAGTTTTAAGGCCAAATGCTAACATAATTTTCATCTATTAACAAAGTTATTATTTAGATTATTGACAAAATCTGAATACAAAATATCACAAAAATCTAAAATAAATTAAATTCAGTCTACTTACTTTTATTTTCAAGGTATGGTTATTCCTTGAAAATAAAATTTCCTATAGGCCTAAGGGACAAACAAGGCCGTACCCAAGATTTTTTTCGGGGGGGGGGGACTCAAAATTTTTTCTTCGACGGGGGGGGGTTACACAAAAAACTCAAAAACGCATAAAAAATTTGTTTTAAATCCATTTTTTGTTACGTTTTTACGAGTCAGACAAACATTTGGGGTGGGGGGGGTCAAACCACCCTACCCCCCTGGCTATTGCCTTGGGAACAAATGATAATTTAGGATTCAATTTGCTTATACTTACTGCCATCTGAGCCTTGTGCTTTATTGTAATAAAACAAAAAGTTGAAAAATCACAAAATGATTATAACCATTAGATTATTTATTTGAAATTTTTTGCCCCGGAAATCTCTGAATCCAGGGCAAGTGCCCTATTTGTTTCCCCCCGGTATAACTGCAGCTGACGTCTCCGGCCCTCTCGTATCATTTTTTAACAAAATGTTTGTCCTTGACTGGTCAGAAATTGCTTTCAATTGCCAAAACACTTGAAACATGTTATGTTAGGTTTGGCTATACTAACCATCCCACAAAGTATTAGAATTAATCATATTTTTAGTAAAATTTTAAAGGATGGTGTATTTTGTGTTATTTTACTTTCAAAAAATTACTTTGCTAAACTAATTTGCAAACCTCAATAAGAAAGTCATAACTGAAGAGATGGCAAAAACTCTAAGGTTCCTGAATGTGTGGGGTAGATAGGAGGAAGGCTCTCTCTTGCTCAATCAGGGACGTAAGTTGGTACGAGGAAGGAATAGTTATTGTCCACTCCGCACCTAACTCAGTCCCAAGAGTTAATTTGCCCTCTCCCTCCAGCATTTTCAAGCATAACAATTTATGATTATGAAAATTTATTTTTTATGTTATAGTGTTGATTTTAATGCAATACAAATTGCCCAGCACCAGTGGCGTCGTTTGGGGGGGGGGCAGTTGCTGTCCCCCAATAATTCAGTGAAAAAATTATTATGCAGCCCATGCCCCTTGATCTTCCAGATATGATCCTTGCCTCTAGACCCCCTCCAATACAAATGCTGGAGCTACACTCCTGGCTAACACTCAGTTTGGGTTAATTTTACCATCTATGGTATTTTGCTAGTTTGCCCATTTAATGTTATTTTCTGGACATGAAAAGTAAGTAAATGTAGATTTGTGATATCTACAGTAAACACTTTGCAGCATCAGACACACCAAGATACTAGTTGAACACGTTCCTTATCCCCCCCCCCCCTCCCCCTCCTGTCTAAGTAGTGACATCCATGTGCATGTGAAGCATATGACGAAAAATGTCAAAAGTAAAAAATAAAAATAAAATAAAAAGTAAATGTAAAAAAGAAAAAAAACTAAATGTAAAAAAAGTAAAGAATCTTACTATAATATGGCGAACCCGTAATTATTCTAATTTGTGTACTAATTGAAAATATGTAGGCTGACGTTAAAACGGTTTTTTTTTCTTTTTTTAGTTGTTTTGTCTAAAAAACCATGCAGTTTTAAGTTAATTCAATTTCTGAATAATATTTTCAGCATATAGTTTTTTCTTCCATTTAATATGTTCAGCCATATTATTTTGGCTCCTCCTATGTATCTACCACAAGTCTTCAGTGGACCAAAATTTGATCTCTGCTCGAAATAATGTGATAAATACTTCTTCTGAAGAAGGTTGATCTTGCTTTTTTAGTCATGGCACAGTGCCAAATGAATTATTATTTTTGTTTTTCAGTCAAGCCAGAATTGTAGGTAGCTTAATGTTGGTCCATTTACTCTAATCACATACTAATGGCCAAAGCTATTCAAGACGTATTCCAGGGGGTTTCTGAAAGATTTTGGACACCTGTGATATGGCTGCCACCAAATGTAACCTGGCATGATCTTAAATCAACTGAAGATGCTAGATATGCAACTACCCGTGACGTCTATTTGCCGATTTTGTTTTCATTTGTCTTAATATTCATTAGAGTTATTGTTGAAAGGTATTTCCTTTTTTTTATTATCTCTTAGATTAAAACCTTTCTGTGTCAAAAAAAAGAAACATTTCAACATAGTGTTTGGGTTTTACATTGTATATTGACAATTTGGATTTGGCCTTTCCGAGTTTTGATGAAATGTGTAATCTCACAATCTGAATCAGTATATGTAGCCAAGGCTAAACAAACGGTTTTTAATTCAGGCTTATTTCTAGGAAATTTTAAAGCTGAATATTTTATATTTTATCTCTTTTTTTTACAAATACACAGAAAAAGAAATATATATATGTATGTATTGTATATATATATATATATATATATATATATATATATATATATATATATATATATATATATATATATATATTATATATATATATATATATATATATATATATATATATATATATATATATATATATATATATATATATATATATATATATATATATATATATTATATATATATATATATATATATATATATTATATATATATATATATATATATATATATATATATATATATATATATATATATATATATATACGGAATCTTTTTTTTCATTAAGTTGGCTTTTCCATCTCTTGAACAGGACTTTCAAAGCAAAGTGCTGGGAAGACTTACTCTTCCTACAAAAACAGAAATATTTTCTCACGGTCTTGTATCTTTTAAAAGCTAATAAAAGACCTGTAAACTCTGGTAGATACGAATTTCCTTATTATGTAGCCCCTTGGACATTTCATTAGAAGAAGTTTAAATTTTGTGATTATACAGATGAATATATGCCGGGTGTCCCTTTTATTTGTATTAATCAAAAAAAGAGTTTGTTTCACAAGATAAATATTATAAAGAAAACTAAAGAGCTATGTTAAACAGAAGATGAACTTAAATGAAACTTTTGAAGGAAAAACTTTTGAAAAGTATATCTAAGGAATTGAAAATTTAGTAGAAGAAACAGAAAAAGAAAGATGTGCAACATGTCCAGTATGAATGCTTCTTGTATAGGCTTGAACGAGAAATTCTATGCAACCGAAGCCTAACTCGAACGTAAAGCAGAAACAATGTACTGCACCAAATCGTTAATTAGACTTTATTCTCATGAAAAATCCAAACATAGCAAGATTTACAGGGGGTTGAAATGTGAAATTTTCAAGTTGCCCTTTGCCCTCTTAAAAAGGAGCATCAGGGCAAATCAAAGACTATGTCATTAAACATCGCTCTGGATGTGATGAACCTCCGTGAAAGCAAATCTCACATCCATCAATTTGCGTTTTAGCCGTATACCATTGTCAAGATAAAAGAGATGTCCTATATATTCATAGCGTGTAAACTATACGACTGAACAAACTAAAATCAGTAATTTCAATTGAGATAAGAAATTCTGGCGTGAATTCAATCCCCATTTCTGATAGTGCATCAAGGAACCATCTGTTTTGTAGGATTTATTTTTCTCCTGGGACTCGTTATGATTCACACTGTTGCTTCTCTTTTAACCACAGATTTCCTTACAATTCAGCGTGATCATCCCAGTCGCTTATCTTCTAACCGCAGATTTCTTTCTGAACTATTTTTATTTGGGATTGGTTCTGACGCTTGTTGTCACATTTCTTTTAGTCGCAGATTTCTTTGTGCTTCATTTTCGTGTATTATTACTCCAGACATTTTTCCGTTCCTGTTTCTTAAGCTGTTCAGATTCATTTAAAATCATGTGTAATTTCACATGATGTCATAGATACCAAAAAAAACCTTTCCCAGCTTTTCCCCTTTTGTCATGTTTCTGCTTTCATTGTGTCATTGCATAATTCAGTAATAAGCTGGAATATTATAATGCCTTTGCACTCTGAAATATCTAAATTATGTATTGGCATAATTATCGTTTTATTCTTAAGTCATAGGGTGACTAATTAGCAATTTCAGTTGAATTAAGAAATTCTGGCGTGAATTCAATTTCTTCTTCCTATTTATCCTTTAGAGACGCTAAAATAACATGTTCCTTATTCCATTGCAATTTCTGGATTAAATGCCTCTTTCCTGTTTACCCTTCACAGACACCAAAATAACTTGACTCCATTTTAGAGTGGTTAAGAACTTCATATGTGCATTATTTTTCCTTTTCCTGTGTATCTGCAGACGCTAAAATAACATGTTTCTTCACTCTAGGATGAAATATCAGTAATTTCTATTAATTTAAGTAATTCTGACGTAAAATCAAATTTTGTCCTTCCTGTTTATCCTTCACACCACTCACGCACGCTAAACTAACACTTTCCTTCATTCCCTTGTAATTTGGCTTTGTCATATAAGAGCAGATTTCGTTGTGCCGAACAGTACTGAACTGAATGGTTGTCACAGCCAGTTTGGTAATCTTGGTGCTCCTTCTAAAACTGGCTAGGACAACCATTCAGTTCACTTCTCTTCATAACTGAACAGAATAATGCAAAATTTTTACTTGAAAATGCAACATGTGGGCCATCTAATGTTCAGAATTTGAGCTACTGATTATTTTGATTTGGAACACCTAATGAAATTCATGAGCTGACACAAATTTAAGTGATGACATGGATGGCATGTGGTTTTAACAGTAGGCCCACGGGCCCTTGCCCCACAACAGGCGTTGCCATCGGTCTTTAGTATATTGTCTTCTCTCTCTCTCTCTCTTTCTCACTCTCTCTTTCTCTCTCCCCCCCCTCTCTCTCTCTCCCTCTCTCTCATGTTCTTTTTTTCTCTCTCTCGTTTTTTTTTTAATTTCTGGTGTTTTGGACAGAAATAGTTAAAAAGAACCTTACTTAAAACTATAAAATAGTGAATAAAAATGTAACTATATTTTTGCTTTTACTATTCGTAAATGCACTGGGAGACTAATAGTTAAAATTAGTATATAAAATAAACCAAAACACCTAAAATTTCAAAAAAAAAAAAATTGTTAAAGACTTTTAGAAAATGACTAAGCAACAAATATAGATAATCGGATGATTCCGACTGCCTATTCAAGTTTAACATCAAATCTCCATTAGAATTTTGGAGTTTTGTTCTTGAAGCAACTAAAAGTTTAAATTTACAGACCAATGTAATTAATATGCATCTTCAGGTACATCTATTGGCTTTTTGGTTATCTATCTGGAACCAATCGTAAAGCAGGAAGTCCTGAAATGGCGTGGGAATAGGCCAATAGAAAGAATTTCATGGCACTAAGAACCGCATGGGGGAAGGCAGTAAAGAGTGAAACTCTGAACAAATTGTGACATAGGAAGGCGTGCGGGGCTGTGTTGGCATTAGCTGGCGTGGTGCTGCGATGTGTTGTCAGTTATAGTAGCGGTAGTGCTAAATGGGAAATCATGCCTGTCCTATTTTTTGCTTGAACCATTTTTCTATTTTAGGTTTATATTCTGTCCTATTGCTGTTGCTTATGGATTAAAGACACAAGTGAAAAGAAGTAGTTTAACTGATAATCCAACACTAGAAAAAACCTACTTATCATCTCGAAAGGGGAAACTCTCGAAGAAAGAGGTAATTTGAAATTCAATGATTAGAATTCAAATTTAAACGCCAGTGTAACATTGACTGTATGTCCTAATATGATACTTTTTATATTTTGTGCAGCTAAACAGAAATGTTAGTCTAAATAGGGCTCAAAATCCTATCATTTGAAAATTCTGATATAGCCAATCCGTTTAGAAGTTGGAACTGTCGAAAAGCAAATTTTACAAATTCCCGGTTTCGGAGGAAATGCTGTCATGCGGTGATATATTTTCCCCAAAATATATGCAGCGTAAGCTAAATGAACAGCTATCACAGACCATTTATTCAGCAACATTAATGGCTATACAGCATTGGGAGGGGGGGGGGGCTAACGAATCTTATATGGGGGAAGAGTGTACATAAAGCTTTAAAAAGTGTTTTTATTTTTTGCCCAAATTTTCAAATATTCCATGAAAGGTTCTTTAGGTAAAAATGAAGGAAATGGATTTAGCCCCCTCCAGACCTCTGGAGTGTATCAAGGAGAGTAGGAGATCAGGGTTCCCTTTTTTCCGCCAAAGAAATGTTGCCTGATGCATCTTTCCTACAAGGAGAAAGACAAAAACCATGCAAAAAATAAAAAGTAGTATTTTTTTGTCCAATGATAGTCGGTTACATTCAAAATTGGTCCATATATGATTGACCTGGCCATGATGCTAATTGCATCCATGCAGAAACATAAAAATAAGTTTATTTTTGTCCAATAATAGTCAATTACTTTCAAAATCTGAACCCTCTCAACTAACCAAAGCAAAAAGGCTTAACTCAGGATCCGTGGCTGCCTGATCAACCTTCGATTGAGAGAACGTACTTTTATTAATTGTTTAATATGGGCCCAGAAGAGGTGACAGCTTCTTTTTTGTTTTGGGACATAGTTTTGAATGGGAAACATTGTTTTTAAGCATGGGAGCATCGTGAAAGTTTTGAACTTCAGCGTAGAAAAGACTTATTCTCTCATATTCAGGGAGCTTCTATTTATTGTGTAAAAAGCTAATAAACAAATAAGTCTGTATGCTCAAAGAATCATTATACGAAGTTTAAACTTGAGTATTAAGAGCTGGGATTTAAGGGGCCTTCTAGTCGCTATGGCATGTGAATTACCATATGATGTTGACATATGACCATGTGATGTATGACATATGACATATGATGTTGACCATATGAAAATTAATAGTGAAAAAGGAAAAATGAGCCATATATTACCAGAAATTTGCAAAAAAAAAAAAAACACTGAAAACAACTGACTTTTTTCTATGAATTATGCAGGCTTATCTTAGTTTTCAAAATTTTTTGAAGAAACTAAATTTTAGCTGGGGGGGGGCAAACTAGGGCCTGGAACGGCAATTATATACTTAATACTTAAGTATCAATAATACTTATATATTAAGGGATTACCATGTGAATTACCATATGATATTAAAAACCTGCTCAAATTAATTTAAAAAAAAATAATTTGTTTTAAAGGGAAGTAAAGTGTGGCATTAAAACATTAAAATTAATTGAAATTATTGTATGTAGCCAGGTATAACTGTAATTTTCCGTACAGACTTATTTATAGAGGGGTTGACAAAAAGAAAATTTGAAAAAGGCATCAACCATTTGTTTATATGCATATTTACGTTCTTACGAGTTGAGTATTAAGTATTATATATTATATATAATGCTTATATTAAGTATTTTATTAAGTATTGGTATTAACTTGAGTATTAAGAGCTGGGATTTAAGGGGCCTTCTAGTCGCTATGGCATGTGAATTACAATATGAAATTAAAAACCTGCTCAAATTAAATTAAAAAAAAATATATAATTCTTAAAAAAATTAAAATTAATTGAAATTATTGTATGTAGCCCAGATATAACTTAGCTGTTGAGGATGTAGCTTATATTCTTGCAGGTTGTCATTTGCTTTCTCGGCAAAGAAGTATTTTTTCTATGGTTATACCCTTGAATTCCTGGACATCCGTCAAACAACTGAAAAAAGGACAGCTGTGAAGGTTTATAAATATATTAGTTAAATGAAAAAAAAAGTTGTTTTTTTTTGGGGGGGCGCAGAGAATGATAGTAATTACCTTATTTATTTTGTGATGTGCGTTGTATGGTTTGTTTGGTCGATAGTAAATTACTGTAATTATTATCATCATTGTTATTTATTTGTTATTCTTATTTTTGTCGTTATTATCATAATAACGATCATTAGGGGGGTGGGGTGACCATTTCCCACCGTCAATCTTCTTTATATGGAAAATGACATTTTAGTCAGTGCTTCAAGAATGGATACTCCTACTCAGGCCTAAACTAAATGCTAAACTAAGAAGAAATAAAATAGCTTCTTTTCCTTCGATAAAGATTTGCTGTATTCTAAAAGGCCTTCAGTAAAGCCACAGTCAAAGTTTAGCTTTGAGAATGAGGGGCTGAAGGTGTGTCAGCCCCCCCCCCCTAATGGGATGATTTTGCTTGGGTTTTAATGTCGCTTTCCGCGTTCAGTGGAAATAAATATCATTTTATTTCAGAAATGACAGAATTGAGGTGAAATGAGTAACTCGTGTGGTTTTGTTATACACATGAACAAAAGACTAAATCGAGGATGTCTATTGTGATTTTTTTTTAGAATAAAGGAATTTATATGGCATGAGGATATTTTCGACCGAAAAAAACATCAATCTGGAGTTACCCCGTGGTAGCGTAGTCGCTTCTTGGCAATACAAGGACTGGGTTTGATTCCTGCTGCTGCAAGGCTGTTTGACAGTCCTGCTAATTTCTTGTAAAAAAGACCCAGCAACTGAAACGTCAATTTGACGGTCTAGGCGTCATCAATTCCTCTGGAAGATCTTTTTCGGTTTCTATTATAACGGAGCAGAGATTTGGGACCATGAGAAAGCCGCTCAAGGTGAAAGTATCTAATTAAGATACTTTTTTTTAGGTAGTATGGGGTGAATAAGATAACTCATTTCCAGTGTTTGAATTATGACCTAGTTATATGCCCTTTAAAAAATAATAGACTAGTTTCAATTTTTATGTTTTTATTGAGTGTGGTTCAGCTAATATAGGTTGCTGGTAGGTAGCGTGATAGGTGATAAGTAGTGCACGAAATGTTGCTTTCGCTGGGGGAGAGGAGATCCTGGACATTTGAAGTTCTGGGAATTAAAAAAAAATGATTTTCTTGTATGTTGAATAATGGTCAAGGTTCAGCTGATCCTTAGATACAGACAAAAAAAACGAATCAAAACAATTTTGGAGAACCAAGTGATTCAAGGATTGAGTGGGGATTTGAAGAGAGAGAGCGAGAGAGAGAAAGAGAACTGTTCATGCTAAAATTTTACGGGTATGTGAAGGTTGTACATGGATAGCAGTTGGATGCACCAGTTACTTATTGAATGCAGTTTAGACTTTATTGCCCTAAAATTAGAGCAAAAATTGGGTTTGTTTGATAATAAGAAAAGAAGTAAAGATGACAGGTCGTCATCCGACAGGTTCATCTGACAGATGACAGGTTTGTGTAGATGAGAATGTGATGCCTAGTTTGAGCTGGTGTCAGGAACTTTATATACAAGGTACCTAGATATTTTTAGCAATAGATCTGAGCAATATATCTAGAATGTGTGTTTGGGCAGCTGTTAAAGTAGAAGTATGTTGGGATGAGGAATATTGAGCTGCTGCTTCCAGATATCTTACAGAATATATTACGGCAGTTTATTTTGAAGAAAAGTAATGTATCTAGAATGTGTGTTTGGACCACTGTTACAGATGATATTCTATTCGATCACTAAGGTTTTTTTTATGGGATTTGTGACGTTTTTATGATATATGTGGCATCTTCCTTTTGGCTTCTAAAGCCCGTTGTCTTGTCTTGTAGATGCAAGGTCTTTTGAAGCAAGTTGATATGACACAACGACAAATCGAACGATGGATGAGGTTAAGAGTCTCACATGATAGACCATCGAAAATGGTCAAATTTGCAGAAACAGCGTGAGTATAAAGTTTGTCTTTGGGAGGAGGAGGAGATGTTGTGTCCGCTATAAGTCATGAGATGGCTATAGCCAAAATAATAAAGCATAACAGGCGAAAATGTGATAAGAATGATGAAAACAATATGACTGGAATTTAACTGGCGAATACGTTGATGCTTATATCAGTGCTTGAGTAAATATCATTCCCAAGTAAAATGTAAAAACTAATTTGACATTACAGTTCATAGTGTAAAGGGATATGTGGAATTGGCACCAAAAATCCAATTTATTCGAACGATTTCTCAAGTTTTTCTATTTGTCTTTTTTCAAGTGGTCTCTTTGCGTTAGACATAGAGTTTTTGTATAGAAGGTAGATGAGAATTTTTATTACTAGAAAACTGCTGGAATACTTTTTTGGTTATTTTTGAGACTGAGACGGGGACGGAGTTTCCTAATTTCCAAATTAGAGGTTGCAAACAGCTTAAATGTATAGCCCAGACGGCCTGTCTCCATATCTAGGTTCAAGGGTGAAATTTTACTGCTATAGTATTGCTATGCTAAATAAGGAACCTTTTTAGGCAATCAAGAGGGAGTATATTTTTCCGCTACTCAGTTTATGTATGCAAGGTATATGATGTGCTTAAAGAAATTTGTAGGTAATCAAACCATAGATAGTATCCTAAAACGCATAGCTTGGGTATGGGATGCATCACTGCCACCTTTATTGTACTCATTTTAGAATATCTGCAAATATCTAGATGCTGTTTGAATATATACATTGAGTGAAGATACTTCCCTGGGCTGTTTTGGGCTGAAAAAGCTCTTCCTAGCTAAGTTATCTATTATGGGTTACCTCCCCTTAGTAGCATAATATTTGTTGGCTTGAATATATAATGAGTCGGAGGTAATAGGCTTGAGAAAGTCTGTGTAAGATTTCGACTTTTATTGATAGAAGAGAGTCGCCAAGTGTGGAAAACCATGTTGTGACCAAGAGAGGCCTAGGATTGCACAAAGCCTCAAGTCAACTGGAGGCCCAAGGAACATCTTGCTGTCCAGTTCTAAGCTGATTTGAACGCATCGTTTAGACTTGAGAAGATGTTTTAGTCCCCGTCCTGGACTGGTTCTGGTTCCATTGTTTTTCCCGAGGCCGTAAAAATTTCAATGATTTGAAGAATTTGAAAATTGCAACTTCGAATCCGACAATGTTAAAAAACAATCGTATCGACATTTTGAATGACGACTTCAGCGATTCGAACTGGACTTGTTAAGAGTTTCAGAAACTGTAAGGAGTGTAAGGAGTACCTAGAAATTCAAGAAATTTGGATTCTGGGTACCCCCACCCCCTTTGCTTACGTCCTATGATGAATATTATGTCCTTCTATGATGAAGAGAACTTGCACAAGAAACAGTGCTTTATATACCATAGGGACAACTTATCTTCGCACCTATACGCCGAGCCTGGCACAGCTTTGTATGTTCTTCCTCCGCCCGAATTTATTCAGAGCGTCATTCTTCCCTCGCTCCCCCGATTTTCCTATTTCATTTCCACCATATTTGTATTGGACCACATTTTTTGCATTGCGTTTATTAAGGACATACGGTCATTCCAACGTTACTTCAGTGTCGTTTGAGGAAACGTCTAGAAAGCATTTAACTTGTCTATTTATGAAATTTGTTTTTCCGACCAATGTTTAAAATAAATTATAAACACGGTTTAAACCTAGTTGGTAATTCCTAAACACTTGATTCAAAAACAGTGTTTGAAATAAATTTTTGAAACCGTTGATCCATTGGTAAAGCTTAAACACTGAATTTAAACAGTCTTATAAAGTTAAAAACCTGCTATTCTGCTGGCAAATCTTAAACATTCAATTTTGGAAATAGTTTATAAAATAAATTAATATGTTAAAACAGAATAAATTACTGATGAATCTTAAGCACTTAATTTCAAAAACAGTGTTTAAAATTAAAATACATTTTAAACACTGCTAATGCAGTGGTAAATCGTAAACACTTGATTTTAAGAATAGCATTTAAAACAGATTTTAAACACTGTTAATCTGCTGGTAAATCTTAAACATTCAAATTTAAAAACAATGTTTAGAATAAATTTTTATTATCTTTTAAACATTGTTAATCCGCTGGTAAAAATGTTGTTGCTGCTGCATTCTTTTTTTAGATATGCCGTTAAAGGTGTTTTTTGTATCGTTTTTTTTTTTTTTTTTTTTGACTGGAAGTTTTTGAGGAAATGTTGCTTTCAATCAGATACAGCGTTCGGAATTCTCGTAGTGACGCCACTTCGTCGTATCCTTTTGCAAAATTTTCCTTCGATTGATCGACGGTAAAATGACAAAGTTTAGTTTAATTTAATGTAAAATGACAAAGCCTAGTCTAGTTTAATTTAGCTCTAACTTAGTTTGGCCGGTGTTTAATGACTCGATGGAAATTACTTATTTTTAAGTGATAAAAATGTTCTTTATTGAACTAAAAAAAACAGCAAAATGATGTATATTAAATTGTAAGAGGACGGTGCGTATTTGTGACTTTTATCTTCATTGAAAGCCTAGTTTTTATTTTATTCTTGGACAAAAGAGCAAGGTTGTTTTTACAGTGGCATTACAAATGGCGCAAAATACAGTCCTGAAAGAGCTCAATTGGTTTGAGAGAAATTTGTAACTTCTATCAGCACTTTAATTCACGTTTGCTTTGTATTGTTCTTGTGTAGTTTGACTGTTTCTAAACTTTCAGTTTGACTGTTTCCAAACAAGGTGAGGGGCTGGGGACAGATTCCCGACCCTCCTCAAAATTTATGATTATATTCTCCGATTTTTTTGGGTGCTTCTTATTCAAATTATCAAATAGTGTTTTTCTCTTTATTGGGCCCTTCCCTCCCCCCCCCCTCTGAAAAAAATCATACGGACGCGTCGGCCTCTTGTGAGAAACTGTACAAAAACATGTGCTTTTCGGTCAGATAGGGTTTAAAAGATACATTTACTCTTCTTTTTTAAGCAGTATTCAGCGTCATTTATTAAAAACTTGCATATCATTTTTATTCTTTCAATTGTAATTTCTAGATGAATTTGAAATTCGCTTCCTTATTTTGGAGTGGGGTATTTTTTCTATTGATCCTAAACTTTTAGTGGTCGAATATATCAATTGTTTCAGAGATGTATATTGATATGGAATTTGGAAAAAGAATCTATAGAGCTAAGCTCTCAACGTTTGTTTGCATTCTCAACGTTAGAAGGGTGTTCCTTCTAGATGAAATGCTTACATACAGACAAAAGATTCAAACAAACTACTAAATCAGCACTTCCCTTCTCTTCGAATTGTTTGCTGTTCAAAATTGCTCACTACTCAAAACAGATACCTTTGTAAATTTGCAACTAAACATCGAAATCAGCGAAAGGTCTGCTGAGACAAATTTGAAATTAAAATCAACAGGCATTATTTAAAAGCTAAAAACTCTTGAAAAACTTTAAACCATGGATACTACTCAAAATTTAAAACTGAATATGAGGCTCAATTGCATGGACTGCATGAAAGTGGTAAAAATTGAAATAATTCAAATTTTCTTTTGCACTGCTTTGTCTAGCTGAACTTAATGAACTATATCTATCTTATGTAAAAATACAGTGTTTATAGTGGTGCGAAGAAAGAGGCTTTTTGATCATTCTGGAAAGAATTACTGGTTGACGTAACTGTCAAACTACCCTAGTGTTGTGATTGTCCAAAGAGCTGTGTTCTGTCCGGGAGTGAAAGGAGCCTGCTTTCTCTTTTGTGACAGTTTTGGTCTTTAGAGCTGGGGAATGGTAAGCGAGGGTAAAAAAGCTAAGCGTACGGTACGGGTTAAAGGAAAATATCGTCCCAGTGATGGGACGCTATTTACGTCTACAATTAAGAGCTTTGGGACACAGGTTGCTTTGTGTGTGTGTCATGTGTGCCCGAGTATTTTCTAAGATTGTGACTTGTGCAAGGTTGACGCCACTTCATAAACACAATGGGGCAGATCATATTATACACCATGAATCTGTCCCGTTTGTTGTAAAATAAGAGAACAAAATCTGAAGACTTTTGGAGTATTAAGTCGAAATTCTAAAGAAGTAAGGTTTGACCTTTTGTCATAATTATTTAAGAAATACTGCTCAAACACAAGGGCTGTTGAATTCGAGTCAGAAATATTTTGAAGGAACTTTAAGACTTTAGTGTAAAGAGCGAAAGCAGAGGAATGGGTAGCCTCCCATGTATACGGAATTATATCTTTTTGTTTAAGTTTTAATGTTGTGCTTTATAATTAATTAATATAACATCGAATATATGTCTGTTTATGTATCTGTATAGTCCTGTGTAGTTTTTAGTTACTTAGTAGTAGAATAGACAAGGCGTATTGTATTTTTTTCGTAATTGAAGAATTTTTTTGGAAGAACCTGAAGATAACACTTCAAACTAAGATTGACATATTTGGAGAGTTGTCAATGAAAATGTTCGGTATGGGTCTGAAATATGGGTGCTTTAAAAGGTTGAGTAAGGTGTGCTAGATGTTTTCCAGAGGAATTGTCTGAGAATAGTTTTGGGGAGACTCTTGCTTCGACTGGCCGTATGTTAAAGAATAAGCTCTACAAAGAATATGATTGTATCCCACTTTGTAGGACTACAATGAAGGAAGGATAAGACAGTTACGTCACGTTTTGTGGATGACGGATTGCCAAAAATAATTATTTCTGGTCATTCATTTGCAGGGGTGGATCCAGGGGGCGGAGAGACCACCCCTCCAAGATTTTTCCAGTGCCCTCATTTGATTTTTTTTTATTCTTTTTGTAAATAAACTTGTCAATTATTGGCGCCCTTGTCACCCCCCCCCCCTCCCACGATTTTCCTCTAGATCCTCCTTCGTTCATTTGGGGTCATACGAAAAGCAGATGATCCTCATGTAGAATAGAAAGAGGTCATAAAATAGGGTTTAAAGGAGATCAGAACTTGTATGTGGTAGGTGAAGTGGGTGGAAGAGAAGTTTGCAAGGCTGTTTTTACCTCAAACGGCTTTGGCGCCCTTGTGACATTCCCCCCTCCCAAGATTTTCCTCCTTCGTTCGTTTGGGGTAATACGAAAGCAGATGATCCTCATGTAGGATAGGAAGATGTCATAAAATAGAGTTTAAAGGAGGTCAGAACTTCATGGTAGGTGAAGTGGGGGGAGGAGAAGTTTGCAAGGCTGTTTTTAACTCAAACGGCTTTGGCGCCCTTGTCACATTCGCCTCTCCCAAGATTTTCCTCCTTCGTTCGTTTGGGGTAATACGAAAGCAGATGATCCTCATGTAGGATAGGAAGATGTCATAAAATAGGGTTAAAAAAATAGGGTAAAAACAGCCTTGCAAACTTCTCCTCCCCCCACTTCACCTACCATGAAAACCTCCATAAAAGGAGGTCAGAACTTCATGGTAGGTGAAGTGGGGGGAGGAGAAGTTTGCAAGGCTGTTTTTACCTCAAATGGCTTGATGCAAAAATGAATAGTTAGTAATTGTAGTAGTATCTATTTTATTGTGGACTATGAACTTGTTTTCTTTTTGAAGGTGGCGTATGCTCTTCTACACTGTCGCATTTGCTTATGGCTTATATTGTCTTTGGGATAAACCTTGGCTGTCAAATATTCAACATTGCTGGATTGGATATCCTTTTGAACATGTAAAGTTTCTTATTATCCTCTTATCACTTTGTTACTTTTTTTCTGTTAAAAATAGTTTTTAACGCTTTTTGGTGACAAATAAGAGCAATTTTTGACTGTTTTGTGTTGCAGCATTAAGTGAAACAATTTGATGCAACTAAATGAAATCAGTTGAAATCTAATATCAATCATTAATTTAAAATGTGCGTGCAACTGAACCCTCGTGCAACTGAACCCCATTTAACTGAACCTCTGTGCATCTGAAAGCCAAAAGGTACTATATATATACTGCTAATGCTACTTCAGCTACTACTACTACGGCGACGACTGCCCCTTTTTCGGGGTCTCTTCCTATCTTTAGCAAGGATAAGTCCAGATTGACTACTCTCCCTCAATTTATCATAGGCAGCGCAATAGCGCTGCCTAAGCAAAGAACGATGTTGGCACAATGTATAATTTTTTTTTTGGGTCTTAGACCAGGGCACTTCGTATCGAAGGAGTTGTAGAAACTTCAAAAAGGACTCATTCGATTCGAATTGGAATTAGTACCCTTTTTATTAGTCGAAAGTGATTGGAAAGCAACTAACACCCCTTCCACGCCCACCATTTCCCTAAATACATCCAATCAAAATTTTGAGATAGCCATTTAGTTCAGCGTAGTTGGTTTCCAGATAGAAATTATGTTTTTTAGGAGGATACTCACCCACAGCCCTCAGGGCAAGGGTTGTAAGTTATGCCCTGGGGGCATGTAAGGTTTCTATAGAAACCTTTGTCGTAGAAACTTCAAAAAGGGCTTATTCGATTGGAAATTCAAAGGGCTAGTGCCCTTTTTAATAGTCGAAAGTAATTGGAAGGGAACTAACCCCCCTCTCACGCTCACCTTTTCCCCAAACACATCCATTCAAAATTTGGAGATAGCCATTTTGTTAAACGTAGTTGAAAGCTCTGGAAATTAGGTCTTCGAGGATGACAACCCCACCCCCCCAGGGCAGAGCTTGCAACCCTACCCTGAGGGCTTTGGGGGCGTGTCATCCTCAAAGATTTAATTTCCGGACCTTTCAACTACTTTGAAGAAAATGGCTATCTCAAAAATTTGATTGGATGTGTTTGGATGAATTGTGGGCGTGGAAGGAATGCTAGTCGCCTTCCAATCACTTTCGACTATTAAAAAGGGCACTAGCCGTTTCAATTTCCAATCAAATGATCCCTTTTTGAAGTTTCTATAACAACGCTTTCCATAAAAACCTTATATGATCCCAGGGCATAACTTACAACCCTTGTCCTGAGGGTTCAACTCTGTTTTCAGGAAGATTCGAGTGATTTTTTTCCATAGTTCCACCGACAGAGTCTCAGTGACATCTTTTACGAAATATCTAACTGAATATCGTAGTAGTTTTATTACGTTTTTGAATATTGCTTACTTTTAGATGCTTATATTCGAAAGTTTGGTAAATTATTTTTTTTAACTCTTTTATTGACTTAGTTTAGTTGAATTATTGACACTTTTTTAGTGTCCCTTTTAATTTATATGTATTTATGTCTCGCTCTTTTTTTGTGTATATTCGCTTATTTTCGCCCCCCTCCCCTGCTTTTTTATGTCCGTTTTAATTCTTTTTCTGATTTATATTTGTGTAAGTTTAGTTTGACGACTTTTTATCTTTTTAACTTTTTAATTGACTTTTTACAGTTTTAATTATTGACTTTTAAATGGTTGTTCATTATGGTTCTTCTATTTCGTTGTTGTTTTTTGCATTTTTGCCAGTTTTAGTGCAACCATTTATATTGTCGACTCCGAAGTCCGAATTCGGCCCTTTGGTGGCTTGTGATAGTGATATTTTTGAAATAAATATCTTATCTCTCTCTTATGTCCCAGTTTACCCCATCATTATGTCCCAATTATGAAGGGTATCGCGATAACTGGGGCAAAAGGACTGGCTCTAGACTTTTGCAAGTTTCAAAAAAAGTAAAAGTGCTAAAAATTTGTAAAAATTTCTGGAGAAACTAGAATGTTTAGGCTATCGGTTGGTATTTGAAGCGTTTAGATATCTTCATCAGGACTCGAGTAATACCCAAAAGAACATTTTTTGTCCCAGTTATAGCTAGTTTCCCCTATTATGTTCAAACTTTCGGAACTACTTCTTCTCTTAAAATTTAACCAAATCAAAATAGTGTATGTGTATCCAAGCTATCAAAGTAAGTAAACAGATATTTTTGCGAATGGTATCAAGTTTTTTATTTTAGGTCAACTAGAGGAGGTATGAAACTAAATTAAACACTACTATTTGTGTCCAGATTTTTAAAAGAGTGTATATTGTTAAAAATTGCTGAAACTTTTTCACCAGCATTCAAATACCAGGCCAAACTTTAAAGTCTTAAAAAAAACGAAAAGATTTAAAGTATTATTTTCTTTCTCCCTGAAAAGACTATGTCAATATAAAACGAACAGAAATTAATTAAAAAAAACTTTTTTCATAACATTAGTTTTTCAAAGAAAAGTAAAGAACTCCATTAAACCAAAAATGAGCAGAAATAAAATCAAATAATCTAGAAACTACAAATGAACTGAAATTACAATAAATAACTGAGTCAAACTCAAAATAAGCAGGAATAACCATAAATAGGGCTGACAACCCCCATACGTTTTCAAAGCCAGAACATTAATTTGAACTTAATATAATTAGCCATTGCTATGGCATGGCCGATATTTCCTTTCTATAACCTCTATATTCGTACACTTCTTGAATTTTTTATCTTAATGCTCTTAGCCTTACAAGTAGCTGCAATAGAAGTAGTAGTTGTACCAATAGTAGTAGTAGAACTGGTAATTGCAGCAGTGGTAGTAGTATTAGTAGTAGCTAGCACATATTGCCTTTTGGTCAATTGATCTCCCCCTTTAAGCATTCTTTGAGAGTTCATTATTTAATCTACAAATCAATTCTTACAACAAGCTCTTTTGAAAATCTTAATGCATATAGTGTCTTTGGATCTAGTTCAAATTTACCCTCAATCAGGGTTGTACCCAGGATTTTTTTCGGGGGAGGGGGGTTGTACAAAAAGATATTTTTCGGGGTGGCTTACAAAAAAAACTTTTAAAAAAGCATCAAAATTTGTTTATATTCATTTTCGTTACGTTTTTAAGAGTCGGACAAACAATTCCCGGGGGGGGGGTCCAAACCCCCTAACCCCTCCCCCATCCTAGATACGGCCTTACCCTTAATATTCTCTCAATTTTTCTTCTTAGCCTTAGCTTTGATAGTACTAGTATCAAGTAGCTGTCTGTTGGTTAGTTGCCTGTTGGGTTAGTTGACAATGTATAAGACGGATGGAATAATTTTAAGAAAGTAGTGTTGAACATCTTGCCTGTTGGTTAGTTGAGCATCTCCCTCAAGATAACCCGGAAGTGTCACCTTGATTTGTTAAGCTGTTCCAAAAATATTGCTGATGTGCCGTTTTAACCCCATTTTGACGCCATTTTCATCTTAATACTCTAAGCCTTATGTGTTTTTGCAATCGAAGTTGTAGTTGGGTAGTTTAGTAGTAGTAGCAATATTAGTAAAAGTAGCAATGGTAATAATGTTAGTAGTTGCATGTACATATTACGTTTTTGTCAATTGATCTTCCCCTTTAAGTATTCTGTGGAAGTTCCAACTTAATGCCCAAATCCATTCTGGAGATACGCCCTTTTAACAATCTGCATGCACATTTTGGGTTTTGATTTAGTTCAAATTTCCCTCAATATTCTGGCAAAGTTTCACCTTCATACGCGTAGCCTTAATTGTACTAGTATCATTGTAGTTGTGGTAGCAGTAGCAGCAGTATTAATAGCAGTAATAGCAGGTACATGTTGCCTTTTAGTCAGTTGAGCATCCCACTCATGATGCCCCAGAAGTTTCCTCTTGTTACGGTAAGCCGTTCCAAGCTGAAACGCCTGTATTAGCAGTCTGTATGCACACAGCATGCTTTGATTTAGTTCAACTGTCCCCTTAACGTTTCCTTGGATAACGCCTGTATTAGCAGTCTGTATGCACACAGCATGCTTTGATTTAGTTCAACTGTCCCCTTAACGTTTCCTTGGATATTTATTTCAATATCCACAGCTTTGGCATTACTCCCTGCAGAAGAGGTAGTTTTAGTGATAATGGTGGCAGGAGTAGTAGTAGTAGTAATTGTGGTAGCAGCAGAAGCAGTGGTAGTTGTAGTAGTAGTAGTAGTAATGGTGTGCAAATATTGCCTTTTTGGTCAATTGATTTTCTCCCTTATCATTTCTCGAAGGGTCCAAATTGATGTACTCAGTCATTCCGGAGTTACACCATTTCGACTACTTGTATACATGGGGTTGACATCCCCAAATGCATAATTACTTGAACCTTTCAACAATGCTGAAGAAAATAGATGTCTTAAAATTTTGATTGAGCGTGTGTTGTGGGAAAAGATGTGTGGGGGGGGGGGGGGGCTGGTTGCCCTCAAATCACTTTTGACTCTTATAAAAGGGCACTAAGATTTCTGGTTTCCAATTGAATAAGCCCCCTCTTAAGTTTATACGACCACCCCTTTCATAAAAACCATATATGTTAATAATGGGCAACTTTTATAACTTATAACCCATGCCCTGGGGGCCATGGAGGGGGGGGGGGTGTCGTCCCCAAAGACACAATTACTGGAACCTTTCAAATATGTTTGAAAGGATGTATTTAAATATCTCAAAATTTTGATTGGATGCATTTGTGGAAATGATGGGCAGGTAGCGGCTGGTTGCCCTCCAATCACTTTTTAGTATTAAAAAGGCCACTAGAACTTTCAGTTTCCAATCGAATGAGCCCCATTTCGAATTTTCTACGACAGCTCGCTATATACAAAGTGCCCTGGTCTAAAAAAAAAATAACAAGCAAAAAAACACGTGAATAAATAATAAATTTTGCCAACGTCGTTCTTTATTTTGGCATCACTATTGCCCTGCCTATGATTTGGATTCTTTTTTTGCTCTTTCTTCTTTAACTCGGTATTTGAAAACTTTTTTTCTTATCATTGTTTCCCTTTCTTCTTTTTTTTAAGAATTTTTCACTTTTTACCTTTTTCTACGAATATTTTTTTGCTTACACTTTCTTATGTAGCGACAGGTTTTGGAAATTTTAATTTCTTTGCCAGTCAAAATTCTATTTGCCTGAAATAAAAAGTCATGTTCAAAATATTGGCTGAATTGAAATTGCTTGAAAATTGTTTGAAATTGCTCGTGCAGAAATACCCCTTTTTCAGGGAAAAAAGGGGGGGGATCTCGAATTTAAATTTTTGCAGTATTTTCTGGATTCAAAAGACTGTTTCCTAGCCTAATAAACAATCTGGACGTTTTTTCGTGTTTTTTTAAACAATTATACAGTTACTAGATAATAACGTAATTACTTTTTTCTGGTGTTATCCTTATAATTACTATTTTTATACTCTGCTAAAACTCTCTTATTTCAGACTCTCACTGACGATATTTGGTGGTATTACATGCTTGAGCTTAGTTTCTACTGGTCATTGACGTTACAACATTTCCAAAATGTCCGACGAAAAGATTTTTGGGAAATGTTTATACATCATGTGGCAACAATTTGTCTTCTTGTTTTTAGTTTAGTTGTTAATTTCACGCGTGTTGGAACTCTTGTATTGGTCCTTCATGACGCAGCTGATATATTTCTGGAGGTAAAGATCGTTTCGTTTTGAAATGTATATATATATATATATATATATATATATATATATATATATATATATATATATATATTATTTTTGAGAGGTAAGACCAATTAAACATGAGACTTGAATCACATCATAAAGTAAACACACTACATTGGATTTTTTAATCCTCGACCCAATGTTGTAATTTTTAGCCTAATTTTTATATTATTTGGCGGCATAATATGGGTTAGCTTAGTTGCCACTGGTCATTGGTATTCAATTCGAAATGTCGAATGGAAAAATTTTTGGGAAATGGTTTTACATTACTTGGTAACAGTTTGTCTTTATTTCTTTGGAGGTCCAAATTGCACTTTAGAGACATGTAACAAAACTATCAAAACCTGTTTAGGGAATATTTTTTAATAAAAAATCAGTGGGAAAAATCTTTTTTTTTTCTTTGATTGTAAAGTTAACCGCTAAAAATTTGTGTTTCCAATTTCTATGTTTTTGAAGCCTAATCGTAAATTAAGTTTCTTTCTTTATATGAATTGAATACTTTATGCTAATGATCCATGATATATCGTGTTTTAGAAATGAAACGAGAATGAGATGAAATGAGAACCTATAGAGGTGGAAAATCTTCTACGTTAAAACCAAGTAAATATTTTGAGTGAAAGTTAAAGACTGTACTTTTAAACCTGAAGGCACATTTGTTTCGTTTTTGTTTTTTTGTTTGTTGTTGGTGTTTTGTTTTTCTTATCTAGTTTTTATGTTTACCTGCCAACTTTCACGGTGGCCGCTCATCCAATATTCTGAAAAAGAATCAAGATCAACTGCCTTGTTAAAGCTATAGGCATATCACGGTTTCTTCGGTTATCGGCAAGGTATTTGAGAAAGTACTGCAGCCTCATATTATGTCATATACTCTGATGGGAGACAAACAGCTTGGATTCAGGAATGGGTTGGACTGTGGACACGCTCATCGGCTACTATAGAGATTAATAATAACTATATCTTCGGTCAAAAAGCCGCTGTTTGTCTGCAGCGTCAACATTGCTGCTGCCTTTGACTCAATCATCCACTTACAAGCACTGTGGGGCCTCTTAGATTCAGGCGTAGATCTTAACATTATCTTATCTCTTCAAGATTGGCACTCCCACACGCACATACGTCTTATCTTGGGATGGGAAATAATCGCTGGACACCGTAGGCAAAAGCCTTCTGAATCCATTGACCTTTCTGAGGGAGTTTGACAAGAGTCTGTTTTGAGCCCCATCATGTTAAATGCTGCGATTTATTCCGTAACTACATTCATTCGAGGGACATTTTTATTGAGGGCGTGGATCTCAGTTTTATTTCATATGCAGGTGATTTGTTGCTCCTAAGGAGCACGCTAAGGGGTTTACAAGAGAATCTTCACCTCCTAGTGACCCTATACGGAAGAATGGGACTTCGGATCAACATTGAAAAAACGAACTTTATTGTTTTTAACAGGGCTAAGCCGGCAAATGCTAATCTCGTCATCGCTAGTGTCAGAATCCAACAGTTCCAGTCTCTGAAGTAACTTGGTATCACTCTCGGCCAGACTCTTAGATTAACAAGAGGCTTGTTTACTGAATCAATCTTTAGATCGATCCGATTGGCTTATGGGAAAACGGTCAAATCCAAGAGGTCATCAATGTCGTCGTCTCTCCAATGATCTGGCACATATCGCCGTTGCGGGAAATGTTGTCTCTCACCGCGCGTCGAAAAATACGGAGCAGTTATTACTCATATGATTCTCTAACACGGAGATCTCATCGATATACGGAATATTCAATCCATCAATAAAGGTGATCGACATAGAGCGGAGTGATTCCGTGCGATCTCTCAGCAAGCTGTATATATATATATATATATATATATATATATATATATATATATATATATATATATATATATATATATATATATATATATATATATATATATATATATATATATATATATACATATATATATATATATATATATATATATATATATATATATATATATATATATATATATATATATATGTATATATATATATATATATATATATATATATATATATATATATTATATATTATATATATATATATATATATATATATATAATATATATATATATATATATATATATATATATATATATATATATATACAAAACGTAAATATGAAAGAAAAGATAGTAAATTGGTAAGGGGACGTTAAGTAAGACTGGTCGTGATTTTATTAATTTGATCTGATTATGAGATCACATATAGGACACGAACGTTTTGCGAGCATTGCACACTTTCACTTTATATTGGCCTTGAGTACGTCTATTGCAAAAACAAAACCTGAAAATGATAAATGTAGCAGTTTTGATGATGGTGACATATCGAATTCGATAAATGTCCAATTTCCAAAAAATTCAATAATACATATGGTAGAGAATTCATATTTTGAGAGTATTTAAGCCTTTTAATAGAATTTTCAAAAATTTTCGGATTGCTCTAAATAGTGTGATTTATCAATATGAGCGGACTTATTTCTCCTTGATTTCGTAAAAATTCCTACATACGCGGTATGATTATTGCGAAGGGAATATCTAATCAAATTGTTAGTTTTGTTATATCTAAATATGTACCGTACATGTTTGAAACAATTTTTCTACTCAATTTTGTTGAAATTTACATAATACGAGGTAGGAACGAGGTGGAAGTAACATTAAAATATAGTTGTTGTTTTTTTCATGGTTAAGCGATTCCTCCTTTTTGTCGTGCAATATTGTGCGCTGGTTAATTGAAATTTGAGAGGCTAGCAAGATATCATTTGACCTTCATACTATTAATTTCCTTAAAACTCCTCCTTCTTTCTCCTGTCCAATCCCCCCTGAAATGTCCGTTATCACTATGAAATTACTGGGCGTTACCATCTCTAGCGACTTAAAATGGGATTGTCATATTAATGACGTCTTAAAACGTGCAAATGCCGCATTTTCCCTCCTTAAACTACTTTAAAAATTTAAATGCCCTAAATCGCACTGTTTGAGGATTTTCTTGTCATTTGTACGCCCAACCCTTGAGTACGCCTGTCCTGTTTGGCATCCTGGCATTTCCATTGAATTGTCGGACAGAATAGAAGCAGTACAAAAAAGGTGCCTAAGAGTTATCTTCAATGAGGATAAAGTACCTTATATTTCCCTTCTTAGGAGAGCTAATCTTGTCACCCTTAAGGAAAGGAGAGCAAAAATTACCTTGCGTTTGCTAACAATGCCCTTCGTAACCCTCGAACAACTCCCCTTTTCTCCGGTCAATATTCACCCCTTGGACCCCACCTCCCGCGTTCTGTGTCAACAAAAATCCCCCTTCTCGCCCCAATAAGAGTTTACACGGAAAGATATAGAAGAACTTTTATCCCTTACATAGTTGACATTTTCAACCACTGAATCTCCGCTGCCCCCCCCCCCTCACTCACTTTTTACCTCATAGTTATTAATTTAATGCCCATTTTGCAAATTTGGGGGTTTTATATTTATGTTTGTTAGTCACCAACTAACTTATGTTTTTTTTTGTTTTGCTGACGTTTGACGTTGTTATATTTTTGCTGACGACATTGGCCTTCTAATTTTATGAGTTTACTTTGTACTTTGTTTTCGTTTTTAACATTTTTACGTATTTGACATTGACCCTTTTATAATTTTCTGTTGTTGTTTGATTGTTTGTTTTTGTTGTTCTTTTTTCGCTGTATTTGACGCTAAAGTGCGAATTCGGCCCTTTTGGGCTTGTGATAGCCATTTTTCAGCAATAAATCTTATCTTGTCTTACCTTCATGCTCCGATGTTATGGTTCTAGTTAACTTACTTAATGATTTCGGTAAAAATAATATACCTTTTGGAATTTTGACTATTTTTAAGAGGAGACATCAATTTAAAACTAATGCTGAGACATTGATTTTTTTTTCTTTTCGAACAGCACAACTTATTCCGTATAATCAACGAAATGTATATTCTTCTGTGTTCCTAAGTCAGAGAGAAATAGAGCGTTTACATGTATAAAATGTGACTAAAAACTTTTCATTCCTTTTTTGGCTAAATATATCTCATAAAAGAACCAGTTAGGTTTTGAGAAAGTACTGTGTTTCTCTTCAGAAATTGCCTTTTTTTTTTTTTTTTTTTGTCAGTCTGCTGCTCAGCATTAACTAAACCAGTTTAAAGAAGGTGGAGCTATTTTTGGTCTATATTTGTGGGATAATATGATTAGCCCGCGAAAATGCCTCGCGAACGAAAACCAATGGAATTAAAGCGCACAATTTATTGAAGCGCACGTTTATTTTTTAATCTCTCCCAACTTGTCGTTACAAAAAAATCTTCTTTTTTTGGGTTTACCCCGTATCTTTTGTAAACAAAACAAAACAAACATTGTCAAAATTCTTCGATATCCCAATCGCAAGTATCCTTGTGAATTCTCCACTGTTGTTTCATATTTGCTTTTTTTGTGTAAATGAAATCAATGAAATTGATATTTTCCTGTATTATATAAGTCCTACTAGACTTTATAGTAAGAAAGCGGAGGTTGATTCCCCCTCCCCTGATATTTGGTACTTTTGATTTAAAAAAAAAAAAAAATCAGAATGGGCTAAAAAAGATCAATGTCAGAAGAAATTTGAGCAAGTCGGTAAAAGCTATGAATATCGAAATGGTCGAAAGGAAGTTAATAGAACAAACAAAATTTCAAAGAGACTCGCCCCCTCCTCTGTGTCGTTGCCGTGGGGTTCGTCGAACCCTGGACTCTATATTGCGGTTCTAAGCATGGATTCTTACAGGTTTGCCTACGTTTCTCTACGAACTTCTTACAACCGCTCGATTCAAAACCCTTACTTATATTGATGTCAAGCCTCATTTTCAAAATTTGCACTCCAAAGCCTGAATTTTTTCCATTGCCTGTGCCCTGTGCCCACATTTGACTATATTTTAGATTGATTTCAAACCCCTTTTTCCATATTATGCTTCTGACCATGGATTTCTAGAGGTTTCTGCGTGCTCCTATACACATTTTTAACCTGTACACTATTCAAAAGTCTTCGCTTTATCGTCTTCGTTTGCCTCATGACGCCTCACCAGGGGTTGTGTTTGATTTCAACCCCGCGCTCCACAGATACAACCGATCAGGAGGATGCCCTACTAAGAGGAAAGACAAACCCCATGAATTTTTTGCTCAAGCCCTCATCCCAAGGGAAGAACCCGTAAGCATGACAAATGATAGGTTGACCCGGATGTGCCTGGTCTTATTTTCTACCCTGAACCCCTTCGAATTTTCACTTACTTATCGATTCGTGAACACCGCATCTTTCCCTGGTCACCTCTAGATTCCAGGTCAAGTAATATTTCCCATACAGAAAACATACAAATTCATTATGAGGAAATTCAACCTCTCGCCTCATCACAGGAATTCTGACAACAAGAAGAAAAAATGTTGAAGGAATGAAGCCTCTTTTCTGTCCAATTCCCCCCTCTCCCCTTCATCCCAGGAAAATCTGAACGTCTTTATATTTATCAGCGCGCACTTGCATATTAATTTTAGATAAACGTGATAACTTTTCTGGAATGTCCAACGATCATGCATGGAATGATGGATTTTTAGTCAACTAGAAGGAGCTACATCCAGGAAGTTAAAAATTTAGGTGCTACAAGATTTACCAGGAGCACATGGCCTTATCAGTCAATTTGAGACCAACACCATACCCATCAATGGTGATAAAAATGAAATATCAGTGGGATAAGACATTTTTAATTATCTAATAATCAAAGAAAAGATATTTTGCTTCCCGACAAACTAAAAGTTCAGGAAAAAGAGGCCTTAGCGAAGGAAAAAAGGAATAAATCATTTACATGTGAGATATGCAATACAACTACTGCTCCTCATCCCCCCCACAATTCCAAAATTTTTGGAAATTTCTCATTTTCACACCTCTAAAGCTTGTACCTGCAAGACATGTGCCAAACCATTTTCAAATTTCTAATTTATACACCCATTTAAGACTTCATAGTGGAAACAATTGCAACATGTGTGCTAAACAATTTTCTCAGAAAATTCATTTATCCAACTATTTTGCATAGAGGAGAAAAGTCTTCTAGCTTCATCAAGTGTACTAAATCGTGTTCTCAGAAAGTTTCATTAGACACCCAATTCAGACTTAATATTAGAGAAACGCCTTATACCTGCTGTATCTGTACTAAATAATTTTCTCAGAAATCTTCACTATGCAAGTATATGAAGTGTCATGCAGAAACTATCATAATCATGAATAAGCAAGTGTAGACCTCCACAAAATCATTTTTTCAGCTTGATTTTGCAAGAGTCAACGTATTATTATTATCGCTTTCGTACTGTAATGGCGACATAATTTTTTTTCCTATTGAAGTCAGACTTACAACGAAACAGACCAACGAAAAATTGCAAATCAAGAACAAAATTGAAGAGGAACTTAAAAAAAAGCCGGAAACGCGTGAACAAAAATCTGAGTTCACAAAAATTTTGAATAAAATTCTCCAATCTAAGAACAATGGTGTGTAAAATTGTTTCACAAAAAATCTAAATGAAGGAAAGTAATTGAGCAGAAACTTGGAAAAATTAGACACACGTGATCAGAAACTTGAATAGGTCGAAAACATGTGAACAGAATTTTTAAAACTCGAAAGCACGGAGAGAATTTTCAAAAAGTCAGATTCGTGTGCAAGAAAGTTGAAAAAGGGAACTTGCGAAGAGAATTCAAGAATTCAACAAACGTGTGATGCACGAACTTGCGGAAGGAAAAAAAACATTTCCTGGGCTTCTCAGTACCGAAGTGACGGTTTTGCTTCGCATATGGGCGCGGTGCCGCTCTGCGCCAAGGAGCCGTCACGGCTTTGCGGCAGGGGGTTGCCAGAACGTCGTGGAACACCAGGAAGGTCTTTTTGCTTGCGCAAGTTTTTGTATCCCACGTTTCTCGAATATTTAAAACTTGTGGGAAAAATGTGTCGCATGCTATAAGCACGTGTGAAATATATAGTAGAAAAATGACCATCTGCAAAAAAAATCTAACCATAAGAGCTCGTATGAACTTTTTATCTGCCCTTCCTAGAAAGTGCACTAGTTCTAATTCATTATGTAAAAGTAAGCACAAGAATTTATCTGGTCCCAGATATGTAAACATGCCCTATCGAGTGGACATTATATTCCGCTATCCTTGCCGCAGGGAGTATTACAAAGGTATCTACAAGCTTTTATCTTATAATCGTATCCCGGTCCTCCACAATTAAAGTTCATTTTACAAATCATGATAAACTTGGTCCGAACCATTGAACCCAGTTGAACTAAAAACCCAGTTGAACGATAAACTCGTTTATCTCATAAAACCTACTCAAATAGAAAATTATTATAAACCGGGACTAAGTCATTAATAAACGATATAGCATAAAGATTCTATAGAGCCATTTATAACGTATTCAAGAAATGTCAATATTTTACTTGCAGGTCTTTTTTCTACATGGACAGGTAGCAAGGCTGTCGCTCAGCCTTAAGGCAGCTGGGATTGAACCACCGGGCCTTGTATCGCCAAGGAGAAATCCAAATTCTCGGGTTCAGCTAAACTAAACACGTTTTGAAACCCTTGACCGCAATTTAAAGGTGATTTAGAAACTATAATAAACCTGGTTTAAACGATTTAAACCTGATTAAATTGAAAACCATTTTAAAGCTAGTTAAGTCTACACTACTAAACCTTGTTTAAATCAAAACCGCCTTGCACCCTTGTGACCGAGAGTAAATATTTAATTCACTTAAGTTTGAGTGTCTTTATATCTATTATTATTTTCTTTGCTTATTGCAGTTTAGTTCTAAACCTTCCACATACGCATGTTTTTTGTTTTGTTTTTTTAGGCGGGCAAATTGATGCAATACATACGCTACACGAAAGCTTGCGATATACTATTTGGCATTTTCCTTTTAATCTGGATAGTTAGTCGTCTTGGCTATTTCCCCTTTTGGATTATCCGAAGGTAAGGTTTCTTGTTAATCATACCGGGCCCTAAAATCTGTAAGTACAAGACCCAAGACTGCATATGTTTTGTCGTAGTTATCCATTCCGGATATTCAGTCGTCTGAGTTTTGAGTCGTTTCTTTTTTCTGGGTGTCTTTCTCTGTGTCGAAATTTTTCCAATTCAGAGTTAATTTGTGTAACTCATTTTGATAAATAATATCTTCTTCAACTTTGCGGACCGCTGACCTTAGCCTTCCTTAGTGACCTTGGTTTTTCTTACCTTAGATGTAAGATCTGTCCCTATTCAGCCAAAACTAAGTGGAAAAAAAATCGCCAACATTATTTGAACCTGTTTCTTTTTTTCCCTTTTGAGTTTCTATTGACTTTCTTTACACCCTGCGCCTTTACTTTTATACTTTTTAATGCTCTATTGCAGTTACCTTTTCTCCATTATTCACTACATCCACAAGCCTTTCTAGTAATGCATGTGGTGTAAGTAAAAAAATCCACTCGGTTAATTTTCACATAACTTAGTAGTGTTTTTCATGCTCATTTATTTGTGACTCAAGTCATTTGGCCATTTTAGAATCAACATCTGAACTCACCATCGCACCATGAACCCTCAACAGTCCATAAGATTTGTGAGAGAGAGATAAGAGAGAGAAAAAAGGGTTTTATTAAAAAAAAATAAAACACGTTAACAACAAAACCCGAAGTTTATTAAACTTGTATGGGCAGACATCACCCTTTACAAAACCCTAAATACACAATTACTACCAGCCATCCTTAGCCCCCTCCCCCCAAAAAAGGGCAAACAAATAAATAATAATAAAATAAATAAATAAAAATATACGTGGATGAGCTTCCAACATTTCATGAAATTCGTTTACAATTTTGTTTAGGACTCTAAACTCATAGTAAAATTCATATTAACTACTCATATGAACACTTAGGACACTTATAACACATATTAACACATATTAACACAATGAAAACACTAAAGTAAAAAGCCTTCTTTTTGTAATGCTAATTGATGCTCCTTTTTTTTCATATATATATATATATATATATATATATATATATATATATATATATATATATATATATATATATATATATATATATATATATATATATATATATATATATATAATATATATATATATATATATATATATATATATATATATATATATATATATATATATATATATATATATATATATATATATATATATGTATATGTATATATACTGGAACTTGTCCAAAGGACCACTTCCCTCCTTTGTAAAGGCAATATTTTGCTAATATATTTAAATATTTTACATTGAATCGTATCATATTTATTTATTCGTATAATATATTTATATTTATTAATATATCGATTTACTTTAAGCATTTAAACATTGTATTGAATGTCATTGTTTATATTGAAATGAATCTATATATGACCCGTTGTAAACACAATAACAAACGGAGTATAAGAGAAGAGCAAAAAGAAAAGAGAAAGACGAAAAAAAAAATTAAAATTCATAAAATAAGCGCACAAGCACAATAATTACAAAAAAAAGCTAAACATTTAGTGTTTTAAAGGGAACGCCATGATTATCCATTGATTCCTTTATTATAAGCTTCAATTCATCTGCCGATGGCTGCATTAGGGTCTATATTACCGTATCTCCTATTGACCCAAGAGTAACTTGCCCAAGATGGGAGACCGAGGAGATATTTAGCATGCCGGTAATAAGTTCGCAGGAGTTATTATATGTTATAATTGATAAGGGAAAAGAGTCTTTCCCATAAAATAAGTTTTTCAAAGAAATCTAAAGAGCTACCTTAAACTAAAGATTCTTTCTTTTTTCGAAAAACAGCACCTTGAATCTAAAATAGACTCCTTTCGGCTTCTAGGAGGTTTCATCTAAATACACAATTATTGCAACGAAAATCAATACAACTAACAGATAAACAAAAAGGTTTTTTTTTCTAACATCAACATCAGCACAATCAATATGTTTTTTTTCAATAATTTTTAAGGAACATAATACTCTTGGTTTTCGTATAATAAGCAGCGCGATTGCGCTGCCTACGTAAAGAACGATGTTGGCACAATGTATTATTTTTTTTTCCATACCAGGGCACTTCGTATCGAAGGAGTTCGAAAAGGGCTCATTCGATGGAAATTGGAATAGCTAGTGCCCTTTTTAATAGTCGAAAGTGATTGAAGGGCAACTAACCCCCCTTCCACGTCCACCATTTCCCCAAACACATCCAATCAAAATTTTGAGATAGCCATTTTGTTCAGCATAGTTGTTTTCCAGATAGAAATCATGTTTTTGAGGAGGACACTCCCCCACAGTCCTCAGGGCGATGGCTGTAAGTTATGCCCGGGGGGCATACAAGGTTTTTACAGAAAGTGTTGTTGTAGAAACTTCAAAAAAGGCTCATTCGATTGGAAATTCAAAGGGCTAGTGCCCTTTTTAATAGTCGAAAGTGATTGAAGGGCAACTAACCCCCCTCTCACGTCCACCTTTTCCCCAAACACATCCAATCAAAATTTTGAGATAGCCATTTTATTCAGCGTAGTTTTAAGTTCTGGAAATTAGTTCTTTGAGGATGACCCCCCCCCCCCCCCCCGAAGCCCTCAGGGCAAGGGTTTTAAGTTATGCCCTGGGGGCATATAAGGTTCTTATAGAACGCGTTGTCGTAGAAACTTCAAAAAGGGCTCATTCGATTGGAAATTGAAATATCTAGTGCCCCTTTTAATAGTCGAAAGTGATTGGAAGGCAACTAACACCCCTTCCACGCCCACCATTTCCCCAAATATATCAAAAACGAAAAAATATTAAAAAAGAGAAAAACGAGGATTATACAAGCCAGTGAAAACTATGGACTAAAATGCAAATATTTCGGTCAAGACCTCCGCTTGACCGTCCTCAGTGCAAGATAATAACATAAAAATTACTAATAAAAATCTAAAGATACTATAAAAAAATTTCAAACCTTAAAACAAAGCACAACTAAAATTTGAAGACCCTTTCCATGTAACGGTGAAAGGGTAACTGAATGAAAATATACAGTACTGATTGGGAAATCAATTTTTTGATTTATACAGAGTATTTTTAAAAGCCAAACGCTTCCCAGCTAAAACATCATCACAGATTAGATTAGGTTGCAAAATGTGATTATTTTTATTTAAGTAAAACGATCAGAATTAATTAGTTCATTATAGATGGGGCTTAAATAGGTTTCTCCCGTGTCTCTATTGAGAGCAACTTTTCTTTGAATGTACTTTTTTTTGTCTCAACTGCCTCCCTGAAAACTTGCATGAGACCTTTAAAAGGGGCAATTATGGAGGTGTTATCGAATAAAACAAAATGGCGCGGGTTGTCATACACATGCTGAGCCAAGGCGGAATCAAAAGTCTCAGGCCTTTGGCATAGCTCCATAGCTTTGTGGATTGAAGACCTGTGTTCCAACAATCTCTCCCCCAATTGCTGGTGGGTTCTTCCAACATAGAAACAGCCTCAAGAACATGGAACCCTATAACCACCACTGCCCAAAATAGGGCTCATTTTATCTTTACCGCTGTTAAAATAGTTCTGGATTTTATTAGAATTTTTGAACGTGACATTTAAGTTATGTTTTTTAAGAATTCTTTGCAATTTGTCACCTAATTTGGGAAAATAGGGCAAAACAGTAAAGACTTTCTTATCACCCACTAAAGGGATGATATCCGTTGGAGGTTGTTGAGATGATGAATCCTTTTCTGCCTTTTTTTGTCTTTTTTCTATGATGGATTCCAGTAACTTGATGGGATATCCCTTGTAAAACAAAATGTCCTTCAGATAATTTAATTCTGGGATTATATGAGCTTTTGAACAAATTCTTATAACACGATCAACTAAAGATATAACTACTCCTCTTTTTACACAAGCAGGATGGTTGGAAGAGAAATGCAAATACCTATCATTATGTGTAGGTTTTCTGTAAATCGAATATTCAAGGCTGAGAAATTTGTTGAAGATTAAGACGACTAAAAATGGCAGTTTATGATTATCTTCCAGTTCCAAGGTGAACTGAAGGTTGGAATCGAAACTATTAAGATGAGATAAAAAAAAGCATCAAGTTCTATCTCTCCGTGATTCCACACAGATATAACATCATCGACAAACTGGCCCTAGAATCGGTGTTTCAGAGGAAAAGTATTCAAAGCGGAGGTTTCAATAAATTCCATGTAAAAAGTGGCGAAAAAAGGTGAAAGGCTCGTACCCATTGGGAGGCCATTTATTTGGGTGAAAAACTGATTGTTTTACCGAAAATATAAGGAATATCTATTGCAAAGGCGAACAAGTCGCATAATGGTTTCAGTATCTAATGTTTTGTAATCCATCCGGTCAATATTATCTTCTAGTTTCTTTTGAAGAGCAAATTCACATTTTTTTATATCACAAGATGTATACATCAGAATGGCATCAAAACTGGCCAAAATTGTGTCTTTTTATATCAAGGTTTTTTATTTTTTCCACAAAGTGTGCTGAATTTTTAATGTAAGAAGCTTGCGTCGACATAAGAGGACGAAAAATTGTGGGTAACCATTTTCCCAGTCTGGAAGCTGGCGAACTATTAAGGGGCCACAATTGGGCGCAGAGGAACTCCGTCTTTGTGAATTTTTGGGAGGCTATAGAATTTAGGAGCGGAGCACCCTTTAGGGTAAAACATTTTGTACATTTGTGGAGTAATAAGTCTTTCTTTTTGTAAAATTCCCAGCTCTTTTCTTACTTCACGGGTGAACCTGTCGGTGGGCTCTGACTCTATAGGTTTATAAGTGTGAGTGTCCCAAATATATATGTCCCAAATATATAGCCAAATATATCCAATAAAAATTTTGAGATGGCAATTCTGTTCCACGCAGTTTAAAGTTCAGGAAATTATACCTTTGAGCAGGACACTCCCCCCACAGTATTCAGGGCAGCGGTTATAAGTTATGACCTGGGGGCATATAAGGTTTTTATTGAAATCTTTGTCGTAGAAACTTGAAAAGGGGCTCATTCGATTGGAAATTCAAAGGCCTAGTGCCTTTTTAATTGTCGAAAGTAATTTGAGGGCAACTAACCCCCCTCTCACGCCCACATTTTCCCCAAAAAACGTCCGATCAAAATTTTTAGATAGCCATTTTATTCAACGTAGTTGAAAGTTTTGGAAATTAGGTCTTTAAGGGTGACAACCCCTCCCCCCTCACATTCCTCAGGGCAATGGTTGTAAGTTATGCCCTGGGGACAGATAAGGTTTTTATAGAAAGCGATGTTATAGAAACTTCAAAAAGGGCTCATTCAATTGGAAATAGAAAGGGCTAGTGCCCTTTTTAATAGTAGAAAGTGATCGAAGGACAACTAACCCCCCTCTCACGCCCACCATTTTCCCAAACACATCCAACCAAAATTTTGAGATATCTATTTTGTTCAACGTAGTTGAAAGTTCTGAAAATTAGGTCTTTTAGGATGATAACCCCTTCAGAGCCCTCAGTGCAAGGGCTGTAAGTTGTGCCCTGGGGGCATATAAGGTTTATATTGAAAGTTGTTGTAGAAATTTCAAAAAGCGCTCATTTGATTGGAAATTGAAATTGCCCTTTTTAATAGTCAAAAGTGAGTGGAGAGTAATTAACCCTCCTTTCACGCCCACCATTTCCCCAAAAACAGAGATAGTCATTTCGTGCAACGTAGTTGAAAGTTCTGGAAATTATGTATTTAAGGATGACAAAACCCCCAGAGTCCCCAGGGCAAAGGTTGTACGTTATCTATTCTATCTACTCCAATCACTTTCGACTATATAATAGTCAAAAGTGATTGGAGGGTAACCAACCCCCCTCTCACGCCTACCATTCCTCCGAACACATCCAATCAAAATTTCAGATAGCCATTTTGTTCAACGTAGTTGAAAGTTCTGGAAATTAGGTCTTTGAGGATGACAACCCCCCCCCCCCCCCCCAGCCCTCAGGGCAATTAGGTCTTTAAGGGTGACAACCCCTCGCCCCTCACATTCCTCAGGGCAATGGTTGTAAGTTATGCCCTGGGGACATATAAGGTTTTTATAGAAAGCGATGTTATAGAAACTTCAAAAAGGGCTCATTCAATTGGAAATTGAAAGGGCTAGTGCCTTTTTAATAGTTGAAATTGATTGGAGAGCGACTAATGCCCCTCTTACACCCACCATTTCCTCAATCACATCCAATCAAAATTTTGAGATAGCCATTTTGTTTAACGTAGTTGAAAGTTCTGGAAATTAGGTCTTAGAGGATGACAACCACCCTAACAGCCCTTATGGTAAGGGTTGTAATTTATGCCCTGGGGGCATATAAGGTGTTTATAGAAAGCGTTGTCGTAGAAACTCAAAAAGGGCTCATTCGATTGGAAATCGAAAGGCCTAGTGCCCTTTTTAATAGTCGAAAGTGATTGGAAGGCTTTACATTTTTATAGTAAAGATCGATGTGGGTATAATATATTGTTTTTTGTTGTTGTTGTTGTTGTTTAGACCAGGGCGCTTTGTATCGAAGGAGTTGTTGTAGGAACTTCGAAAAGGACTGAGGGTATTATGTTCAAACTTTCGGGGCTACTTCTGCTCTTAAAATTTAACCAAATCAAAATAGCGTAAGTGTATCCAAGCTATCAAAGTAAGTAAACAGATTTTTTTGTGAATGGTATCAAGTTTTTCCATTTCAGGTGAACTAGAGGAGGTATGAAACTAAATTAAACACTACTATTTTTGTCCAGATTTTTAAAAGGGTGTATGGTGTGCTCTGTGTGTGTGTCGTTTCTGTATGTGTGTCGTCTCTGTGTGTGTGTCGTCTCTGTGAGTGTGTGTCGTCTCTATGAGTGTATGTCGTCTCTGTGTGTGTGTCGTCTCTGTGTGTGTGTCGTCTTTGTGTTTGTGTCGTCTCTGTGTGTGTGTCGTCTCTGTGTGTGTGTCATCTCTGTGTTTGTGTCGTCTCTGTGTGTGTGTCGTCTCTGTGCGTGTGTGTGTTTCGTCTCTGTGCGTGTGTCGTCTCTGTGTTTGTGTCGTCTGTGTGTGTGTGTGTGTGTGTCGTATCTGTGTTTGTGTCGTCTGTGTGTGTGTGTGTCGTCTCTGTGTCTGTGTCGTCTGTGTTTGTGTGTCGTCTCTCTGTGTGTGTGTCTTCTCTGTGTGTGTGTCGTCTCTGTGTTTGTCGTCTCTCTGTGTGTGTCGTCTCTTAGTGTGTGTCGTCTCTGTGTGTGTTGTGTGTGTGTGTGTGTGTGTGTGTGTGTGTGTGTGTGTCTGTGTGTGTGTGAGGGTATTATGTTCAAAGTTTCGGGGCTACTTCTGCTTTTAAAATTTAACGAAATCAAAATAGCGTAAGTGTATCCAAGCTATCAAAGTAAGTATACATATTTTTTTGTGAATGGTATTAAGTTTTCCATTTCAGGTCAACTAAAGGAGGTATGAAACTAAATTAAGCACTACTATTTGTGTCCAGATTTTTAAAAGGGTATATGATGTTAAAAATTGCTGAAAATTTTTCTCCAGCATGCAAATAGCAGGCCAAACTATAGTCTTAAAAAAACGAAAAAATTTAAAGTATTATTTTCTTTTTCTCTGAAAAGACTATGTCAATATAAAACGAACAGAAATTAATTAAAAAAACTCTTTCCACAAAATAAGTTTTTCAAAGAAAAGTAAAGAACTCCATTAACCAAAAAATGAGCAAACATAAAATCAAATAATCTACCAAGCGTGAAACTACCATAAATCAGCATCGATAAATAAATGAAACGCAAAACCACAGTTTATATAATTATCTAGTATAATCTTTCCCTATCTCACCCATTATAAAAACCCGGACCAAGGTGCGAGTGCTCCAGAGAACGTTTTTGCAGATAGAAACATAAGCGGAATCAGATCTTTTCACGGGTAGACAAGTTAGACTGTGATCTAATCGGAAACAAGTGGAAACCCGCTATTAAGAATAATGCACTTTGTTGGAAACAATCGGAAACAGACTAACCAGCTAATGCAGAAAGAAGTGGGAGGAGCTTTTTGTTCGTACCGAGAATGAAGACCAGAAATGATCTGCGATAAACTTACTGGATAATTATATAAACTGTGCGCAAAACGAACAGAAATTACAATAAATAACCGAGTCAAACTCAAAACGAGCAGAAATTAACATAAGTTGGGCTCAAAACCCCCATGCCTTCCCAAGGCCAGAACATAATTTGCACTTAACTGAAAAAATACAAATGAATGTGCATTGTCAGTTTAATATACATATACTGATATTTAGTAATCAAAATGTTAATATTATTTGATTTATTAAAGTTATAAAAGTCAAAACATCTATATTTTTCAGTAAAGTGCAAATTATGTTCCAGTCTTGGGAAGGCATAGGGGTTTTGAGACCAACTTATGTTAATTTCTGCTTGTTTTGAGTTTGACCCGGTTATTTATTGTAATTTCTCGTCGTTTCGGGTTTCATTTATTTATCGATGCTGATTTGTGGTAGTTTCACGCTTGGTTGATTATTTGATTTTATTTTTGCTCATTTTTTGTTTAATGGAGTTCTTTACTTTTCTTTTCAAACCATATTTTATGGAAAAAGTTTTCGTAATTAATAACAAAAACAATTCTTAAAACATAACAAAAGGAAAATAAGGAACAATGGAATCGGATGGCTTGTGGGAAGTACGAGTACTCGAGCTGGCAGCTCCCAGCAATTTAAGGCCTGGAGGCTGGCTAGTACATATGCGGCTCTTGCTACTCGCTCTCACTCTCTTCTGCAACAATTGAACAATAACAAAACAATTCATATAACAGAACAAAAGGAAAATAAGAAACAGTGGAAATGGATGATCAGAAATGAAGAGAAATAATTTTTCAAGTATAAAGGTACCATAAATTACCATAAATAACCAAGTCAACCACAAAACGTGCAAAACTAAGAAGGATAAGGGTGACGCCGCCGCCCCCCCCCCATGCCTTTTGAAGACCAGAACATAATTTACACTTTACTGAAAACAATCCTGATTTTGAGCTATGTTTTATCTCTCATAATATAAAAAAAAAATAAAAAAAAATCACTAACATATCCAAGATTACTGAAAAATGAATATGGATTGATTGTTTTATATATACACTGATATTCATTCTTGAATGTGGTTAGTGGTTAGGTTTCATCTATTTACGTATTGGTGGTGGTTTACGGTAGTTGGTATGGTTTACGGTGTTTCCGCTTGGAAAACTACTCGACTTTATCTCTGCTCATCTTTGGTTGAATGTAGCTCTTTGCTTTTCTTTGAAAAATTGTTTTTATGGAAAAAGTTTTTTTTTGGTTATTTTCTGTTCGTTTTTAATTGACCTAGTCTTTCTCATTAACTGAAAAAAACATATTTCAAGTGTTTTTCGTTTTTCTTTCGAAGATTCTAGATTTTGGCTTACTGTAAATATACGCCCTTTTAAAAATCTTGATGCGTATGCTACATCTTGATTTAGTTTTACAATTCAACTTTGCCTGAAAAATTATGCTGAATACCCTATTCTATTTCTAAGACATTTTATCTCTACTTTTTTGACAATCTTGATGCTATTACTCCCTTGTGAATTAGTTCAATAGTAAGAGCAGAAGTAGTAATAGTAGTAGCCCTGAAAGCTTCAACTTGACACCCTCAGTCGTTCTTGAAATATTAATGAGACTCCTTGACAACCACCATGAATATAGTACCTTTTGATTTAGTTTTAAAGTATCATAATTCTTTTTTCCTCAAAGTTTCCACTTTACACCCTATTCTAGTCCTAAGATATCCCGCCTGGATATCTTGACAACCTTTTCTGTTTTGACAATCTGGTTCAACTTAAACTTTTTTAGTTTAGTTCAAAATTAGCAAAAATAGTTGCAGTAGTAGTAGTAGAATTAGTCACAAAGTGGTCGTAAGTTTCAGGTTAATGCCCTAAGGTGTTGCTGGGGTAATGCTAATACACCCCTTTGGCAACCCACATGTGCATAGTATGTTTGATTCAGTTCAACATCACCCTCGCCATTCCCGGAAAGTTTTACTAATTACCTTAGCAGGATTTGTTACTAGCATTATTAGTAGTAGAAATAGAAATAGTAGTTGTAGTAGTATTATTAGTATTGGCGGTGGTAGGAGTAATAGTAACAGTAGTAGTAGTACTAGTAGCATTCGAATGTTTCCTTTGGTCAATTAATCCTCCCCTTTATCATGCACTGAAAGTTCCAACTTTAAGCTATAAGTCATCCCTGAGATACGTCTTTTCGACAACCTGCTTGCACATAGTGTGTTTTGATTTAGTTTTGCTCTCCTCTCACCAGTAACTGAAACCTTTACCTGAGTGCTAAACCTGAGACACAAAAGGTCGAACATGCCCCCTTTCTCGATAACAAATACTTTGTGTAGATAATGGGCAAATTGTATAGTAGTAATATTAATAGCAGCAGTAGAAGCAGTAGCAGTAGTATGCATATAGTACATTTAGGTTGGTTTGACATCTCCCTAAAATTGCACTGATAGTTTCAACTTAATACTCAAAGCTGTTCCACCGTAATACACTTAGTACTACTGCTAGTAGCGGTAGTAGCAGCTGTAGTATTAGTAGTAGCAGTTGTTGTAGTAGCAGTTGTAGGTGGTGTACCAGTTCAAGCAGTAGTAGTAGTAGAATACAATTAATGCGTTTTGGTAAGTTCAATTTCGCCCTTAAAATACCGTGAAAATTTCAGCTTAATACCCTAGACCATTCCTGGGATATTGCTGATACGCCATTTTGACAACTTGCATGCACAGAGTGTTTTTTTTATCTTGTTCAACGTTTACCTAAATATTCCCAGAAAGTTTCATCTTTATACCCTAAGCCTTATTAACAGTAGTCCTAACAGTAGAAGTAGGAGCTATACTAGTAGTAGCATAAGGCAGTCAAAAGGACTGATACGTTCTTTTGACAACCTGCTGACATATATAGTATTTTAATTTAGCTCAACGTCCTCTTAAAATTCACTGAAATTTTAACCTTTAAATCCCTAGCTTTAGTAGTAGTAGTAGCAGTAGTAGTAGTAGAAGTATTAGCATGCAAATATTGACTTTTGGAAAGTCAACATCCGCCACAACGATCCCTTTAAGTTTTAACTTCATACTCCAAGCCGTTCTCACGGCCAACATGCTCTTTTGACAACTACCGTGTACAGAGTGGGTTGTGGTTTAGTTTAACTCCCCCCTAAGTATTCCCTGACATTTTCACCTTCAAACCCTTAGCTTTATTGATAGTAGTAGTCACAGAAGTAGCAATAGGATCATTAGTAGTAGTAGTAGTAGCATAATCAGTAGTTGTCACAGTAGTATTTTGTTGGTTTGTTCAACTTTTGGTTGGTTTGACAACTCCCTCATCATGCACTGACAGTTTCAGCTTACTCCTCTAATCTATTACACCCTAATACACTGAGTATTACTACTACTAGTAGTAGTAGCTGTCAGAGTATCAGTAGTAGCAGTTGTAGCAGTAGTTATATTAGTAGTAGTAGGAACAATGCCAGCTGTAGCAGAAGTAGAAGTAGGATGCACGTAGTGCCTTCTGGTCAGTTAAATGTGCCCCTTAAATTGCCGCGAAAGTTTCAACTTAATACCCTAGAATATTCCTGGGACATTGCTGATACCCTCTTTGGACAACCTGCAAGCAGAGAGTTCTTTTTATGTTGTTCAATATTTCCTGTATTTTTTATCTTTACACCCTGAGCTTCATTAGTAGTAGTCGTAGTATTAGTAGTGGTACTAGGAGCAGTATGCCTATAGCTCCTTTTTTTCAGAATCCCCCTCAGCACTTGCTGAAAGTTTCAACTTATCTCTCTAAAAAAAAATCCTCGGACATAGTTCATACGTCCTTTTGATAACCTACATGCACACAGTATACTTTGATTTAGGTTAGAAAACATTTGATGCACGAATTTGCGCAAGCCCTATTCCCTGAAATTTTTACCTTAAAATCTCTAGCTTTAATAGTAGCAGTAATAATAATTGTAAGATAAGATAAAATGTATTCATCATGAAATACACGTACAATATTACACTTTACTATTCCCCCGAAGGCTCATTGGCCTGAGTAGCAGTAGTATTAGTAGTAGCAGTAGTAATAGGATGCAAATATTGCCTTTTGATTAGTCAACAACGAGTCCTGTAAGTTTCAACTTTATACTCCAATCCGTTCCCAAGATATTGATAATGCGACCTATTGGCAACCTGCATACACAACGTGGGTTTTGATTAATTTCAACTTCCCCCTCAATATTCTCTGAAATTCTCACCTTCAATTACTTTGCTTTATTGGTAGTAATACGCACAGTAGTTATAGTAGGGGCATTAGTAGTAGTAGTAATGGTTGTAGTAGCAGCAGTTTTAAAAGTAGTAGTAGTATGCATATACTAGTCTGTCGGCAAGAGTGCCGGTTGCATTTGCTTTAAAGTGTCAAGCATACCAAAATTATTGTATTCTTTGTCCTTGGAGCCAAGAATTCGTTGTCTTTGTTTTCTATCAATTCTTTGTATTCCGTTGATTTTTTAATTAAAATCAAGTTGCCATCAAGCCATGGCTAATTGGAGATACAGCCAAGACAGATAGTCTGAGCGAGAGGCAAAGCTGGCATAAGCCGTTTTTAAGGACTGTATAAAAATAATGTCATTTTCATTTGTTGATAGATAGTCAGTCATCCATCCATCCATCCTAGGGCACAATTAAGGTTTGTTTATAACTGAAAAACGCCATTTTCTAAGATTTTCTGGCGGTTTGTTTAGAATTATGAAGTTTTTCGGGTAGTTTAGTATCAGCATCAGTTGTCGCTTATAACTGAAAATTAAGTTAAATTTGTTAAATTTGACATAATTGTAAAAGATCAACGTTAACAATGATACCCAAAGATAATTACACCTTCTGAAGCTGTTTAGTACTAAATTTCCTCTTTTACTTACTAGCCGTGCTAGTTAATTGGGTGAATCATAATTGACGCCCCAACCGCCTGCAGTAACTTTTGTGCGTGAATTTTGTATTGCAATCATTTCTTGACCTTTTCTGTTTCAGTTCTAGAATAGAAATTTGCGGATCTGTTCTTTTTTTTCTGTCCCTGGAAGTTTCAACCTAATACTCTAAGCCGTTTTGACAGCCTGTGTGTACATGTTTTTTTTTTTTTTTTTTTTTTTGATTTAGTTCAACTTTCCACCCAACATTCTCTTATATCTTTTCTTTATACCCTTAGCCGTACTGGTAGTAGAATTCGTAATAGTTGTAGTAGTAGTAGTAGTTGTTGTATTAATAGCAGTAGTATTAGCAGCAGTAGACGTTTGCGCATAGTGGTTCCGCATATGCCCTGGAAGTTTCATCTTAATACGCTAAGCAGCTCTTAAGATTTTATTGATGTACCTTTTGACAGCTGGTTAGCGCATTATGTGTTTTGGTTTAGTTCAACCTCCCCCTCAACATATCCTTAAATTTTCATCTTAATATTCTCTCAACCTTAGTATTAGTCACAACGGATTTAGCAGTAGTAGTAGTAGCAGTAGTATGCACATATTGCCTTTCGGTCATTTTATCATCCCCCTCATCATTCCCTGAAAGCTCTAACTTAATACTATGAGTCATTCCTGAGATTCACCCTTTGACAGCCCGCACGCAAATAGCATGTTTTTATTTAGTTCAACACTCCCCCAACATTCCCTGAAAGCATCATCTGAATGCCCTTGCCGTTTTTGGACACAAAACTTCAAACATGTCCCCTTTCCCGATAACTTACACTATACCCTATGTAAACAATTGGCGAATTGGATCACATCCCTTGCTTCAAGGGCTCTAGAAGGGTTGTCAACCCCAGAGGCATATGTATTGAACCTTTTTTTATTCCTAAATTTGCAGTGCCAGGTATAATTAAATATCTAATTTGCCGTCGGTCTTTTATCGAGGTTTTTAGATGACTATTGCATCTTCTTTTGAAAGAACCAACGGATAAACTTTTAGGGATAACTTCCTCAGGAAGATCATTCTAGATCGATGTGCAACGTCGGATGAACCTGTTCCCCAAGTACTCTGTTCTCGGCTTGTCAGCCTGAAGATAATTGAAACAAGTTGTGTGCCTTCCCGTCTGTCTTGTTGGTTGGACAATTGGGAGTGCAATACGAGACAGCTCTAGATAAGGTGGCGAATTTAAGTACTTGTATAAAATAGCCATCGATGCTACATCAAACCTCTCACTAACAGAATGGAGAAAGTTGTTGGTAATGACTAAATCTGCCTTCTTAGCCCTGTTTTGAATCTTTTAAAATAGTGCTAGCAATGTTTTTGGAGCACCAGCATGTAGCGGGCATACATACTAGGCAATGGGTCCGATGCAAGAATTTTAAAGTGGAGTGATCTAGCTACGCGGTAGAAGGTTCTTGCAGCGAAGGCTTATCCCCAGCTTTCTTACACTGGAGGTTCTCAGCTAATCTAGGTGGGTGTTCCAAGAGCTGAGAATTTTCAACTATGCTGAATAAGATGGCTATACAATTTTGATCGGATGTCTTTGGGAAGAAAAGTGCGTGGGAGGGGACTGGCTGCCCTCCAATCCCTTTTGAATTTTAAAAAGGACGCTACAATTTTCAATGGAATGAGTTTCTTCCGAAGTTTCTACGAGTACCTTATTTCATACGTAGTGCCTTGGGGAAAAAAGAGCTATACGTTGTGCCCAAATCGCACAACTCTTTACTCATGCAGCGCTATTACGCTGCCTTTAATATACAATTTATTATTTTGCTATTCTGCCATCTAGCTGGATATTCCAGATTCTCGCCACTTTTTCCCATTATTTATGTTTTGTATCTTCTTCGTTCAAACATTAAAATTTTCTCAACTTCCCTTGTTTTTCTTGCTACTTTCCTTTTTTTCTCGTAATTCGGTAAAAAAATTCATTGTCTGAATTACTTTAGTGATTCAGACAGACAAACCCTTGAACGAGGCCTTGACCATACTTCGCCTCATCACCTGGGATAAACAGTACAGCCAAATGCAATCAACCAAAATGAAGGGTCCATTGACATGCAACATCGTCATTATTAAATATAAACTATGGTAAACTTTGAAGTAAAACACGTCAAATCTAATGAGCTATTCCCAAAAGATCAACATCCACCAGGGCTCCTTAAAAAAAATACACATCAGTCTTTATGGGTTTCAGAGCTTTAAATTCCTGACCCAGGCATAGCGATGTGCCCATTTTAAATTCTTTTTGATATCCCTGTGATAAATGATGCTTGTAAAATACATGCACATTAATAAAATGATATAAATTATATACATAAGGAGATTAGATATACCCCTGTTAGAAATCAGCTTGCGAACGAGCCCAAAAAACTTTCTAGAACTAAACTATGTTCCAGAAAGCCCAAGTGGGCTAGAAGATAAGCTGCTTTATGGACTGGTCTCTGGGAACCATTTTTACTATTATTATTTATTGAAAACCCGTCAACCACAAAACATGACAAGACGGAGTAAAGGGAAAAAAGAAGAAGAATAAAAAAGCTAACGAACAAGAAACCAATGACACAGACAAACAACAAAACAGAACAGTATTGAATTAGAGCACTATTGAGTTAAAATATCATTCTGTAAATCCAATTTTCGGTTATGTTTGGCAATTAATTTAAGGATTGCAAGATTAGGATCCGCAAGTTTGAATTTTCTGATTAAAGATGGATTTTGATGCTAAGGAGGCAACCGAAGCAAACACTTAGCAAACCGAAAGAAAATGGACTGGACTTTCAGAAAATCAGTTCTAGTAAACAGCTTCAAAAATGGGGCAATATACATAATGTGAGGGAGGACTACGGCATTGAAAAGGCTAGCTTATAGTAGGCGGTTGAATCAAAGTTTTGCTGAAACAATTGATGCATAAGAAGCAGATATACGTCGTGTGAGATGGTCTAGGAGCAGGGATCGGGTGTGGCGTAGTGACGAACCAATGGGAATACCTAGATAAACGAGGTGGTCAACGGCTCTAACCATGGCATCACCAAGCGCTAAAAGGGACGGTGGCTCACCTTTCGAGTTAAAAAGACCTATTTCAGACTTGCCAAGATTGAAACAAAGACCAAGCTTAAGATACTCCTGTTTAAGTGTGACAGAGATCTCATTCGTTCTTTGGAGGGTACGGCTGAGATTCGAAACATTATCTGCATAACACACTAGAGACAGATTCAGAAAAGATAGAATCAGGGATGTAGGGCACTGGTCTTGAGCATCCAAAACACAATTATTGAAAAGATTGGGAGATGATACTGCTCCTTGGCGTGCACCTTTCAAGACTGGAATGAATTTTCCACGGGCAACAGGGGGCATATTTTTATACGGAGGTAGTTTTAAACGAACACAAAGTCGAGAGTACAAATCTCGAAGACTGTGAATCACCGAGGAATTCAGTCCAGGTTTGGCCGCTTTGAGGAGTATAACTGGGTGGATGAGGGAGTCAAAGGCGCGTCTGATATCATGACTAGCGAGTACTAGACATTCTCCTGAGGATTCGGCATCAGTTAGTGCATTAGCTACAACTGTGAGAGCATCAGCACAACCTATTCCCCGCTTGAACCCGAACTGGTGAGGCGGGGTGTAACACGTCTTTTCAAGTTCAGGTCGGAAAAGAAGCTCGAAGACCTTGCAAAAGGAGGTCGCCACCGTAATAGGTCGAAATGATAAAAATTCTGGATTCGCTTTTTCTTTTTTGGGAATTGGGATAAGGTCTCCAATGCAGAAAGAAGAGGGCATGATTCGCTGTGTAAAAATCATCTGCATTAAAAGTGCCAAGTGTTGGACTAATGCCTCCCCACCAATTTTCAAATGTAAAGCACTGATGTAGTTAGTACATTGGATGATTTAGATTGAATCATTGGATACCATTGGATTGAATCATCTGCATCATTTGCAATCATCTGTAACTCTGTTAGCTGCTTTAATTTTCAAAATCATCTGCACTAAAAGTGCCAAGTGTTGGACTAATGCCTCCCCACCAAATTTCAAATGTAAGGCACTGATGTGGTCAATACCATTGGATTATTTAGGCTTTAAATGTCTGATGACATCTTCAATCGATGCTGCACTAACAACGAATTCTTTATTGGGACTGGTTGCAAGGAAATGGTCTAACTCAGCTTCATAAAAGAGTTCAAGGTGCTGATGAGGAGCAGCAAATTCGGATTCATAGTAGGTATACCATTCCTCATCAGGAATGTCAGCCGCAGATAGAGATGGTGGAGACCTATCTTTGCGAGAAATAATTCTAAAAAGAAGAGTTTTATCATTCTTAGCACGGGCCGAATTGGCATTTACTAGGTTTCTACGATGAAGAGTGGGAGCCTTGGAAAAATTTCTCTTTGTAAAAATACGAACAAGATTCACAGCACCAGTCAATGGACGGTCACAATCTTTTCAAACATTGAACCAAAATGTTGCTTCAAGGCAAGAAGATACGAGATCAGAATTCGAAGGCCAGCCTGGAATGATAGCCTTACGGATTTTCCGAAGCAGTACAGATTGATTTTCGGCAAAACAAAGAGCATGGCCGATTTCGGCTACATACTTATCCAGGCAAAGTCTCACCTCATATTTTGGCAATTTGGTTGACTTTTGCAAAAGGTGGAAAGGAGCCCGTATTTTACTCAGAATAAAACCTGTACAAGAAGCATATAAATCAGAATTGATTCTAGCCCAATCAAGACGGGTTTTTAGCCTAGGAGAAATCACATAATTATTCTGTTCTTTGAAATCATGGAGTTGCAAAGAAGATGTAATAGGGAGATGGTCAGATAGTTGATAGTCAGAAATAAATTAATATGATCTAGATTAGAAGTTCGAACAGAATTGTGTACATATGTAAAATCGCTATCTTTCGCAAGAACGCTAAAATAATCGCCAAACATACTCATTATCATTGATGTACGAGCTGATTGATGACTCCCAATTTCTGAGAGGTCACAATTAAAATTGCCAGCAATTATCCAAGGCAAGCCTATTCGCTTAACTTTATCCAAATATGAACCAAGCTTTTGTACAGAAAGGGCGAATAATTGATCAGATTGATCATTACCATAATTTGTTGGCAAATACAAATTAATGAAGCTACAACTCTCAACCCTAATTCCAAGAAAACTATCACCCGTGCCAAATAAACTAGAACGGACATCTGAAAGTACGAATGATGCTAGACCTCCCGATTTCCTACCCCCTCTACTTAATATCTTAGCGGGCACACAGAATGATGAAGCACCTTTTAACTTAAGTAAATTTATGCTAAGCTTAGTAATAAAATGCTCTTGAATAAAAACAACAGAATATTTAGAAATAAGGTCATTTAGAACTGGTAATTTATTTAAAAAGGCTCCATTAATATTCCAAGACATAAGGCTTAGCATTATGGGCTCACTTTTGACGGTTTACGATTTTCGGGACAGTTAACACTATAGCACGTATGACCTTCCACTTTACAAGTAACACAAATAGGAGTTTTCTTGCACGGGTGATCGGAGGTAGACTTGTTGTCACTTGCTCCGTATCTCGAACATATGGTTGGCTTTTTACAGTTCGCAGCGACATGGCCAGTAACATGGCAGTTAAAGCACCGGCGAGGGAGAAAAATAAACTCCTGCGCAGGAAGACGCTCGTATACAAGTTTAATTGAATCCTTTAGGAATCTGTCAAGCTCATTTCGAGATTGGAAGTACACTTTAAGTGTTCGTGATTTCCCACATTGTGCTGTTTTGACGCAACTTGGAATAAGCTTGTTAAGTTTAGTGTCGTCCAAATCGTCGGGTACCCGCTTAATGGCTGCAACAAAGACGGGTACTTTAATTGATGCCTCAAGAGAGAGTTCAGAGCACTTAGCTTTATCAACAATTTGGCTAACAACATGTTTATTAGAAACGACAAGCTTCCATTACCCTTTGCTTCGGCGGAGTTCATTTATCCCTCCGTCAGCACTAGGGCACAAACTATCTAAATAGGTTTTTCTCTCTGATGGACCTTTCAAATCTTTAGGAGGATTCTTGAGAACCACCGCATAAGAAACTTCTGAGGCTAAATTTGACTGTTCTTGCGGTTCAACTTGAGGCCATTTAGGGGTAGAAATGGAATTTTCAATAAAACTGTCCAGCTTTCGCGACAGCTCATTCACTTTAGATACAACCGTAGCGTGCACTGCCTCCCCTACGGTCGGGACTTCGCATGACAAAATTAGGTATGGTGACATTTTGCTTTGCAGCTGTGGAAAGAGTTTTGCACTTGTCAGAAATATTTCTTTTCATCTTTCAAGTGTGATACCAGGCAGCTTGAAACATTCAGTTCAGCATTTAGTAGCTTTTTAGCTTGCAAAATTGCGTCTCGATTGTAGTAGGCAACTGCTGTTTTTACTATTAAATCACTTTAAAATGCTGAAGTCGAGTAAAACAGCAACTGCTGTTTTACTCAACTTTAATATAAATTAAAGTTGAAATTTTTATATTCTGGAATAGTAGGCATTAAATTTATTTCTGATTTTTTCCCAAAATTAAAGACGAATCAGTAGCAGCAATTCTTGTTGGACACCTAGCTGTCCCAGAAATAAAGCGTGGTTTTGGCGAATTTTTATGAAGTTTTGCTGTTCAATATGAAAAGGGATCTTTTTATCATTATCATTTATTCTAAAGTTGATATTTTTTAATAAATTGCCTGTATATTTTCATTCAAATTATTATAAGTTTAAATGAATCCGTTCATAAGTATTTGTAGTAAATCGTAACTTTTCAACTTTTTTTTCATCATTCCTTTTTCAGTGGTGCTCTTGAAGTGTTTTAGATCCCTTTTCGGTTCTAATAAATTTATAAGCAGGTTTTATTTAACATATGAGTATGTTAGATCTATTCATGGGTTTTAAGTAGACTATTTTACCACTACTATAGATTTGATCGTTTGGTATCTTAGTAATCTGGCTTTATCTTTTATTTGTCTTCCAGTTCCCTATTTGAGGCTTACACTTTCATTCCTTTTTTCCCTGTCTGGTATATTTTTAATGGCCTCCTTTGCATATTACTGATTTTACACGTTGTTTGGACATACTATATTTTAAGGATATTATGGAGAAAGCTTAGCGGTATAGAGGTAAGTGTCCATTTACGAGTTTTTTTCACAGCTTGGTTTTTTCTTCCTCTCCTCGCCGACACTCCCTCGCTCCTCCACGACTAACAAAACTCATCTCGTAGAGAGGTTCAAGATATGAAAAGAATACTTTTGGCTACAACTTTTCCGAAAGAGGGAGATCTTTGCGATCCAAAACACCTGGTTGAGGAAAACAAATATAAAAAAAAACAACAAATAATTAAATACGCAAAAATACTAAGCAATCTAATGAAATGTAAAAAAAAATTATCATGCTTGATTATGGTAGAGGTAAACAGCTTTGTAAAAGAAAAAAAAACATCGGTTATATATTTCACTTATTTATTTAACTGTCTTATTTTTCTATTTGGTAAATATATTATGAAGATGTTTTCGATAATGAGGAGTTGAAGACATCCGTGACTTAAATGGAATATATCGTTGTTAATTAGAATAGCTAGTTTGTCAAAATAGCTATTTAACAATTGTCGAAGCTGAACCATATAAAAGTCAAAACAGGAGTTGAAGAAATACGCAATAGAAATAATTATTCAAAAAGGAAAATGTCAAAAAGGAACAAGTTAAAAAGTAAGAGTAGAAAATGAACGCTTTGCCATATAATGGTATTGTATATTGAAATTAATTTAGCTGTAATTTTTATTTAGATATTTAAAGTGCCTAAATATACACTAAAAGACTTAAGCTGTCAAGAAGCGTCGTTAATCTGATTACTTAAACACTTTATCAGCTCGTCCGTCATTTATCATACGTCGTCCGTCATCTGGTCAATTTCAATATTTCTGAGTTTATTTGGTCAAACTGTATAGAATCCATTCATCGGTGTTGCCATAACTTGTAGAGCTTTGATGATTATGAATAAATGACAATAAAAGGCGAAAAAGGCGATTGGCCTTTTCTAAAAAATAAATATTAATGGACAATGGTTATCCTTAATGGACAATGGTTATTAATGGACAATGGTTATCGAATCCTCTTAAATATCGAATCCTCTTAAAAAAATAAATATTAATGGACAATGGTTATCCTAATGGACAATGGTTATTAATGGACAATGGTTATCGAATCCTCTTAAATATCGAATCCTCTTAAAAAAATAAATATTAATGGACAATGGTTATCCTAATGGACAATGGTTATTAATGGACAATGGTTATCGAATCCTCTTAAATATCGAATCCTCTTAAAAAAATAAATATTAATGGACAATGGTTATCCTTAATGGACAATGGTTATTAATGGACAATGGTTATCGAATCATCTTAAATATCGAATCCTCTTAAAAAAATAAATATTAATGGACAATGGTTATCCTAATGGACAATGGTTATTAATGGACAATGGTTATCGAATCCTCTTAAATATCGAATTCTCTTAAAAAAATAAATATTAATGGACAATGGTTATCCTTAATGGACAATGGTTATTAATGGACAATGGTTATCGAATCCTCTTAAATATCGAATCCTCTTAAAAAAATAAATATTAATGGACAATGGTTATCGAATCCTCTTAAATATCAAAGTGGGAAATTTTATAGTGAATGGGCGAATTTGTTTTGCCATAGCTAGCGGCCATTATGAGAAAAAAAAATTATTTAGTTGTCTTAAGTCTTTTGCAGAATTGAAAATTTGACTCATTTTATTTTTTCCTTCACAGATCAGTGATAGTCGGAGCTCAAATAGCGAATTGTCTGAAGATGAAATTAAAACAAATGGATCTACCTCTACACCCGATAATCGAGACGGTTAGGTAAATCCATTTATATATAATATTATAAATTATTATTGTAGTATATAATCTATTAAATTATATATATATATATATATATATATATATATATATATATATATATATATTATATATATATATATATATATATATATATATATATATATATATATATATATATATATATATATATATATATATATATATATATATATAATATATATATATATATATATATATATATATATATATATATATATATATATAATTTATTCAGCTGCTAGGCCATACGCAAACATTACAATGATTATATAAAACAACAGCCAGCATACACTTAAATAAATGGTATAGCTACTTACAACAAACAAAAACCTTAAACCCATTATTTACATCTTTTTAAACCCTTTTTTATAAATCCAGTCACTGCTATAATCGTCTCCCGGGATGAAGATTTAAGGATCCCAGGAAAAAACACTACCCATCACCTAAATACTTCAATTTCAAAACTGAAAGCCAATCTCAAATATATATATATGTATATATCTCAAATCTCAAATTTATAGAAAGTAATCTCAAATATATTTATATATATATATATATATATATATATATATATATATATATATATATATATATATATATATATATATATATATATATATGTGTATTATAAAATTGTTTTTTATGATTATTAGTATTAGTAAACTCATAAGGGTATGGTTAAAGATTTAAACTCTTTCAGAAAAATCTATAAACTATGAAATTTGGGCTATTTAATTATGTAATAGCCACTAAATTACTTTTCTTAGTGACTTGTGTCTCCCAGAATTGTTAATACACTCTCTAAAATATTTCACCCCCCCCCCCCCCGTCCTCACTGGCAAAGATTTATTCAGGGGGGGGAGAGGATTTACAATTCGATTTTCTTTTCTCTGGTAATTGAAGAAAAAAAAATAATCTGAAAATCATATATTCAGGGTGTGAAGTTTTTAACCACCAACCAAAAAAATGCTAATTTACTTTTATATGTGAAACTTAGAAAGTTCTGGGCTTCGGTAACATTTTTCTGCAAACGTATCTGTTAGCTTTTTTCTTATCAGGCCGAAGTAGCTACTTAACTTTTCTGATAATGTAATGATTTTCATATATTATCTGGTATCTATTACATCATTGATCATTAATACATCTGCTCGGCATCACACAGTTCCAAGGTTATACCCAACGACTTCAGAAAGCGAGTGATTATGAATTACGAAAATTCTGATTGAACTTCAACATTTGACACTTAAAAAATTATAATTCAGCATCTTGATTTATATATAATTCAACTTAAATTATTATAGTTAAGATAAGCTATAAATTACATACTGTATAAAATACAAAATTTCACTTGCGACTTTCCGACTTCTGAAGCTCAAAGCCATGTATATCTTTTTGATAGCTTCAAATTGATTGCTACCTTAAAGTTTTCTCCAGAAAGTATTTTAGCCTTCTTCGGACCAAAACTGTTGTTTTGTGCCACAAAATGCCAGAAATTGACCATATGCTTTCGCGCCATTACATTTGATACCTAAAAATGGCACTAGAACTCTTAATGCCCCTTCAGATAATTGTGATATTTTGTGATATTGTGATCTTTGATACTAATAATCCAGAGAAAAACATAAACCAATGAACACGCATCTGAGTGAATATGACATATTGTATTTTGTAGACAGATGCTTGAAACCTCTTCCTTGGTTCTCAGTAATGCTGAATTTGATGGCATAATTTTCATCAGATGGCGTGCTTCTTTTGGGGGATGTATTTTTTTAATTTTCAAAAATCATCCAAATTTTTCTTAGAGCAATAATTTTTGATCACTCATCGTAGATTTTGAGTAATTCTATATATTCAAAATCACAATGAAAAGCAGGCATATACTGATATTCAAATTGGTTTTGTTAAGAATTTTGGTTACCGTCAGAACCTGTCACTCTTAGCTTACAGTTCCCCATCACGAACTATTAGATTTTTATTTCTATTTTTTAATCATTATTTCATTATTATTATTGTTTGTTTAGTGCTAAAATCTGGTCAGAGAGGAAAAACGTTTCTACTTGCCTTTAATTTTTTTTTCTAATGTAGTAACTCCGTTAGCTAGTTTAATGTTTACTCCATTACAATTAAATTTATTTTAAAAAGTAATTTGAACTTTTTTTCGTTAAAGCTTTAGTTCTATTTTCAGTTACGATTATTTCTCTGTTGTTTCTTTTATATTAATTAAAAAATACTTTTCCACAAAATATGTTTTTTAAAAAAAAAGTAAAGAACTCCATTAAACCAAAAAAAGAATCAAATTATCTACCAAGCATACAACTACCACAAATCATTATCAATAAATAAATGAAACCCCAAGCAAACAGAAATTAAAATAAGTCAAACTCAAAACGAGCAGAAATTAATCTGAGTAGGGTTCTAAACCCTATGCTTTCTAAAAGCCAGAATATAATTTGTTCTTTATTGAAAAAAAAATCAAATGAATTTACTGAAAAAAAATGTGCAATGTCAGTTTAATATACATATGCTGATATTTATTCCTTAAAATGTTAATTATTTTTTTATTTCTTAAAGTTATAAAAATGAAAACACTTAAAAGAATTTTTTTCAGTAAAGTACAAATTATATACTGGCTTTTAGAAAGCATAGGGGTTAGAACCCTACGCATATAAATTTCTGCTTGTTTTGAATTTAACTCTGTTATTTATTTTAAATTTTGTTTGTTTTGGGTTTCATTTGTTTATTGACACTGATTTGTGGTAGTTGTATGCTTGGTAGATTGTTTAACTCTACTTTTGTTCATTTTTGGTTTAATGGAGTTCTTTACTTATTTTTGAAAAACTTATTTTGAGGAAAAAGTTTTTTTTAATTAATTTCTGTTCGTTTTATATTGACATAGTCTTTTTCAGGAGAAAAAAGAACGAGCCTCTTCTAAATTTAAACAACCATCTCTTCCATAAAAACCTTAAATACCCCCTGGCCATAACTTACAACCCTTGCCCCTCATCTCTCAGGTTTGTTTCAACCCCAAAAGCCTTGTTAGATGATATTTAGACTGTTTTGAATAGAATGGCTCTCTCAAAATTTCTATCAGATGCATATCTGGACAATACGACTTGTAGGTAGGGGGGGGTCCGCCCTCCGATCGCTTTGACTCTTGAAAAGAGCAATAGAGTGTCCGATTACCAATCCAATGAGCCACCTCCGAAATTTATATGACCCTACTTTCTATAAAAACTTTGTATGCTCCCAGGGCATAGCTTACAACCCTTGCCCTGAGGGCTGGGCGGATTTGTTATCCTCAAAGACATAATTTCCAGATCTTTCAAATACGTTGAACAAAATGTCTATCTCAAAATTTTGATTGGAAGTGTTTGGAGAAATGATGGGCATGGGGGGGGGGGGTATTTGCCCTCTGATCACTTTCGAATAATAAGAAAGGCACTAGTCCTCTCAATTTCTAATCGAATGAGCCTTTTTTGAAGCTTCTACGACAAAAGTTTCTATAAAAACATTATATGCCCCAAGGGCATAACTTACAACCCTAGCCCTGAGGGGTGTGGGGGGTTTGTCATCCTCAAAGACATAATTTCCAAAACTTTCAACTACGTTGAGCAAAATGGCTAACTCAAAATTTTGATTGGATGTGTTTGGGAGATGATAGGTGTAAGAGAGGGTTTAGTTGCTCTCCAATCACTTTCGACGATTAAAAAGGGCACTAGCCCTTTAAATTTCTAATCGAATGAGCCCTTTTTGAAGTTTCTACAACAACGCTTTCTGTTAAAACCTTATTTCCCCCAGGGCATAATTTACAACTCTTGTCTGGAGGGCTCTCAGGGGGTTATCATCCTCAAAGACCTAATTTCCAGAACTTTCAACTACGTTGAACAAAAGGGATATCTCAAAATTTTGATTGCATGGGTTCAGGAAATGGCGGGCGTGAGAAGGGGGTTAGTTGCCCTCCAATCCAATCAACTATTAAAAAGGGCACTAGCCCTTTCAATTTCCAATCGAATGAGCCCTTTTTGAAGTTTCTACGACAATACTTTCTATAAAAAACCTTATTTACCCCTAGGGCATAACTTTCAACCCTTGCCCTTAGAGGTATGGGGGGTTTGTCATCCTCAAAGACATAATTTCCAAAACTTTCAACTACGTTGAACAAAATGTATATCTCAAAATTTTGATTGGATGTGTTTTGGGAAATGGTGGGTGTTAGAGGGGGGTCCCTTTTTGAAGTTTCTACAACAACGCTTTCTATAAAAACCTTATATGCCCCCAGGGTATAACTTACAACCCTTGCCCTAAGGGCTGTTGGGGGGGTGCCCTCCTCAAAGACATAATTTCCAGATCTTTCAACTACGTTGAAAATAATGGCTGTCTCAAAATTTCGATTAGATGTGCTGGGGAAATGGTGGGCGTGGAAGGGGTGTTGGCTGCCTTCCAATCACTTTCGGCTATTAAAAAGTGCACAAATCCTTCCAACTTCCAATCGAATGAGCCCTTTTCGAAGTTTCTACGACAATTCCTTCGATACGAAGTGCCCTGGTCTAAAACAAACCAAGAAGCCAAAAGAAAAAAATAAATAATAGATTTTGCCAACAATCTTCTTTACTTAGGCAGCGCTATTGCGCTGCCTATGATTTCAGAAACCAGCTTATAAAACCAAAAACTTCGTTCGGGTAAAGAAGGGAGTTCGGGTAAAGGAAGTCTGAGATAGACTTTAGTATTTTTCGAAGCTATCACCGCTTCTTATATCTTTCTGTCTTTTTCCTTGTTCCAATGTCTTTTTTTGCATTTTCTTTTTATCAACTTTGCTTCGATTTCGGACTTTGTTTTTTAGTTTTTGCACATTTCTCTTCTTCATTCGTTTTTTATGGGGAAAGTTGTGTCAGTTTTTTTTCTTCAATTTAGGCTTCATTTAGTTTTTTTTTGTTTTTTTTTTAGGTCTTACGTGTGCCTTCTCGAGTCTGCCTCAATAAGTCATTTTCTCGAAGTGATATCTTAACTTTTTTATCTACTGCCTTTGATGGTAACCGCTTGTGACTTAGTAACTGCCTTGGTAACCTTTTATTGTAACCGCTTATAGTATACTTAATTTTTTAATGTTTTTGATCAAATGAGTGAAGTGTTTTTAATTTGGCATCATTTTTTCTAGCTGTGAAAATTAAAACTCTTTATGTTTGAAAAATTCTATGAATTATGCTTTGGTTATAAGTTTTTAAACTTTCGGTGTCTATAAGAAAAGGCAGGGATAGGCGCACCATTTAGGAAGAGGTGCAAAGCCATGGCTCGCATAAAATTTGGTGTCTAAAAAGTAATGCTTTATAATAATGCAAAAAAATACATAAATATTTTTAATTCAAGGTCAAGGGATCCACTTCAATATTCTCTTTAGTGTTTCAATATTAAATACTCAATTATTCAATATTCAGTACTCAAGATTTTTCATGCCGACAGTAATGGCAAGGTAACTTGAATATCTAACAAAATGAATTAAATATTGGACTCCCCTGAAAATCGTTGGATCCGTCTATGGCTATAGAATGTTGCACCAATAGAGAAGAGCCGTATTCAGGAACTGTTCGGAGGGGGAGGGCTTCGAAAAAGCTTTAAAAACGTATGAAAAATTAGTTTATATGTATTTTCGTTACATTTTTACAAGTCGGACTAACATTTCAGGGGGCTATATAAATATTTAGCTTTATTTTGTTAAAATAGAAAAAATGTGAAGTTTTTGTCTGTTAGGATTTATTCTGGATGGTTCCATGTAGCTTACAGTGTCCTTGCTACAAGATTTTTACCTTCTCACACTTATGTGGAGTTGCATTAAACCATAAAAGCGAAATGTAAATAGAGCATTGACTCTCATTTATAACATGGCTTTATTCATAGCAGACATATTCCAGAGTTCCTTTTTTGGACAGACAGAATGTTGAATTTACGATACTAACTGTATTATTACTACATGGGAAAACCAAAATAAAACGGATCAAAAAATATTTGCCATATGATGGCCACCAATTTAATTAGGTATTAATGTACACCGTAGCCAAAAACAAACATTGACATCAGTATTCTTCGTCGCAGAGGTACTTCCGATACGGGACATTCAATATTTTCACTCACTGAGTAGTAATTGCCAAGTTTGTGAATCATGAGACTGTTTGTTCCTCAGTTTTATAATTTGTAAACCTTAGTTCCATCTGTGCCACCAGGGACACCGGGGGAGCTGTCTTCAATCATCCCGTCGATTTGCTTTAGCTATCACATCTTCCTCAGCTTGCTTTATTTGCTTTAGGTATCACATCTTACTACTCGTGTTTGATAGAAGTGTTAAGGCTGCGTAGGTCATTCAAGTAGATGTGTCGTTTTCCTGGGTGTTCCTCTATGGCGGGTACCCGTTGGTTGCCAGTGAAGGACAGCATTCAGGAGCTGCTGGTCCTCTATTCGTAGGATGTATCCTTATGACGTTGATTATAAGTGGTTGTTTTGTGACATCTCGTATTGACTGGCTGGTAACTTTTTCGGTACAATAGATATTCAATATTCTTCGTAGGCTTGTAATTATTTTAAATCATAGGCATCACAATAACGCTGCCTAAGTAAAGAACGATGTGGGCGCAATGTATTTTTTTTTCTCCATACCCATACCCAAGGAGTTGCCGTAGAAACTTCGAAAAGGGCTCATTCGACTGGAAATTGGAGTGGCTAGTGCCCTTTTTAATAGTCAAAAGTGATTGGAAGGCAACTAGCCCCCCCCCACGCCCACCATTCCCCCAAACACATCCAATCAAAATTTTGAGATAGCCATTTTGTTCAGCGTAGTTGATTTCCAGATAGAAGATATGTTTTTGAGGAGGACACTGCCCCACATTTCGGGGCAAGGGTTTTAAGTTTTGCCCTTAGGGCATATAAGAACAATGGTGGCACAATGTGTCATTTATTATTTTTTTCCTTTAGAGCAGGGCACTTCGTATCGAAGAAATTGTCGTAGAAACTTCGAAAAGGCCTCATTCAATTGGAAATTGAGGTGGCTTGTGCCCTTTTTAATAGTCGAAAGTGATTGGAAGGCAACTAACACCCCTTCCACGCCCACCATTTCCCGAAACACATCCAATCGAAATTTTGAGATAGCCATTTTGTTCAGCGTAATTGATTTCCAGATAGAAATTATGTTTTTTTAGGAGGACAGTCCCCCACAGCCCTTAGGGCAAGGGTTTTAAGTTATGCCCTGGGGGCATATAAGGTTTTTTATAGAAGATGTTGTCGTAGAAACTTCAAAAAAGGCTTATCCTGTTGGAAATTCAAAGGGCTAGTGTCCTTTTTAATAGTCGAAAGTGATTAGAGGGCAACTAACCCGCCTCTCACGCCCACCTTTTCCCCAAACACATCTAATCAACACTTTTTGATAGCCATTCATTCAACGTAGTTTTAAGTTCTGGAAATTGGGTCTTTGAGGATGACAACCCCCCCCCCCACAGCCATCAGGGCAAGGGTTGTAAATTATGCCCAGGGGGCATATAAGGTTTTTGTATAAAGCGTTGTTTTAGAAACTTCAAAAGAGCTCATTCGATTGGAAGTTGAAATGGCTACTGCCCTTTTTAATAGTCGAAAGTGATTGGAAAGCAACTAACACCCCTTCCACGCCCACCTTTTCCCCAAACACATCCAATAAAGATTTTGAGATATCCATTTTGTTCCACGTAGTTCAAAGCTCAAGAAATTATACCTTTGAGCAGGACATTCCCCCCACAGTCTTCAGGGCAAGGGTTATAAGGTATGCCCTTGGGGTATATAAGGTTTTTATCGAAATCTTTGTCGTAGAAACTTGAAAAACGGTTCATTCGATTGGAAATTCAAAGGGCTAGTGCCCTTTTTAATAGTCGAAAGTGATTTGAGGGCAACTAACCCCCCTCTCACGCCCATCTTTTCCCCAATCACATCCAATCAATATTTTAGATAGTCATTTTATTCAACGTAGTTGAAAGTTTTGTAAATTAAATCTTTAAGGATGACAACCTCTCCCCCCCCCTCCCCACAGCCCTCAGGGCAAGGGTCGTAAGCTATGCCCTGGGGGCATATAAGGTTTTTATTGAAAGCGTAAAAACTTCAAAGGGGCTCATTCAATTGGAAATTGAAAGGGCTAGTGCCTTTTTAATAGTTGAAAGTGATTGGAGAGTGACTAACGCCCCTCTTTCGCCCATCATTTTCCCAAACACATCCAATGAAAATTTTGAGATTCTGAACAAAATTTGCAGTTAACTGAAAAAATACAAATGAATGTGCATTGTTAGTTTAATATACATAAGCTGATATTTAGTAATCAAAATGTTAATATTATTTGAGTTATTAAAGTTATAAAAGTAAAAACATTTATATTTTTTTCAGTAAAGTACAATTTTTGTTGTGGCCTTGGTAAGGCATAGGGGTTTTGCGCCCAACTTGTGTTAATTTCTGCTCGTTTTGAGTTTGACTCGGTTATTTATTGTAATTTCTGTTCGTTTTGGGTTTCATTTATTTATCGATGCTGATTTGTGGTAGTTTCACGCTTGGTAGATTATTTGATTTTATTTTTGCTCATTTTTTGTTTAATTTATTAACTCATTATATTTGCTCATTTTTAAGTTTTTTTAATTAATAAAAGAAAATAGCTACATTAAACTAAAAATGAGCATAAATAAAGTCAAATAATGTTCCAAGCGTAAAATTACCACCAATCAAAATCAATAAGTAAATTAAACCCAAAACAAACAGAAATTTCAATAAATAACCGAGTCAAACTCAAAACGAGCAGAAACTAAGATGAGTAGGGCTGACGTTCCCCATGCCTTCTGAATAACAGTACATAATTTGCACTTTACTGAAAATAATCCTTGATTCGAGCTGAATGTTTCTATTTCTCATAATATCGAAAAAAATAAAAAACATAACCAAGATTACTGAAAAAAAAGTAAAAGAATGTGGGTTGACAGTTTAATATACATATAATGATATTTATTCCTTAAAGTTTTAATAAGTTTGGTTTTATTATAATGAAAAGGTGGAAACATTTAAAATATGTTTTGTTTTCAGTAAAATGCAAATTATGTTCTGGCATTCAGAAGGTATGGGGGGCGTCAGCCTTACACATCTTATTTTGTGCTCGTTTTGAGTTTGAATCGGTTATTTATTGTGATTGCTGTTCGTTTTATATTTTATTTATTTATTGGTTGTGATTTGTGGTAATTTTACGCATGGAAAATTATTTGATTTGATTTATACTCATGCTTGGTTTAATTTAGCTCTTTACTTTTCTTTGAAAAACTTACTTTGTGAAAAGGTTTTTTAAATTAATATGTGTATGTCTTTTATTGACATAGTCTTTTTCATTGGAAAAGAAAAGAATACTTTGAGTCTTTTCTATAAGAATCCATAGTTTGGATTACTATTTATGTGTTTGAGAAAATTTACAACAATTTTTAAGAACTTACGCCCTTTTGAAATCTGGACACGCATAGTATTGTTTAATTTAGTTTTACAACTCAGGTTTTTCTGATAAGTAATACTTCATACCATTCCCAAAACATTGTATCTACGCCCTTTGACAACCTGAATGCACCTAGAGTCTTTTGATTTAGTTTAACAGCAAACTTGAAAGTTTCAACTTAATACCCTCAGTCGTTCTTGTGATATTGCTGAGACGTCTTATTGGCAACCAGCATATACGTACTGCCTTTTGATTTTGTTTTTGAGCTTCACAAACTTCCTGTGAAAGTTTCTACTTTATACCCTACTATTGGATATACCATCGTAGAAGTAATGGTTGGAACAATAGGTAGCAGTATTAGTATTACCATAAAGAAATAATGGTATTCATATTGTAGATTTTTGGTCGGAGACCCTCAGCCTTAATAGCACGTAGTATTAGTTGTAGTAGTAGAATTAGTAGTGGTAGTATACATATTGTTCCTTTGGGCTGGTTGAACATTCTTCTAAGCTGCTCGTGAGATATAGCCGTTACGCCATTTAATAACCTCCACCAAATAGTGTTTCAATTTACTTCACTATCTTATTCTAATTCTATATATTCTATATATAGAATTCTATATATATTCTAATTCTATATAAATTCTAATTCTATATAGCTTCCGTAGTCCTCGTAGTTGTAGATGTAGCAGTCGTAGCAGTTGAAGCAATAGTAGCAGTAGTGTTAGTAGTTGTGGTAGTATGCACATTTTGCATTTTGCCTGGTTCACTATCGCCCTTAACATGTCCTGTAAGTTTCAACTCAATACCCTAGATCATCCCCGGGGCACTGCTGATACGCCCATTTGAAAACCTGATTTTGCAGAGTGTGTCTATTTATTCAAGATCCCCCTAAATATTCCCTGAAAGTTTCAACTTTCTACCCTTAGTACTCAGTAGTCAGTAGTGGTAGCAATAATAGTAATAGTAGCAGCAGTTTTAGTAGTACCAGTATGCACAGAGTGCTTTTTGGTTGGTTCAACGTCTCTCTCAACTAGTCCCCGAAACCGCACCGAAAATCGGCGGCGTGCCGCCGAAAATATTTCAGCGCGCCTCAAAGGCTTCGGCATGCCGGTGCGCCACCGAATACTTCTAGCGCGGAATTATTTTCTGAGATTACTGAGTGGAGAATATTGGGCACAATCCATTACTCAATGGCACTTGTAAAAATCTTGGATTCCCCTCAAAATGTTTTTGAATTTACTCGTCTACTATTGACTTTAGATTATCTTTCATTTGTTTCTGTCCTCTTCCTTACCTTAGACCTTAGATCCTCCTGCGCCGCCAGGGGCGCCTAGGGCATCAGTGAATATTCGCCAATCGGGTCTGAGATGAGCCGCTGCGTATACATCTTCCCAATCTGGTTGAAGAGAGGCATTTAGGCGGCATAGGTCACTGTTGTAGGTTCGCCTTAATTTATTTCGAGGTCTCCCTCACTTTCGGCTTCCAGCTGGCTGCCACTCAAGTGTAGACTTTGGGATTCAATGGTTTTTCATTCTTAAAACGTGTCTGAGATACCTCCATCCATGGGATCTGATGGTGTCGGTTATTAGTGGTTGATTGGTGATTCTCCGAATGGTATCGTTTGAGACCCTTTCCGATCATTGTATATTCAGAATCCTCCTGAGGCAATTGTTCTCAAAAGCAAGAATCTTCTTCTCTTGTTGAATGTTTAAGTGCCAAGTCTCAGCGGTATACAGGAGGACTGGTAAAACGTTGCTGTTGAAGAAGCGCAGTTTCAGGCGATTTGAATAATTCCTGGATTTGCAGATTCTTTTCAGTTGATTGAAGGCTGCGTTAGCTTGACCTATTCTAGTTATGATTTCTTTTGTGGTAGATCCAGTATTCTCTATGATGCTGCCCAAATACTTAAACTCAATAACTTGTTGAATTTCCTCACCAGCACATGTGATATGTAGGGTGGAATTAGATGTTGCCATGGTTTTTGTCTTTCCTGCATTTATTTTAAGACCAAGCTGGCTGGGTTTCACGCTGAATCGGTTCCACTGAAAATAATATTGTAGCCATTGGGTAGTTCACTTTTTGAGGCTTGGGCTATTGTATGGACATTCCAATACCCAAGCCTGAGAGTATGGTATGGTATGGTATACCAGGCAGTCGTTGTCGTTGAGTCGATATTATCCGAGGCTTTGTTTCTTTGATATTTGTGTTGCGTATAGTCTTCTTACGGGTGTAACTATAAATCAAATAGACCATCGTTTGGTTAGCCGTAAGTGGTGCTCAATCCTCTTTGATGTACAATTGTACAGAGGTGCTGATGCAGGATCTGACCACTCACTTATGATGGCAAAATTTAAAATCAAGTTGAGGAGAAATACAAAGAAGACTCCTCGTCCCGACCCTTTTTTTGACTCAGACAAGCTGTGGAAGGACATGAAGACTTGTTTTCAATCGGCTGCCTCAGAAATTCTCGGCTACAGAAAGAGCCCGAAAGATCAGTGGCTTTCAGATAAGACATGGGTCCTCATAGAGAAAAGAAAGAGTATAAAACAAACCCTTCTTCAGAATCAAGTACCAAGCCAAATGATCTTTAAAGTTCCAGTTATAGAGAAGCAGACAAAGCGGTCAAAAAAAGTGCAAGAAATGACCACCGTTGTCAAATTGAAAGGAAGGCGAAACTTGCAGAAGAAGCTGCCAAAAGAGGTGACTCTAGAGCCCTTTACAGGATAACAAATGAAATTGTTGGAAAGAAACACTCCGAAGATGGCCCCGTTAGGGACCCTTCCGGTGTTTTACAGACAGAGCCAGAGGTTGTAACTGAAATATGGGTGTCACACTTGAGAAAATTCTGAATAGACCTCCACCAGAAAACCCCCCAAATATCCCAACGATGCCACTTGTTTCCCTGAATATCAGTGATGAGCCACCAAGTGTGATGAAGATAAGTACTGCAGCAAGGAAATTGAAAAATGGTAAATCGCCAGGTGAAGACCGAATAACAGCAGAGATGATTAAGGTATCAATCCCAGGAAAAATCTCATACTGGGTCAAGTTCTTTACCAAAATCTGGGAGAATAGAGAAGTAACAGCTGAATGGAAGAGAAGCTCACTGGTCAGACTTTTCAAAAGGGGTGATACTGTTCCTGGAAACTGGCGAGGAATCAGCTTAATATCAGTGCCCCGGAAAGTGTTTTGTCATGTTATTTTGGAAAGGATACAGACCGAACTAGATAAACACCTGAGAGATGAACAATATGGGTTACGTGCGGGACGTTCCTGTGCGGATCTTATTTTCACTTTTCGCATGCTCACAGAAGAAAGTCAAGAGTGGCGGGTCCAAAATATACACGTCTTTCATCGACTTCGAAAAGGTTTCCGATTCGGTCGACCGCGAAACTTTGTGGCGAATTCTGGATTATTACGGCTTTCCGGATAGAATAATTAAGATAATTATGTCATTGTATGAAGGGAGTGAATGCTGCATTAAGACGCCAGAAGGACAAACAAGATACTTTGGAATCTTATCTGGAGTTAAACAGCGATGCGTGTTGTCACTACTGCTTTTTATAATAGCTATTGACTATACCCTTCGCAACACAACAACAGATGGCATTGAATTATCATCCGGTGTAACAGTCAGCGATTTAGATTTTGCTGACGACATAACATTAGTTCAGGGTTGCAAGCAACGTTTGCAGTACTTCATTCACAGGGTCAGTGTGAAAGCCAGCCAGCTTGGTCTTAAAATAAATGCAGGAAAGACAAAAACCATGGCAACATCTAATTCCCCCCTACATATCACATGTGCTGGTGAGGAAATTGAACAAGTTATTGAGTTTAGGTATTTGGGCAGCATCATAGAGAATACTGGATCTACCGCAAAAGAAGCCATAACTAGAATAGGTCAAGCTAACACAGCCTTCAATCAACTGAAAAGAATCTGGAAATCTAGGAATTATTCAAATCGCCTGAAGCTGCGCTTACTCAACAGTAGCGTTTTGCACCACCCTGCTCTGCCCTTTCGCAACGTGAAACGCAGGCTTTCACGGTGTTGGCATCATATGTAGTTGGAATGTTTTTGATCACGCTTATAGAAATGCTTATAAATTTTACCCTACCTTCTACACTTTATTACTTCTGGTTGATAGAATACGCAATTTTGTCTGCCTTGCCCTTCGTTTTAACGAAAAGCAGTAATGCAAATCGGTTTCTTCCCAGTTCAACATCACCTACCGGCATGTCTTTTCTGCACATACTCGTAAGAAATTATTTTCTTTTTTTTGCGTGTTAGTGAGGGGGGGGGGTCAAGTTCTTCAAAATTACGAAATAGGGCAGGGAAGAATGTCTATCTGAGGCGGGATTAGGTTGGCTTCCGTCACTTACAGGATTACCAAGCGGCCATGGGTGTGGAACTTGGTTGTAACACTCGAGAAAACTCTAGAACTGTCGTTGTATATCTTGTAACTGTCTGCTCTGCCTTTCCGCAACCTGGAACGCAGGATTTCATGGTATTGACATCATATCTAATGGGAATAATTTTGATCACGCTTATAAATTTTACCCTAGCTTCTACACTTCGTACCTTCTGTTTAATAGAGTGTGCAATACTGCCTGTCTTGTCCTTCTTTTTAACGACAAACAGCCATTCAGATCGGTTTCTTCCCAGTTCAACATCATTGACTACAGGTCTTCTCCGCATATACTCGTAAGAAATTATTTTCATTTTTTTGGCGTGTTAGTGGGGGAGGGGGGGGGGTCTTCAGAATTACGGAACAGGGTAGCAGAGAATTTCTATCTGGGGCACGATTAGGTTGGCTTGCGTCACTTACAGAATCACTAGGCGACCATGGGAGTGGAACTTGGTTGTAACACTCGAGAAAACCCGAGAACTGTCGTCGCATTTCATTCACCGACGATATAACACATGCGGCCACTTCTGCTCCCCTGGCCGGTACTTCTAGGGGATAAAATATAACGAACTTGGGGAGTTTTATCATTTCTTTAGCACACCGTGCAAACAGCTTAGTAATATCCACTAAATTTTACTCATCTTGCACGTATTTCGTAAATCGACCACCAGGTCTGGCCTCCTTAGTTAACAGTTCTTTTGCCTTTAAAATCGAGTCTCTATCCAAACATCCACAGCTCGTTTCAAAAACACTTCCTTCTTTATTCCGAGAGCCATTGATCGCTATACATAGTTCAACACAGCATTTAGCATTATAGTCTTCCCCAAGCTTGAAACTGGTTTTACCCAGTAGAATGATTTTGGTGGATTTAACCAGCAACAAGGGAAGCGTCGAGATCCACTTACCTATTCCCCGTAATTAAGGGTAAATTAAAGGGTAAGGGAGGGATAAGCTCCCTCCCCTCTTCTGCTTGCTGCTCGAGAGTTACGCACAGGCACAGATGACGTACCTCAAGTTTTAGAAATTTATATGACGCTGTAGGCACTCCTTGAATATCCATATATTCAGTAATAGTACTAGTAGCAGTAGCAGCACTAATATATTGCCTTTTAGTTAGTTGAACATCCCCCTCATGAAGCCCTGGAAGTTTCAACTTCCAGACCGGCGGCGGCGGGACCAAAACAGCGCTACGCCGCCGCTTCGCCGGTAAGATGTCGGTGGCGCGCCGCCGGTGCGATCAATGTTGACCGCAAACATTAATGTTTTTATCAGTCTTTCTCAAATCACACCTTAAATTTACAACAGATTTGAGCCTATTCATGAGTTCAAAAAATCACAAGTCGCTGGCTGGAAACTGGTCTTCTTCGTTATTCATCAAGAGAAGTAGAACTCTGGTAGAAACGAAATGGCTGTGGCGGTTCAGAACCCTTGCATAATACGAGTAGTTGAAGTATCTATTAGCTATGTATTCTTAACATAAATAATTATCAAAATTAGTAGTTTTTTTTTCATCGAGTATTACTGCATACAAAACTTCAAATACCGTATAACAAAATTCGTCAGTTATCTTGGTAAAAACTTTGAATATAACTTTGAGCTTAGAAGCTTAAATTTTCATAATGCTCTTTGCCTATATCTGTTTTGTCACATTTAAAACAGTTGAAATGGGCGACTTTGATATTGATTGTTTGTTTTTTTTTTTGTTGTTTTTTTTTTGCTCTTTTGGGTTCCTAAAAAGCCTTCTTATATTAAAAACTGGTTTTTAGTAACAATTTAAAAAAAAATGCATTTAAAGTTTTTTTTTGGCTTCTTTATAGAATATATGTCATGTAGGCTAAGGCTGAACTGCTGCTTTTTTATTACTTTTGGCTGCTCTTTTGGATATTATTCATTTTTCTTTTGGGGATTCATTCCAAATTATAAACTCATAAATACCTAATATCAGTCAAATTATAAACTGCATCTAAAAGGAGTAAATTTATCAAGTTGAAAAATACATGATGAACACTTCACATGAGAACATTTCAATTACAATGAAACAAAAAACACTTAATGGTTTATTCGGGATAAATACCTAATATAAGTCAAATTATAAACTGCATTTAAAAGGAGTAAATTTATCAAATTGAAAAATACATGATGAACACTTCACATGAGAACACTTCGATTACAATGAAACAAAAAACACTTAATGGTTTATTTGGTATGAATAAAAATGAAGTGCCAGCTATTTTCTTAGGTAAAAAAATGAAAAGCTCACCCGTTCTAAATGTAATTAAAGGAAATAATATGCAGACTGAAGTAGCTCCAGGAAGATGTTGAGATTTTCTTCCTAGTTCGTCACTTTTAATCCAAGCAAAATGTTAGGACACTTAGTATCAGTTATTGAGTTTAAGCTTTGATTTCCAAATGCTCACAAAAATTACCAAATTTATGAAAGTCGCAACAATAAGTCACCTGTGGTCAAAATACTCAAAGACTCCTCTTTGATCCCCACCCAGGCTCAAAGCTTCTGCTGTGGTCATATCCATGGAAATCTCCAAAGAGTTTCTTTTTAAAATAGCTTTCAAGCATAGTTAGAGGTATTTAGCCTTTTTTGCTTTTCTTCAAAGCTTTGAAAAAAGTGTTATAATATTCTAATTGTTACATTTGTTATATTTGTGCATATTTTTGGTAATCATTTGTGGGGTGATCGAATCTTTTAAACCACTGTAGATACGTAAGAACGTTGCAACATCTAGTACCCTGAGGTCATAAGACTGTCAAAGACTCCTCCTTGAACCTCCCAAATTGAAAGGTTTTATAATGACCTGGCCTTTTAATGTAACTTGAGCACTGGACCAAGGGCGCCATTGTCACTTGAGCATAACGTTAGGTGGGGATGTCGATATCGCTTAAAGTTAAAATAAAAAGTTAAAGAGAAAGGGGCAGAACATTTTGAGAATGTGCTAAACTGTTGTAAAGCTACTGTAAATGCTGAAGAAATGAATCAAAAAAGTTTGTGACACTTTCGAAGTGAAGGAACATTTATTTTGCGAGGAAGAATTAGGGTTTGAAAACTATGGATTACCAATAATAAAGCACCAGGTGCTGTTAATGTGGTGAACGAGTTTTAGAATAAACTGATTATGTTGTTTCTTTTTTTTTATATAAAATGGATTTTTTTTAAATGAAATTTTTTATCTAAAAGTTTTTGTATCTACACCAATTCGTTTTAGTGTGAATCTGCCTGGTACTTATGAATGAGTGTTTTCAAAGTAAACCCGTTTCATCTATAAGAAAAAAAACGGGTTGGACGCATGTGTCCCTTTCCCTTTGGACGATAAAAATATACAAGTGCTGTATCAAGTATAACTCACGAAAATCTTGTTAATTTTTTTCAACTTTTCAAGTTTTTGGCATCCCTGCTTTCAATAAAAAAAAAAATCAAGGTACTATCACTTAAATATAATGAATCCCTATGCCCCCCCCCCTCTGGATACCATCTTGATAGGATACCGCCTCTGCTTTAAATAAAAAAAATCATTAACTTATAGGCACCCCTGCTTTCAAAAAAAAATCGAGGTATTATCATTTAAATACGATAGCTCACTACCCCCCCCTCCTCTGGGTACCACCTTGATAGGATGCCGTCTCTACTTTAAATTTAAAAAAAAAAACTAAATTTTTGGCATCCCTGCTTTCGATAAAAAAAAGTTCGAGATATATCATTTAAAGGTAATACCTCCCTACCCACCCCCTCTGGATACCACCTTGATAGGATACCGTCTCAGCTTTACATTTGAAAAATAATTAACTTAATAATTAACTAGGTTACTACATGGTTCAAACAAACACGCAAAATATCATTAAACAGCTTAGTGTTCCTTAAAAAAAAAAAAAATGAGGGTATGAGTAAAGGTGTACAAAGACAACAACAAAATGTCGAAATTATTCAGATATCCCTCAAATTATTGGAAAACTGAGTCATAGATTCGCCGTGGCGAATCCAAAGAATCTAATTAAAAGGGAGCACACACAAAAGCCAAATTAGGCCATTAGCCTATGAGAAATCGCAAAATACCCAAGACAATGAACAAGTCCCTATGGGGGGCCCTGGGTCTATCAAAATATTCTTCTGTCTCCACTTTAAATGAAAAAAATAATTATCTTTTTGGCATCCCTGTTTTCAATAAAAAAATGAGGTATTATCATTTAAAAATGATAGCCCCCTATCCCCCCCCCCCTATAGGCAATAATTTACAATTTATTTATGAATCATATGTTTGGGATAACTTCCGTTTCAATCTTTAATTCCCCAACCTTGTAGTCTATAGCTAAATTTTGTCTCAATAGAAGGTTTTTTTTTGGGGGGGGGGGGGGTAAAAATGTTTCAGAAAGAAGATTGTATTTTCTATCAGGCGTTCAACAATTGAGTATTAAACATTAAGAAAATCTTATCTAAAAACAGCAAAAGAAAAAAAAATCTGCAAACTTACAATTCAGCTGTAGAAACAATCTGTCGGCTCTCAATTTCAAAATCCAACTGAATGCTGAAGCTGTATAGTAGTGAATGCGTTCTTTAATTCTATTCAACTTGAAAATAAAGTTCTTGACTACGAATGATGTAAGAAATAGCAATTGGGAAACTGCATTCGAAATGATTTAAACTCATTTCATAAAGACGATAATTTTTTTATCAACATATGAAGAACTGTGTATATTGCAATATTTGCAATTGCATATTGCATCTGTCTGGTTTTTATGCAAAGTAACAAAAGAAACGAAAATTAACGAACAAGAGAGTAGTGAAGAATTATGTTATGCAAGCTAATATTTAGCAGGGGAAGTCACTGGTGATAAATCGCTAGGGGTGGCACCGTGATTGCGTGATTTTCGGGGATTCGGGGAACCAAATTTTTTTTTCGGCTAGACGCATAGATTTTCGGGGAAATACCCGAAAATTCGGGGATAGTGCAAGCCCTGCTTGATTTCTAATCAGGAAAATCGAAATACTAAACCACACGGGAAGGAAAACCTCCGACTTTGCGGTTGACGCAATAAAGAATTGCCGCAAAATTAATTTAAAGTCGACCGAACGCCGCCTCTCCCGGCGGCGGTGCGCCTGTGACACGCCGGTGGCGTTGGGACACGGGCCTTCGGCGGCGGTCGACCGGGCCTCTCGTCGGCGGCGTTCGGTCGATCCGCCGGCGCGGCGCCGGGGTCTAGTTGCACTACAAGTAGTAGCTGGAGTAGTAGTAGTAGTAGCAGTAATATTAACATCAGTAGTAGCGTGCACATATTGCCTTTTGGTTAATTGATCTTCCCCTTTAATCATTCCCTGAAAGTTCCGACTTAATGGCCTTATCCATTCCTGAGATACGCACTTTTGACAATCTGCATACACATAGTGTTCGTTCAATTTTCCCCTTATAATTCTTTAAATGTTTTATCTTCATACCTTTAGCCTTAATAGCAATAGTATCATAGTAAGAATGACAATAGTAGCAGCAGTAATAACAGCAGTAGTAGTATACACATGTTGCCTTTTAGTCAGTTGAACATCCCCCTCATTATGCCCTGGAGGTTTCAATTTGATACGGTAAGCCGTTCCAAAGATATTGCTGATATGCCCTTTGACAATCTGTGTGCACATAGTACGTTTTGATCTGGTTCAACTTTCCCCTCAACATTTCCTCAATTTTTCACTTCAATATCCTTGGTAGCACTCGCTACAGAAGCAGTAGTTGTAGCGGTAATAGTAGTAGTGTTGGTAGTAGTAGCAGTTGTAGTAGTAGTAATAACGTGCAAATGTTGCCTTTTTGGTCTATCGATGACCCCCCCTCATCTGTTCCTGAAAGTTTCAAATTAGTACTCAGTCATTCCTGAATTACGCCCTTTTGACAACGCGTATGCACATAGCGTGTCTTTATTTGGTTCAACACTTCCCTCGACATTCTCTGGATGGTTCACCTGAATGCCCTGCATCTATTTGGACACTAAAGGTTGAACATGCCCACATTTGTCTATAATAAATAGTATATGTAAACAATGGTTGAATCACCTAACTTACAGGTCTTGTTCAAAGGGCTGTGGGAGGGGGGGGGTTGACATCCCCAGAAACATAGTTACTGGACTTTTCAACTATGTTGAACAAAATGTTTATCTCAAAATGTTGATTTGACGTGTTTGGCGAATTGATGGGTGTGGGAGGGGGGATGGTTGACCTCTGATCACTTTTGACTCTTAAAAACAGCACTAGAACTTTCAATATCCAATCGAATGAGCTCCTTCCAAAGTTTCTGCGACAACTCCTTCTATACGAAGTGCCTCGGTAAAAAAAAAATAAAAATGTGTTCTGCCCTCCTCGTTCTTTACTTTATCAGCGCTATTGCGCTGCCTATGACTATAGGTCACTTTTATTGCAGGCCAAAGTAAGAGGAAAAGGAAAATAACTCTGAAAAGAGGATTTGTCGAGGCGTGGGAGTAGGTCAAGCTGATCGTAAGGGCCCCGACAAACGAAAACCTCCCCCAGTGCAGATACTCACACAAGACTCTGAAGAGTACGAAACTAAATATCACTAGACATGTGACACAGGGATATCAGAGGCAACACAATAGCGTTTCCTATAGTAAAGGGCCCTCAGGCTTCAATGTATTACTATTTATTATTTTTCTTTTTTTTACCAGAGGCACTTCACATAGAAGAAGTGATCTTACAAACTTTCAAGGGGGCTCGTTCAATTGGAAAACGAAAATTCTAGTGCCCTTTTTAATAGCGAAAATTGATAGGAGGGCAACCCCCCCCCCCCTCCCACGTCCTCATTTTCCCCAATGCGTCTGAACAAATTTTGAGATTGGAATTTTGTTCAAAATAGTCCAAAGGTCAAATAACTATGCCTTCAGGATTGCCGAAAATCTCCAGCCCCCAGGGCAAGGACTGTAAGTTCTGCAAGTTGCTCATTATTATCCTATGAGATTTATTATCGAAGGGATTGTGGTATAAACTTTGGAGGGGGCTAATCCGGTTGGAAATCGGAAGCTCGAGTGCCCTTTTAACAGTTAAAATCGACCAGAGGCCAACCAGCCATCTTCCACGACCCTTTACTCTCAAATATATTCGAATAAAATTTTGAGATCGCGATTTTGTTTAAAATAGTCCAAAGGTCAAATAACTATGCCTCTAGGTTTTCACCCCAAAAAGGGAATATCCTATTTTGTTAATATGATATTAATGTCAGAATTTGATGTAGAATTTATTATTCAGACAGGGAGGACGTGGTGTATAGGCGGGAATAGGACTCATGATTATCAGTCATTTTATGACTGAAAAGTGCAGGGTATCAGTCATAGCAGTATATGCCCCTGTAGAACCGACTGACGGAGATAGTAGTGACTCGGATGAATTTAACTCACAGCTACAAGAGCAAATAGACAGGATCTTAGGTAGAAATATGCTATTTTTATTCGGGGATTTTATTGCCCAGGTCGGTAGAAATAGGTTAGATGGTATCCTAGCCTAGGTAAATTTGGTATAGTAAAAGAAAAGAAAGGAAAAGAAAACTGTAATGATACCAGACTTCTGCAATTTTATTGGTGTAGCAATCTAGTTATAACCAACTCAGTGTTTGGTCATAAAATGGCCAGAGGTCAACATGGTATTCACATGATGGTGAATACCATGTTCTTTATTGATTATAATTATGGTCTTTATTAATTATGCTATTGTAAACCAAATACTGGCAGGATCGATATAAGATACTAGGGTATATAGGAGTGCGGTTATTGATGTGAGAAGTAAGATCACCATCTAGTAGTACCTAGGGTTAATTATAGCTTAAATTTAGGACAAGTAAATATCTTCCGGGAAGCTATGGTGTTGGCAGACTCCAGGAGGAGAGTTTGAGAGAAATCTTCCAGGAGCAGTTGAATACTACACTGGAGTGTTTAAAATTTGCCATTGTAGGAAATGGATAGAATAATTTTAGGAAAATAGTTTGTGACGTTTCTGATGGTGGCTTAGGGAAGAAAGTAAGAAACGCAGCTAGGAATATTAGTGAAGATGCTTTATATTTAATATAGAGGAAAGGGGGGAGACATGCACCAAAATTATTTGAGAGATAGATCATACAAAAATAAGAAGAACGCAAAGAAAGTGGAAAAACATTAAAATATAAATAAAGGAGATGTGAAGTGGAGGCCGTAGATAAAATTGCCGAAGATCTGGAAGATGTAACCATAGAGCATAATAGTAAGATATTGTATTGGCATATTAATAAATATAGAAGGAATAACCAATCTGGACTTAGGCCAGCTGAAGGTAGAAACGGGACCGCAATTAATGATAAAGAAAGAGTTAAAGAGAGATAGACAAAACATTTTGAGAATGTCCGCTTTCGATGAAAAAGTTTGTGACACTTTGGATGTGAAGGAAGATTTATGTTATGAGGAAGAATTAGTGAAAATACTGAACGGATTAAAAAATAATAAGGCCCCAGGTAATCATAGTGTGGTAAATGAGTTTTTTTTTTAAATATGATGGTTATGAGATTGGATATAACTTACTGGAAACTATGAATACAATTTTTGAAGAAGAGGAAGTAACTGGTAATTTTAGGAAAATTTTAATTAAACCGCTCTATAAGGAAGGTGATAAGAGAGAGTGTGGTTATTATAGAGGCATGATCCTAGTTTCTGTAGGTACCAAATTATTTAGTATGATGATACTTCCTAGACTTAGAGATGCTGTAGATAAAGTTTAAGAGAAGAACAGCGTGGTTTTAGGATAGAGGATGTACATCGACCAAATTTTCAAACGCCTTTTGTCCTCAGTTCTATAGATTATGAGCCAGCGTTTGATTCAACTGATAGAAGAGCTTTGGCGAAGGTCCTATTATTGTATGGTATACCAGACAAATACATTAAAGTGACTAGTGCTATGTACGAGAATTTACATTGCTACAGATAAGGTAGGAAATGAAATGAGGTTAGTGGCTGTTTTTTTATTAAATCAGGAGTTATGCAGGGTTGCGTTCTATCCCCATTTATACGCACCCTTTTGATGGACTTTGTCCTAACGAGCACAGCATAGGATATTGGAGAACACGGAATCAATTGGGGAAGTAAAATCCTGCTAGACTAGGATTATACTGATGATTTAAGCATCCTAGATGAAAATGTTAGCAAAATGACTGAACTTTCAGGTATTTTATTGAGAACTTATAAGAATGGAAACTGGCGCTAGTGTTGGAAGGAAAATCACAACACCATCTAGGATTTCAGGATTTGTCCCTTTTTTAGTCTACCAAAATAATTTTGCATACTTGTCTTTTCAGATACTTCAAAACACAGGACAGAGTAAAGAAAAGGAAATCTTGTTACCAGTAGAAGCACTATATTAAAGTCAGCTAGTTTTCTTAACCAGCCAATATTTTCATAGGATAATCTTGGCATTTTTGTAAAAGCCGGATTTTGACTTGAAATAATATTAAAAAAAAGATACTTACAGAGAAATTTCAGGTTTAATCCAAAAAATTACAGATTAATCATATAAAAATTTACTTACTTTTTAATTAATTAATTTAATTAATCAATTTAATTAATTAATTAGAAGATGTAGGAATTTACTTTTTTAATTAAGTCACCAGATGCTATACCATATATGGCACTAGTAGTTTTGAATTCCTATCTTCCCAAGTTAAATCGCTAAAAAATCAAAACCTCATCAGGGTATATATCTTTCTCCGAGACTAATAAAAAAAGGAAGGTATGATCTATTTTCTAATGATCTTAATGAATTACGGTAAGATTAAATCTGATTACCAAAATGTGTGCATAATATATCAAAGGTGTTGAGTTTTTATGGCACTCAACACACTAATTAAGACGGAGCTTTAAAGGTAGTATTGATTTCCAAAACTAAACATTCATGTTATCATTATGGGTGGACTCACAAAACTGAAAGGAGGCTCAGGTCACACAGTCTCCACGTTACTAAAACTATTTAGAAGAAGCCTATTTAATGAAAACAGGGGACTTCATGTATTTTGGTTTGAAATAGGTTCATCTTTGCAAAAACAGCTTTTTGGGAAAGTACCAGTCATTTCTTGAAAACTGGGGATAGTGATTGCCATATTGCCCTACTCTAAAATGAGCATCTTTGGTCCCCTCCCCCCGCAGGCCAAAAAAGAAAACAGAAGTGTTTGATGTGGAAAGCTCGTGAGCCACCACTATTTGTACTGAATGCCTTGGGGCTACCAGCTATTTGATCTCTCATGCTTTTATCTTTATTTTTGGTGTACTTGGACTCATTGTAATAATTGTTAGCCTTCCTTTCGAGTTTAGCTCCCTGTTGGCTTTATTTAATTATTTGTGTTGTTTATATTTGTATGAAATACAATTTATCTATCTATCACCACTATTTGTACTGAATGCCTTGGGGCTACCAGCTATTTGATCTCTAATGCCACACCATGCCACTGGAGGTGTAACTAGAGCATAGTAACGCGATCGAGCAGTTTCAAGGGTTCTGCAATATCGTCGCGGACTGGTATTGCAACCAGTGTGTGTGTGCAAAACTTATACTACCTTTTCAAGGACCAAACTGTTGGTCAAGGTTGCCACACCCTGTGCCACCACCGATATCTCTCTAACTGTCTCTTTGGAGGGTTGGACCCTCCTGTTCATATATTAATGACGGCACTTCTCGAAAACTCTTTTCCTACCTTACCTGGGTTCGGGGGAAAATAATCTCACACAATTGGAAAAAATAATTCACTTTTAACCTTCAAATGTCAACTCCGACAAAACATGAACTCTGAACTCTATAAGCGAAGTCTGAAAACACACTAACTACAAAATCCTTATTTTCACACCAAAAAACCTGGTGTAGGGTTAGACCCTAGAATGACCCTGGCCAGCCCGATAAATGAGGGCTTCAAAACCACAAGTTTTTTGAGTAGCATTATCTATTAATGGCCAATTCCAGACAGACAGAATTAGACTCTTAACCAAAAGTTTACTTATATAATTTCTTAAACCACATTGGCCTGACATCACATAAAGAAAGAAAACCGAGAAAAAATGGGGTTTTTATAGGCAAAATGAAAATACTGAAAAACACAACAAAGCGAATATTTCGAGAGGACAAACGCCTCTCTTCTTCAGCGCGAAACGAAATAATGTATCCAAGGAAAGTGTCGAAGAAAAAAAAACAACAAAAAACAAACGCGGAAAGTCAATGTGAAAAGAACCAAAAAACCAAATACCTAACAACCATAAAAGCGAGTTATTCGCCAATATCCACGATTTGCACAAAATCCAAAAAATTACGAACTGCCATCGACGGATACTAACGAACAACTGAGAAAGAAAAGAAAACAATTCATTCACTCAAAAACAAAACGAACCAGCAATTAAATAAGTTGGAGAACTATGTCAGCTGATTTCGGATTTTAATTAATGCATTTCTTGCAGACACCCTTTGAGACCTATGGGGTTGTTCACGTGTTTGATTAGATGACTGGGTAAGTGGTTCAAGGTTAATTTCAGGGATTACTAAAGTATCGGCTTCTCTTTTGAGAAAACCGAAATATGACTCGTTTATTCTTAAATCACCGGAATCTCTATTTAAAGATAGACCTAAATGTTGGTATTTATAAATTTCAACAGCTTCTCTGTAGTGCTGGACAATTCCTTTGTCATGCGAAATTAGGCTAGCTGGATTAAACAAAATAGTATGGTCTGGTTTTTCAAAAATGTGCTCTGCAAGGGCAGAGTCAAACTTTTCTGGTTTTTTTCCGCTTTTTAAGTGTATTATTAATTGAACTAGAGTGCTGAGTTAATCTATCCATTAGTCTCTGATCAGTTCTTCCGATATACCAAAGACCACACGAACAAGGAATTCCCCTATTTTTGCTGTAGGAGAATTAAAAGAAGAAACGATGGGTCGAAGTGGATTACCGGGCTTATGAACTTTAGGAAGACCATAAAAGTGAGGGGACGTGCAACCGCGTGGGTAAAACCTTTTGTACAATTGATCGGTGGTTTCACCTTTTCCTTTTAGATAAGAAAGCTCTTTTCGGACTTCCTGGACAAATTTTTCTGTGGGATCGGTAGCTAATTGTTCATATGTGTTAGAATCATTTAAAAGTTCTCTGACTTTTTTGTCCTAATCATCTGAATCTAATACAACAACAGTATTGCCTTTATCAGCTTTCGTAATAATCCTGGAATGATCTTTATGTAGTGCGTGTAAGACCAAGTGTTAATTTTTACTAAAGTTTTTTTAATTTGGATTATTAACAGAAGGCGAATCCAACAAAGTTTCAACAAATTGTGTTCTAACCTCAGCAATCTCTCCAATCTCCGCACGAGAGTCATCAAATTATGCTGATTTTCATTTTGAGAAATCACGAGAAATTACAAGACTTTCTGAGAAATTACACCGTTTAAAATTGGAAAAACTCTCTAATAATCCACCTTTTGTCCCAAAAGCGTATCCTGGTCCTGCTGTGATAAATCTCAGCTCCACTTCCCTTACAACAGAGCAAAATCAGGTTCTGTCGAAAGGATTGAAATTTTCGATAGTCCCTTCGAAAATACCTTATAGTGAAATTATCGCGAACACAGAGGGGGCATTTCATGACTCTCGTGTAGAGATTGGAGAGATTGCTGAGGTTAGAACACAATTTGTTGAAACTTTGTTGGATTCGCCTTCTGTTAATAATCCAAATTAAAAAAAAAAAATAGTAAAAATGAACACTTGGTCTTACATGCACTACATAAAGATCATTCCAGGATTATTACGAAAGCCGATGAAGGCAATACTGTTGTTGTATTAGATTCAGATGATTACGACAAAACAGTCAGAGAAATTTTAAATGATTCTAACACGTATGAACAATTAGCTACCGATCCCACAGAAAAATTTGTCCAGGAAGTCCGAGAAGAGCTTTCTTATCTAAAAGGAAAAGGTGAAACCACCGATCAATTGTACAAAAGGTTTTACCCACGCGGATGCACGTCCCCTCGCTTTTACGGTCTTCCTAAAGTTCATAAGCCCGGTAATCCACTTCGACCCATTGTTTCCTCTTTTAATTCTCCTACAGCAAAAATAGGGGAATTCTTATCAGTTGTATTTCGCCCACTAATACAGGCTCAAAAATCCTATATTAAAAATTCCCCTGATTTTGTTTCCAAGGTAAAGCTAGTTTCGGTTAAACCAAATACAAGAATTGGCAGTTTTGATACAGATTCTATGTATACCAATTGTGATCCTCAAAAGGCCGAACTGATTTTGGAGCATAAACTTAATTCCAACCCATCTATATCAGAAAAATCTACTCTTTCGAATCAGACACTTCTTTCACTTACAGCCCTTTGTAACAGAACTTCCTTTTACTTCCATTATAGAGGCATTTTTTATAGACTGAAATATGGGCTTTCCATGGGTGCCCCCCCTTTCTCCAATACAGGTTGATATCTTCATGAAAGACCTTGAAGAAAGGGCTATTTTGCAAAGTTTTTGTAAACCTGAATTTTGGGTTCGTTTCAAAGATGATATTTTTTATTTGTGGGAGCATGGTGACGAGTCTCTGGGTTCTTTTCTTCACTTGCTCAACTCCTTGGATCCAAAACTCAAATTTACTCAGGAATCAGAGATAGAGAGGCGTCTTCCTTTCTTAGATGTTCTGGTGCACCAAAATGATACATGTTTCGAGTTTGGTGTCTATAGAAAACCCACACATAATGACCGTTACTTAAATTATTCCTGTAATCATTCTCCTGCTGTGAAAAGAGGAGCTGTCACTTCTCTAGTTGATAGAGCACTGAAAGTTTGTTCAACACGCTTCTTGGATTTAAAGCTCAACCACCTTAGAGATATTTTATTTGGGAATGGTTATCCAATTAGTTTAATAAATTCTGTAATTGCAAAACGCATTAAAAGATTATCAGATAGTTCCACAGAAAACACAAATCAAAGGGAAAATTCAGTTTATCTTGGTCTCCCATACGCTAAGGGGGTTTCAGACCACATTCCAAAAAATCTAAGAAAAAATGACATTTACATTTATTATAGACCCAGAAAAACTATCAGGTCCCAAATTTATCAAGGTAAAGACCCTATCCCGATAGGTGAAAACTCCGGTGTCTACAGAATTCCTTGTTCGTGTGGTCTTTGGTATATCGGAAGAACTGATCAGTGACTAATGGATAGATTAACTCAGCACTCCTGTATTAAAAAAAATCAAGAATCCTATATTAAAAATTCCGCTGATTTTGTTTCCAAGGTAAAGCAAGTTTCGGTTAAACCAAATACAAGAATTGGCAGTTTTGATGCAGATTCAATGTATACCAATTGGGATCCTCAAATGGCCGAACTGATTTTGGAGCATAAACTTAATTCTAACCCATCTATGTCAGAAAAATCTACTCTTTCGAATCAGACACTTCTTTCACTTACAGCCCTTTGTAACAGAACTTCCTTTTACTTCCATTATAGAGGCATTTTTTATAGACAGAAATATGGGCTTTCCATGGATGCCCCCCTTTCTCCAATACAGGTTGATATCTTCATGGAAGACCTTGAAGAAAGGGCTATTTTGCAAAGTTTTTGTAAACCCGAATTTTGGGTTCGTTTTAAAGATGATATTTTTTATTTGTGGGAGCATGGTGACGAGTCTCTGGGTTCTTTTCTTCACTTGCTCAACTCCTTGGATCCAAAACTGAAATTTACTCAGGAATCAGAGATAGAGAGGCGTCTTCCTTTCTTAGATGTTCTGGTGCACCAAAATGATACTTGTTTCGAGTTTGGTGTCTATAGAAAACCCACACATAATGACCGTTACTGAAATTATTCCTGTAATCATTCTCCTGCTGTGAAAAGAGGAGTTGTCACTTCTCTAGTTGATAGAGCATTGAAAGTTTGTTCAACACGCTTCTTGGATTTAGAGCTCAACCACCTTAGAGATATTTTATTTGGGAATGGTTATCCAATTAGTTTAATAAATTCTGTAATTGCAAAACGCATTAAAAGATTATCAGATAGCTCCACAGAAAACACAAATCAAAGGGAAAATTCAGTTTATCTTGGTCTCCCATACGTTAAAGGGGTTTCAGACCACACTTCAAAAAATCTAAGAAAAAATAACATTTACACTTATTATAGACCCAGAAAAACTATCAGGTCCCAAATTTATCAAGGGAAAAACCCTATCCCGATAGGTGAAAACTCCGGTGTCTACAGAATTCCTTGTTCGTGTGGTCTTTGGTATATCGGAAGAACTGATCAGCGACTAACGGATAGATTAACTTAGCACTCTAGTTCAATTAATAATACACTTAAAAAGCGGAAAAAAACAGAAAATTTTGACTCTGCCCTTGCAGAGAACATTTTTGAAAACCCAGACCATACTATTTTGTTTAATCAAGCTAGTCTAATTTCGCATGACAAAGGTATTGTCCAGCACTACAGAGAAGCTGTTGAAATTTATAAATACCAACATTTAGGTCTAGCTTTAAACAGAGATTCCGGTGATTTAAGAATAAACGAGTCATATTTCGGTTTTCTCAAAAGAGAAGCCGATACTTTAGTAATCCCTGAAATAAACTTTGAACCACTTTCCCAGTCATCTAATCAAACACGTGAACAACCCCTTAGGTCTCAAAGGGTGTCTGCAAGAAATGCATTAATTAAAATCCTAAATCAGATGACATAGTTCTCCAACTTATTTAATTGCTGGTTCGTTTTGTTTTTGAGTGAATGAATTGTTTTCTTTTCTTTCTCAGTTGTTCGCTAGTATCCGTCGATGGCAGTTCATAATTTTTTGGATTTTGGGCAAATCGTGGAAATTGGCGAATAACTCGCTTTTATGGTTGTTAGATATTTGGTTTTAATTCTTTTAATTTTTGGCTTTTATTGAATTTTATTCATCTTTTAAGTTTTTGGTATTTTCTTTGTTTTTTGGTTCTTTTCACATTGACTTTCCGCGTTTGTTTTTTGTTGTTTTTTTCTTCGGCACTTTCCTTGGATACATTATTTCGTTTCGCGCTGAAGAAGAGAGGCGTTTGTCCTCTCGAAATATTCGCTTTGTTGTGTTTTTTCAGTATTTTCATTCTGCCTATAAATACACCATTTTTGCTCGTTTTTCTTCGCAATAAGTTTACTTATTGCGACACCACTTACTTAGCAACGAGAATTTAGCTAGTCCGTTCAAATTGTACTATAAGCAAATGTAATCAAGAAAAGGAAACAGCTTATTTGTCTGAAAAAAGAAAAGGAACGACTATTGGATCTTTCCTGTTTTAGCACGTTACTTATAAAGGAATTAACATCCCAGCACTTATGCTAAACTGCAATTAAGAAGATTCCACACACTGCATATTACAAGTTTCTTATTGTCTTCAGTTCAGGCATATAAGGGCCATAGTTTATTTTTTATTTTTACTGAATTCATCTGTTTTATTTATACATTCTTAAAAACTTTATAATTTGTTCAATCCTAGGTCTTCATTGCCTCCTCTCCCATCAAATGCTGTACTTGACATCCAGGTTATATATTTATCAATTTCAGCACAGCAGTATAGTCAATTAACAAATTTACCTTAATTATTACCTATATTTAATAATACCTTAACCGATTATAAGGAATTTACCTAAAAATTTTGCAAGTCTCAGTTTTCAAATTAGCTTTGATCTTGCATCAGCTTCTGTACAAATAATAAGTTTTTCTGTTGCGGCGAAAGTTGATTAATTTTTTTTAGCTAAAAGTAATAGCCAAGATCACCCATTCCCGAGTTTAGAATTATTTTTTTTTTCTGCGAAAATTTATATTGTACAACAATCTCCACCACAAGGATATAGTAAACCCCTTAGTTGACATATGATCTGAAAACATTTTTGGGGAAAGAACTATTTTAGCAAAAATTGAAAATTTCAGGCTGTTGCATGATCATCAACAAAATGAAGCAGCACAAAGTAGGTTGACGTCCTACTTCTAATAATTATTTCCCAATTTGACGATGGTGCACTTGTTAATCAGTTAATCTGATTACCCAAAATCACAGTCCGTAGTAATTAATTTTAGTAATTTATTCCTTCCTATGGTTTTTTATTTTGTAGGTTCAATTCAATTCAATTCAAACTTTTTATTTCCTCCGAATACGAAGAGTAAAAAGAAATAAATAAAAATAATAACCGCTAATCAACAGGCCATAAAATTATTTTAAACTATATAACAACAAATACGCAAAGGCCTTCAATCAAAATTACCACACAAATTAACACTTCATTCAATAGATAATAAATAACACTTCACAAATTAACACTTCATTCAAAAAATAAATCAAATAAAATAAATTAAGCTTCGTGCGCAGCTCTATATAAATTATGAGAAAAACATTTAATTTGGATAAAAAATTCTTTTGCTTTTTCTCCAAAAAATCAACAGGGTTTTTTATTTTATATGCATTCATTAAAAAAGTATTTGATTCAGATTTAGAAAAGCGGCAAAGGAACTTGGCAAAATTAAAAAATGTGGTTTTTACATGCGCAATATTACTAATTCTAAAAAACGGGAGAAGCGATGAAAAAACTAAAATTTGAGGCAAAGCGACTGTATTATATACCCGAGCCAGTGCCACAAAAGTGCCACTTAGATTACCTCTAAGTTATAATTAATTGCAGTGCCGCAAAAAAGTCGCAATGACCCATCGAAGAGAAAAGATAAGTCTACTTGAGAAAATACTATATTTCCGGAAAATGAAAATTATTAGCGTTGAAATCTTCATTTTAGGTTAAAAATATAAAACGTATAGTTAACCGTATTTTTTCATTCGAACTGTGAATGGTACCGCAGTGTCCGCAGTATCATCAGAATAACAAAATTCTAACTTATGTTTTATTTTTTAATCTTTTTTTGAATTTTCAAGTTTTTTTGGGGTGTGCTTATTCGTTTTTTTTTTTTTTTTTTTTTTTTTTTAGTCTTCTTCTTTCATAGCTAGATTTGGCTAATTTTTCCTTCTAGACTTTTTTTTTACACAATAAAAGATTTTGGGATATAACTTTGTACCCATTTAATTTTTAATTCTTTCAGTTTTTATTTTATATTTAATAGTATAAAGTACTATATTTAATAATAATTTAATAGTACTTTATATTTCTAATTAATAAAAAGAACACTCTTCCCAAAAACTTTCAAAGAAAAGTGATGAGTGTTATTAAACCCTAAAAACAATAGAAACGGAAACACGATATGTCAAACTTAAAACGAATAGAAATTATTATAAATGAACAAATGAAGCCTAAGACAAACAGAAAAGAAAACATATTACTTGTTTAACCTCAAGGTTAACAGACATTGCCAAAAAAAAGTGATGCTACCCCTTAAACCCTATAAGGGCTAGAGCGTCATTTGCACTTCACTGAAAACGATTTGCATTTCGAACAATGTGTTTTTTGTTTGTAATAAATTCAACAACAAAAAAGAACACTACGATATTTACCAAGGTAAAAAAGGTAAAAAAAAGGGAAAGAAAAAAAATACCTTCTAGAATAAATACATTCATAAATTTCAATTCATTTCACTTTCAACTTAGTTAACTCTATTTTGTCAAATCTATTCCATACTAAAGTCTAGGAAATCAATGCGAATATAAAATTTACATATAAAGATTAGTAAATATCGGTGTAACCTATTAATTTTTTAAGCTATTGATAATTTTTGTACATTGGTAATTTCGATTTGCACATTGGTAGTTCATGATACAATCGTTGTTTGTTACTGACAAATTTTGCACATTGGTAATTTTTATTTGAACATTGACAATGTTTGATGCCATCGTTTTATTTTCTGAAGAAATAATTTGGGTTGGCGATTTAATAAACTCACCGTTTGATTTTGAATATATTTAAATATATCTATTTAATAGAAATGAAGTATAAATGAAAATCTACTATAATGAAAACTGACTGATTGTAGACAATATAATGATATATATTAAAAAGAATTCCTCGAATTTTGAGTTTTTTTTTTCATTTTCCTATATTATAGTAAAAAAAACTGTTTCGTCCTTTCCTAATTGCTAAAGACCCACTCAAAATGATATTTTGACTATACTGAGATTTAGCTTGGACTAACTTGGACTAACTTGGAGATAACTTGGAGATATTTTCATAGAGCATTTCAGCCATTTAAATTACTTTTTTATTTTCAGCAAAGCCACAAAATCTTTTGAATTGTCAAAAAAAGCGGCTCAATTCCGTATCACTGTGGTTTTAAAAAGTTTTCCAAAATAGAAGTTTGTCAAAGAAAAATAAAGAGCCGTATTGACACTTGAGACGAGCAAAGAATAATTGTGCATGGCCACTGAGCATTGTCAAAGAATAATTGAAACCCAAAACGAAAAAAAAAATCACAGCTAACATAAAGGTAGCAGTACTGAAATAGATGAACAATTAAACCCTAAAATAATTAAAATGAATACCCAAGTTAAACCTAAAACGGCCAAAATTGCTAAAAACAGGAGTTTGGCTGAAACCCCCTCTCCTAACCACAAACCTTCTAAACTTGATTTTCTACGCCATTGTCATTAACTGGCCCCACATCCTTTATCATGTATAAATGGACAACTTCTGACAAGTATGATTAGTTTTTCAAATATCTCCATTGTATGGTTCAAAAGAGTTTTAGTTCACAACGGATGCGTTTTATGACGGACCAGTAGAAATGTTTTGACACATGAATTAATATTATTAGATATTGAGCAATCAGTTCATTTTCATCAGTTCTTACCTGTCGAAACGGTTATTATAAGGATTTTATTGTTTATTTTTCGTCGATGTTTTGAAAAATTAAACCACTCTATGTTACACATTGTGTTCAGCAAAACGTTTTTTTTCTGTGATTCATCCGTTTTTCTATTAATATCTTAGTTACAACCGTGATATATAGTGTTTGATTTACATAGTATCTTGATTTAAATCAGCATCCTCTTCAAAAAAACCTGAAAGTTTAAATTTAACATTCTAAGCCCTTCCTGAGATATTGCTGATAAGCTCTTTTGATAAACTGCATGCAAAGTGTTTTAATTTGGTTCAACACAGCCCTCACCAGTCCCTGTTGGTTTCGTCTTAATAGCATTAACAATAGTTTTAGTCCTTGCAGCAGTAGTAGGAGCACTTAGAGTAGCAGTATTTACACAATGCTTTTTGGTTGTTTCAACATTTTTCTCACCATGTCCAGATAGTTTCAACTTAATACCCTAATCTGTTCCTGAGATATTTCTGATACGCCCTTATGACAACCTACATTCACTTACTATGTTTTAATTTAGTTCAGCACTCCCATCAACATTCCCTGAAAGCTTCACCTTAATACCCTTTGTCTTTTCGGAGACCCAGGATCAAACATGCCTCCCTTTCCCAATAATGAATCCTATAGCAAACAGCGGGCAAATTTTATAACTTACAGCCTTTGCCCCAATAGCTGTGGTGGGTCATGTGACCCCCAAAAGCACAGTTATTGGGCGTTTTAATTATGCTGAACAAAATGATATCCCAAATTTTGATTGGATGTCTTTGGGAGAAGGGCAGCAAAAGGGGCGTGGGAGGGGGCTGGTTGCCCTCCAATCACTTTTGACTCTTAAAAAGGCACTAGAACTTTCAATTTTCATTCGAATGAGCTGCTTCCGAAGTTTCCACGAGGACTCCAGCGAATCAAAGTCCCTTGGTGAAAAACATAAGCCCCATGGAGGCTACATCACTGTTTCCTCAAATAGCAATACTGCGCTACCTATGCTACTACCTAGGTAAGTGAACCTATCAACTTAATCGATCTTCTCGTTACCCAGTATCGCCACTTCAACTTCAATCGTTCTTATTCTAAGCAGCTTAGTCTTCTTAATAATTATTTTAAAATCTATTCTTGCACCCTTAACTCACAAAATCTCCAGAAGCTCAATCATTCTTTTTTGACATTTTTATCTAGGACATTCAAAGCATCTGTATAATCTAAATCTAGGAAGCTTTTACCTAAGCATTTGATTTCACGCTCCCCCATAGCTTTTGTGGTTTTTTTTTCTTTAGGACAATGCCATTAAAATAATCCATATAAATAGGGATTGGATAAAACCCTGTTTATCTCCAGATTCAACACCAAAGCAGCTACCAACTCCACTTCCTACAATAACTGCAGCAATATTGCTCTGGAAAAAGCACGAATCAGTTAGAGACCCATAGGAGAACCGCGTTACGTGTATCAGAATGCTGCACTAAGACACCCGACGGTCATACGTCGTATCTTTCCGTATCATATCAGGAGTAAACCAGGGTTGTGTTTTGTCACCACTGCTTTTCTCAGTACTGATTGACTACGTCCTCAGACGCAGCGAATCAGGTCACATCCAGATTAACCCGGAAATTCACCTGAGCGATGTAGACTTCGCTGATGATATCAAAAATTCACAATGCCAGAGTCGTGCAAAAGGTGACTCCAACAACTACTGGGTGGGCTGAGAGAAAGAGCCGACTGATACGGTTTGAGAATAAACGCAAAAAACATCAAATTCATGATAGCCTCTGACTCAAATAATAAATGTCGAGACCAGTGCTTCGAACAAGTAGTCCAGTTTAAATACTTAGGGAGTACAAACGAAAATACAGGCTCAACTACACATATAATTTCGGCGAGAATCGGATAGGCGAATAGAGCCTTCAGCAGACTTAAGGAACACTGGCGATCCCAAAGTCAGTCTCGGCTTGAAACGTTGGCGTTTTAACAGCAACGTGCAGCGTGTACTCCTTTATGCTTCAGAGACATGGCACCTAAGCCAACAGTAAGACAGAGGAATTCAAACGTTCGAAAATATGTACCTAAAAAGAATATTATATATCCATTGGACAAAGAAAGTTACAAATCAGTGAATTAGAGATGTCACTAGGCAACCACATGTTATCGACGTCATTAGAGTGCGTTGGTAGGGATAGTTAGGATATTTCCTGCTAATGGATGACCAACAAATTCCGAGTGCTGTCCTTCACTGGCAACCACCGGGCGCCCATCGTAAGGGAAAGCCCATGAATACACTACGGCACAACTACCAGACTGACCTACACAGCCTTACCACTTCTATCCAACCCGAGTGGGAAGATGTGGTAGCAACAGCAAACCAATGGGACGATTGGAGGCTCTTCCTCGATGCCCTGGGGAGACTGGCGGCAGAGGCGGTACTAAGGTCTAATGTAAGGACAAAGCATTAATAAATTTAGTTTACATACCTTGTATACCATACAAGGGTAGGACCAAAACTAAACCTCTTCTATAGAGCCAAATGCCAGTTCATAAATTATAAAACTGAGGACTAAATAGTCTCATTTTTCAGATACTTCACAATTACTAGTTACAGAGTCAAATTTGGTAAACCTGTCTCATATTGGAAGTACCTTCTTCGCAAAGTAGACTACTGATGTCAATGTGTGTTTTTGGCTACGGTGTATATTAATACCAAGTTTAATTTGTGGCCACCATACGCCAAGTATTCATTGATCTGGTTTATTTTGGTTCTATCGAGTAGTAATAATACAATTAGTATTGCACATTCAATATTCTATCTGCCGAAGAAAGGAATTGCGGATTATGTCTGCTATGAATCAAAACATGTTATAAATGAGTTTTAATACTCTATTTTGCTTCTCTTTTATGGTTTAAACCGAATTCAAATAAGTATCTGAAGGTAAAAATCTTATTTCAGGACACTGAAAATTACATTAGTCTATCTAGAATAAATCCAGACAACCAAAAACTTCCCATTTTTTTCGAGTTAACAAAAAAGCTTAATATTTTTTTCATTTATCAATGGACAACACATTCTTTTTTTCGCATTTTGCTCTGTTGGTACAACATTCATCGTAGATGCAGACGTTGCCAATGATTTTCGGGGGAGCCCCGCCTCTCAACTATAACGTTGTAGGCAAATACGTGAAACTCTGAGCTAAATACTGAATATTCAATATTGAAAATACCGAAGAAAATATTGAAGTGGATCGCTTCACCTTGGACTTGGGCTTCATCCCTGAAAATGTGGTTCGGAAAAGAGGTGGAGTAAATGCAATTAGACTAAAGACATTTATTTTTTGCAAAAATAATCCCAAATTAAAAACAATTCACTCAATCATTTGACTAAAAAACACTCAAAATTTGATATCTGCTATAGTTTTCGCATACTCACAAGCGGTTACCATCAAAGGCAGTAATTAAAATAAGTTTAGAAATCACTTCGAGAAAATGACTTGTTGAGGCAGACTCGAAAAGGAACACTTAAGACCTACAAAAAAAAAACTTAAATTAAATTCGAATTAAAAAGAACTAAAAAAACAGTTATTTTCCATCAAAAAGTTTTTGAACACCAGATAAACAAAATAAAAAGTAAAAACGAATGAAGAAGAACAGTGTGCAGAAATTAAAAAGTTCAAAATCCAAAAAAATTGTGACCACTATTGACCATTGCATTTGCTGCGCCGATGTTCCCTGTTCTGTCGTTAATGTTGACGAAGACGAACGTGATTTTGACCGCCTTCCCCTCTCTCTTACTGTGATCCATCAAATAATCCTTGTGTGACTACTTATAAAAAAATGGTGTAAAGAACGAGAGTGGCGCAAAGCCAATTGGCCCTTATATATTTCTCCCCTGACAGCTCTGTTGTCCTGCATCAAGGTCCTTTTTTATCTACTGTGCACCAGTGTTTTTCGCCACAAGCCAGAGTGCAACTGAATGTTCATTACCTTCGCTTAGCTGAGTGCATGAAACAAGCTGAGAATTTTGTTGTATTTCTTGTCCGGGTTAAACTCAAAACTCGAAGCCCGATTTGGAAAGAAGACCCCGGTGTTAAAGTCGTCAAAAATCGTGCAAAATTCTGGCTTCGCATCTGGATCGCGTGTGGGCGGCCCTTGCGAGGCTAAGTATTTGATATAAAAAGTAAGACAAAAGCAGAGTTTAAGCGGTATCTTCGTTCGGTTCGTTATAATGGCACTGAGTTCTTTAAAAGTGCAATACAATGGAAGGAAGTCATTAATGTGTCTAAATCTGATTCGTTAGGGACCAGTGACGTTATTCCAGATTCGTCTTGGCTTAGGGATTAAATTATTTAAAAAAATTAAGGGAAAAACGTTTTTTAGCAAGATTGAGTATAGTGTTCATTATCATTTTCAGTGCTTAGTTTCTAATTTTTGCCACAGAAAGTTTTGCAACGTCACGTTATTCCTGTATCAACTAAAAGTATTTTTGATTTTATGCTTAAACTTAAGTCTAGATGCAATTATCTTGATGGGATTAGCGCTCAGCACTTACGTTGTGATTGTCCGGCACTAGTCACTCAGCTCGAGTTTGTCATTCAGTTGATGATTGTCAATGGTGCCTGATTCCTTCCTTTGCGGAACGGTAACTTCTACTCTTAAACGTTGAAAAGACCTTTTTGATTGCAGTTCTTATAGGTCCATCACTGTTTCTTGCAATATTAATAAGCTTTCTAATATGTTCTGCTCCCATATATCATTGAACGAACTGCGAAAGACTCAAACCAATTTGGGTTTCAACCTCGTACTGGGTACCAACATCGCACAAGGTTTAAGCTTCAATTCTTTATGATACCCAGTCTAAAGGTTATGAATTACATACTTACACTTTGGATTTGTCTAAAGCTTTCGACACTGTTTGCCATGTACAAGTGTGGCACTCTGTCAGAGTTTGGAGTCAATCCCTCTATCATTTTTGGTACAATAATCCGTTTCTTCGTTTGAAATTTGGTACATGGTTCTATGGCAATATAACAGTTCAATCTAAAGTACGACAGGATGAAAGCACTAATACTTGCATTCAAAATGTGTTATCATGAATCAGGCCTTTGTATTTTTATAATTTATCTGATGTGTCTGATATTGCGTCCGCGAACAACCTGCTAGTTTTAAGCCAAACCAAGTCTATTTTAGCATTATTTGCGCAACGTATTTCTATGATGTTTTGAAATGTTGGTGTTTTTGAATGTTGAGAAATGCGAATATTTAGTTTTCAATACCAAATCATCTGCTAATAATTTGTCCTGTGAATCCTCAGTAATTCGTAATGTTACGAGTTTTACGGTGGTTAGGAATTAGTATGTGTTCTACACTCACTTCTTTGCGACTTCAAGCTCTGAGAGATGTTAAAGAAAAGTTGAAGTTCGGATATGCAAAAATTGTACTTAACCATGGAAAATATTCACACCGACCTTTAGCTAAAATGTATTCCACATATTGTGACCATTCTGCATAATGTATATAATGTGGAATATAAATGTATTCCACATATTGTGACCAAATGATCTGCTCACAATTTGTCCTGTGGCTCCTCAGTAATTCGTAATGTTGCAAGTTTACGGTGGTTAGGGATTAGTACTTATTCTACACTCCCTTTTCGCGACTCCAGTTTCTGAGAGATTTTGAAGAAAAGTTAAAGATTGGATATGGGAAAATTGTATCTAACCGTGGAAGATATTCACACCAAGCTTTAGCTAAAATATCCACATTGTGTGACCTTTCTGTCTTTTTTTTTTAAGTTGTATGCATTCGTTAGTGAATAACAAAGATTTGTGCAAGATGCGTATTGGTTATTTTAGATATTGCAAATTTTTGCTATACCTTCCCACTTCATATGGTAATACACGTATTATTGAGAAGTATGGTGCTACCAGCATTATCCAATCGTTTGAGTTTCTTAGTACTAATTTAACAAGACATGCCTTTGTGTCCTTGGCCCAAACTATAACATTATCCGTGTGTTTTTATCTGAGATAAAAGTTTAAGTTGTCTATGTGTCTGTGTATTTGCTTTTTCTTTCTTTTTCGTGTAATTTACTCCGCTTGTTCTGTTTAAAAGTGGGTTATAAATGAATTATTTGTTATTATTGCTAAAAAGAAATTGACATTTTAAACATCAAAACATTCATTGCGATGAAACAATAAATAAAACTACAGTAAGAGTCGAAGGGGCCACGCTTATTTAGGGGAAAATATTAAGACTAGATGGTGTGTGCCCCATGATAAAGGATCACCTGAAACGGTGTGCCACGTTTGGCTCCTAGCATTTTCAAAGTAGTATTATAACTTTTTTACAGAAAAAAACCTTAAACCAAACTTAAAAAGCAATTGTTCACACAAAAAATCACTGCAGAAAACAACTAAATTATATTCAATAATTACGCATGTAATAAATAATTTATAATAAATTATAGTAATGAATTTACCTAACTGTTTTTCGCCTCCTATCGGGCGTAGAGGTAGTTCCATTTGTTTTAATTTCATCTCCGGATAATTCACTAGTTGAGCTCCGACTATCGCTTGTCTGGGAAGGAAAAACTCAAATAAGTCAAATTTTTAACTACGTAATTATAATAATCCGTGTAGTTTATACACTATCCCGAAGCTTTGTGCCTGAAAATATCGGTTTCCGATAAATTATAGCTCTGACTATCCCTTGTCTGTGAAAAAATAATACAGCGAATCAAATTTTTAATTCTGGAAAAACTTTTAATTCTCATAACAATTATATTATTTTTTTTCTTTTAAAAAATGTAAAAAGACTATGTAATTAAAAGTTAAATTAACCCGTTTAATTCATATACTATTTCAAAGCTTTATGCATAAAACAATCGATCTCCGATAGGTATAGCTCCAACCATCACTTGTTTGTGAAGAAAAAATAAAGCGAGTCAAATTTTTAATTCTGCAAAAAAAAAAAAAAAATGTAATGACAAGTATATAATCTTTTTTTTCAAAATGGCAGCCAGCTATGAAAGAATAAGAATTACCCTTACACAATAAAGATATTCCCCCTTGACATTTAAGGGGATTCGAAACAATTTAAATTTTTCCATTTTGCGCCGATGATAGAGACACTCAGTTTTAATAAAACTTCCATCATTAGAAATTGCGAATTTCGTTTTTTCAGTTAAACGGGCAGTCTCTAAAAATTTTCTAGCATACTGGTTAGGAAAATAATAATAAGACAGCTCAAAGGAAATATCATTTAAGCAATTTTGCAGCTTTGGGTATTCCCTGTGGTGCTACCCGCTTTGATTGAAAACCTGGCCGATTCAGAGGATGTAAAACCTGGCCGATTCGATTGTCTTTGTCATCATACTTTGTCTTTGAAACGCACAGCCGACAATGGGGCTTGCAAAAGGATTTTAAAGTATCGAATCCCCTTAGAAAAAAACTACTAACGTAGTCACAGATAACCTAAAATAAAGTTAATTTATATAGCTTAAACACTACTAACAACAACAACAACTCATTCCAGCACCATTCCAAGCCACCTGAGGTTCAGAAGCCGACGCAGCAGCACAAGCTCCTCCTCCACCCCTAACTATTCAAAGCTTCAGTCTTTGCTCCTTCCATGTAGTTAGATAGTATATGATAAAAAAAATATATAAAGGATATTTAATTAAAAATTGAATTAACTAGTGCAAAATTAACAAATCCTAAGTACTCTATCAACTACTTCAGAGTGGTATTGTCGAAACCTTCTTCTATTAAATGAAAGGAAATGCCAGTATATGCTATTTTCACGAGTTGGTTCGGTCAATTCTGATGTTTTTTCTCTTTATTTAAAATAATGCGAACTGAAAGGGGTACAACAGTTTAGATATCTTGGGATATAGTTAAAAATTTGTCATTCCATGAACAAGTTAAAACTTCTATCTTTAAGTTTCTAGGAATGTTGGGATTATGTGCCGTCTCCGCCATGTTTTTCCGGTTAATATACTTAAATCAATTTACTTTTCTCTGGTCCACCCTTTTTTTTCTATATTGTGTTTCTTTGTGGTCTTCAACTTTTCCTTCAGTTTATAAACCCCTTCAAATTTTACAAAATAAAGCGATAAGGATACTTTTTCAGATTGATAATAGGTCTTCTGTTACTCATCTTTTTGGATCAGCTGGAATTTTTTCTTTACATCAACTTCATTTCACTGCAATATCCCAGATATGTCACAATTACGTTTTTGGCCAGTTAGCATCAGATTTCCATGGAATTTCCCCTCTTAACTCGCAGCGTTATTCATATCCGACATCACTCAGGTTCGATTTCTCACAGGAGTTTGGGCGAATAACTAGAGCAGGATTTAGTTTGAGGCATATTGGTCCAAAGGTGTGAAATTCTATTCCCCTCGATATTAGAGAGTGGGCTGCAGCAGTTTTGCAGAATGGTGGGGAAGTTTATCTCTGATGGTTGACTTTGGTTTTATTTACCTTGTTTGTATTTGGGCAGTTGTCCAAGAGGCTTGTTGTTGTTTTTTTAATTTGTTAACGGTGTTTAATAATTTGTTGTAATTTTTAATGCACTCAATTATGCCACCAGGCATGTGCGCAGGTGTATTTTGTAGCATTATGTAGATTTCATAAATAAAATATCTCGAAGCTTTATGCGTGAATTTATCCTTGAAATGTGAATTAAGCACACAAAACTGTTTATGAAATTTAGCAGGGCCTAAAATATTGATAACAATCCAGCTTCAAACACTTTTACTTTTGCTCTTACTTTAATGAGAAAATGGTTGTCTTACAACCTAGATTTTGTTTATTTTTGTATAATTAATCAATTTAATAATTTATAATATTTGTCAGGCGTATCTTATTTTCTATCTAATAATAACTACGCTGATGTTTCGACAATTTATTATGTAAATAATTAAATAGATAAATAAATACTCGTTTTTCTAGGAAATTATTTACGTCTTCCACAGAAAAACAGGGAGACTTCTTATCAAATGGAGAATTCAAAACTTCGTTCTTTGTACGGGTTGAAAATTTCACACTCAGTTAAAACTGAGTTAGACCAAGTCACACTGGGTTAGGACCTATCAGGTTAAACAAACGCAAGATCATTTGTCTTTCCAGAAGTTACACTTCCTTAAGGAGTAGTGGGATTGGCTTACACAAATACGTCAGAGACCAATGAAAGTAAACCACACTTTTTACTCCAGAATAGTAGGGAAGTAATACCTCCTTCTCTCTTTGCCTCTAGTATACAAGTTATTCGGTATGACTGATTTCGTAAGTTTTCAAAATAAAGGAACCTATCTGTGAAAAAAAGAAAAAAAAAGATAAATGGAAACTTACCTCACTACCGTTAAACACTTTCCACATTATCCTTAAAATATAATACGTCCAAATAACATGTAAAAGCAGTAATGTGCATAGAAGGCCATTGAATATGTAATAGGCAGGGAAAAAAGGAATGAAAGTGTAAGCCTCAAATAGGGAACTGGAAGAAAAATAAAAGAGTTAGCCACATTGCCAAGGCACCTATAAAAGTTGGGTATCAATGAAATAATTACTTGAACAGATCAGAAACCTAAACGATTAAATCTGTAGTACAATAGTAGTAAAGTAGTTTATTGCAATAGAAATTAATAAATTAACATATTTATATATTTAATGTAACCAGCGGATGTATTTTTTAGAACCAAAAAACGATCTGCAGCATGCCAAAAGGACCACTTAAAACGAAATGAGTCTAAAGGGAAAAAAACATTAAACAATAATTGAAATACTTAGAAAAATTGGATCTAGAATTGATAAAACTGAAATTTTTCGGATAGGTAGCGGCTTGTCACGTAATTTTGACGCTGATGAACTTCAGGATCAGACAATACGAGTGAAGTCCCAAGAACAGTTTGATATGCAAAAAACGATCTGCAGCATGCCAAAAGGACCACTTAAAACGAAATGAGTCTAAAGGGAAAAAAACATTAAACAATAATTGAAATACTTAGAAAAATTGGATCTAGAATTGATAAAACTGAAATTTTTCGGATAGGTAGCGGCTTGTCACGTAATTTTGACGCTGATGAACTTCAGGATCAGACAATACGAGTGAAGTCCCAAGAACAGTTTGATATGAAACTTGAGTTTCAAATTTGTTAATATAGAAGACGGGATGGAAATTAGGATAGCTTGCGAAAAAATCACCAGGAAATCTTTTAGGAATGAAAGTTAGAAAGGCAGATAGGAATATTTGCAAAAAGTATGAGGTATGGTAGAAAACAGAAGGGTTTCGTCAAGGGGTTTCCAATGACTCATACTTCAGGATGAGAAAAAGAGAGTGAAAGATTTTATGAAGCAACAGAAGATCTTTTCTGAAGATTAATTAAAAATAGCTTTTTCCACAAAATAAGTTTTTCAAAAAAAGTAATGAACTCGATAAAATAAATAACAGAATCAAACTCAAAACGAGCAGAAATTAATATAAGTAGGGTTCAAAACACCAATGCTTTCTAAAACCCATAGTATAATTTGTACTTTACTACAACAATTCAAATGCATTTACTGAAAAAATGTGCATTTTCAATTAAATATACACATACTGATATTCATTCATTAAAATCTTAATTAATTTTGGATTTCTTGAAGTTATAAAGTGAAAACCTTTAAAAGAATTTTTTTCAGTAAATTACAAATTATATTCTGGCTTTTGGAAACTATAGGGGGTTTTGAACCCTACTTATATTAATTTCTACTCATTTTAAGCTTTGACTCGGTTATTTATTTTCATATCTGTTCGTTTTGGGTTTGAGGGGGGTTAGTTTTGACGTGAGAAGGGGGTTAGTTGCCCTCCAATCACTTTCGACTATTAAAAAGGGCACAAACCCTTTCAATTTCCAATCGAATGGGCCCTTTTTGAAGTTTCTACGACAACGCTTTCTATAAAAAAAAACCTTACATAACCCCAGGGTATAACTTACAACCCTTGCCTTGAGGGCTGTTGGGGGAGTGTCAAAAATAATTTTCGGGCCTTTCAACTACGTTGAATAAAATGCCTATCTCAAAATTTTGATTAGATGTGTTTGGGGAAATGGTGGGCGTGAGAGGGGGGTTAATTGCCCTCCAATCACTTACGACTATAAACAAGGGCACTAGCCTTTTAATTTCCAATCGAATGAGCCCTTTTTGAAGTCCCTATGAAAACACTTTCTATAAAAACCTTATAGGCCCCCAGGGCATTACTTAAAACCCTTGTCTTGAGGGCTGTGGGAGGAGTGTCATCCTCAAAGACATAATTTCTGGACTTTCAGCTACGTTGAACAAAATGGCTATTTCAAAATTTTGATTGGATGTGTTTGGGGAAATGGTGGGCATTAGAGGAGAGTTAGTTGCCCTCCAATCACTTTTGACTATAACGGGGCATTAGCCTTTTCAATTTCCAATCGAATGAGCCCCTTTTGAAGTTTCTATGACAACGCTTTCTACAAAAACCTTATATGCCCCCAGGGTATAACTTACAAACCTTGCCCTGAGGGCTGTGGAGGGACTGTCATCCTCATAAACCTAATTTCCGGACCTTTAAACTACGTCGAACAAAATGCATATCTCAAAATTTTGATTGGATGTGTTTAGGGAAATGGTGGGCGAGAGAGGGGGTTAGTTGCCCTCTAATCACTTTCAACTATTATTCTAATCGAATGAGCCCTTTTTGAAGTTTCTACTACAACACTTTTTATAAAATCCTTATACACCCCCATCCATAACTTACAAAACTTGTCCTGAGGGCTGCTGGCCGGGGGGGGGGGGGGGTTGTCATCCTCAAAGACCTAATTTCTAGAACTTTCAGCTATGTTGAACAAAATGGCTATCTCAAAATTTTGATTGGATGTGTTTGGGGAAATGGTGGGCCTTCGAATCACTTTCGGCTATTAAAAGGGCACAAGCCCTTCTAATTTTCAATTGAATGATCCCTTTTTGAAGTTTCTACAACAATCCTTCGATACGAAGCGCCCTGGTCTTAAACCAACATTGTTCTTTACTTAGACAGTGCTATTGCGCTGCCTATGAAAAACTCAAAAACAAAGTTTATTTGCTCAAAATCACCAAACTGAGTCGAGGTTAGACCAAAAGGCCCCATTTCATTAAAAATAAGCAAAAGAAAAAACTAAGAAAAAGGCGTTAAGTCGGGTAAAAGACAGAAGGGCTTTACATAAGGGGTTTGTTATGTTTTAAATTACAAAAAAAAAAGTAAAGTAGGGAAAGTGGAGAGATCATTAATGTCAGAACGAAGAAGGCATAAAATGTAGATTATGGAAGAAATTGATGACAATCTGGAAGATTCAGCCAGATGGCAGAATAGTAAAAAATATTACGGGATATATAATACAAATAAATATATTAAAATATTTCTATATATACAATAAAGAAGTATACTAATAAAAAATAAACATAATGTACAATAATAAATGTAATACAATTCAACATAAAATATTTAAAACGACGGGAAAATTTTGTCTTTACGAAAGGGAGGAGGGTAGTCACTTTGGAATAGTTCCAGATAAAGATAAAAATGTGGCAACAATCAGCATCAAACCGTGTGTTAAGGTGAGGCTGAAGACTACTTTGACATTGTGCTAAACCGTGATTATAGTGAAAAGAAAAAATTAAATATTGAGAGAACTTCGATAATCAGAGGCAACGCTATAGCGTTGCCTATAGTAAAGGCCATACGGCTCCAATGTTTTATTATTTATTTATTATTCATTTTTTCCCAGAGGCACTTCATAGGGTCAAAAGTGATTGGAAGGCAACAAACACCCCTTCTACGCCCACCATTTCCCCAAACATATCCAATCAAAATTTTGAGATAGCCATTTTGTTGAACGTAGTTGAAAATTCTAGTAATTAGGTCTCTGAGGATGACCCCCCCCATACACAGCCCTCAGGGCAAGGTTTGTAAGTTATGCCCCGGGGGCATATAAGGTTTTCATAGAAAGCGTTGTCGTAGGAACTTCAAAAATGGCAAATTCGATTGGAAATTTAAATGGCTAGTGTCCATTTTAATAGTTGAAAGTGATTGGAAGACAACTAACACCCCTTCCACGCCCACCATTTCCCCAAACACATCCAATAAAAATTTTGAGAGACATTTTGTTCAACGTAGTGGAAAGTTCTTGAAATGATATCTTTGAGCAGGACACTCCCCCACAGGCTTCAGGGAAAGGGTTATAAGTTATACCCTGGGGGCATATATGGTTCTTATGAAAGGAAGGCTCGTATAAACTTCAGAGAGGGCTCATTCGAGTGGAAATTGAAAGTTGTAGTTAACTTTTTAAGCGTCAAAAGATATTGGAGGGTAACCAGCCCCCCCCCCAAAAAAAACAACTATTTTTTCGCAAATGCATCCGATAAAATTTTAAGATAGCTATAAATAAAAGTTCAAATAGGGATAAAATCCTTTTAATAGACAGTGTTTTTTATAACAGTGATAGAAATTCACAAAAATACCAGATATTTCGGTCACATATACAGTGACCGTCATCAGTAGTAAAACTAAAATAAAACAAATTAAAACAAAAGTTTATATACTAAATCAAATAACACTACATATTGTTTGAATCTCTAATTCTCTTCAAAGCAAAGGCGGAAGCTATTCTCTTTGACCTTCTTGGATTCGGTTCATTAGCGTTCAATGATATAACATTTGGACAAAGGTCAACTACATTGGGTGAATTGAACTTTACTCTGTCAGATTTTAATAAATTATCATAGATAGAGTCCAGCCCATATTCACCTGTATCCCGATTCAAAGCAATATTCTTGAATAAGATTTTCTTTATTTCAAGAGTTTCACGAAAATTTTGCTTTAAACCCCGATCCCTAGAAATCAAAGAGACATTCTCGAACAAAATAAAATGGTCTGGAAAATTAAAAATATGTTCTGAAAGGGCTGAAGTGAAATCTTCAGACTTAGAATCTTGCTTTAAAGCCGAAGAAATAGAATCTTTGTGTTGTAATAATCTCATTTCCAAACTCTGGTTAGTACGTCCCACATATGAGCTTCCACAAGTACATGGGATCTGATAAACCCCACTTTGTTGCCCCAATGAAGTTAGATCCTTCCCAGAATTTAGAAAACTATCCAAAGTATTATTACTCTTTAAAGCTACCCTTAGACCATTGCTTTGTAAAATTCTTTTAAGTTTTTCACTTAGCCCGGGTACATATGGTAAGGAACAAAAAACATCCTTCTCCCGAGTTGTCTCCAAGACTTCCTTAGAAATCTCTAGAAACCTTTTTCTTCTTTTTGAAAAAGTCTGGTTAATTAACCATTCTGGATACATGTTACTTATTAGTATTTTCCTTAGAAAAGACAACTCCTCCTCAACAAATTTTGGAGAGCAAATACTAAAGATCCGATCAGTTAAAGAAATGATCAAACCAATTTTTACTTGGCGAGCGTGACCTGAACTATAAGACAAAAATCTATTGTTATTTGTCGGTTTTCTGTAAATTTTAAAATCCAGACTATTTTGATTTTTCAAAAGAAGAACATCAAGGAAAGGAAGTTTCCCATTCTCTTCCAATTCAACGGTAAACTTTAAATCCCCTCCCAAACAATTAAGATGTTCCAAAAATCCTTTTAATTCCTTCTCCCCATAATCCCATACTGAAATAATGTCATCCATATACCGGCCCCAGAAAATATGTTTTAAAAAATATGAATCTAACGCAATTGTTTCAATATTCTCCACAAAAATATTAGCTAATAAAGGGGATAAAGGGGCCCCCATAGGTAAACCATTTATTTGTTCGAAATACTCCCCTCTAAATTGAAAAAAATAAGAGAACTTATTGCACAACCTTACTAAATACATAATTACAGAAACTTCCAAATCTGTTTTGCCACTAATCAAATCCAAATTTCTTAAGAGCTTTCCTTCTAGAAGAGTTTCGGCTGCTTCTACATCAATATTTGTGTACATTGATACAATGTCGAAGCTTGAAAGCAAAGAATTCGAAGAAATTTCTACTTTTTTCAGTTTTTCAACCAAATTCGAAGAATTCTTAATATACGAAATTTGTGTAGACAAAAGTGGTTTACAGATTGACACTAACCATTTGCTCAAAACACTTGTTGGTGACCTTGTACTTGACACAATTGGTCGTAATGGTAGGTTAGGCTTATGAATTTTGGGAAGTCCATATAATTTAGGGCACAAGGAACTGCGTGGCAGGCATTTGTAATAGAGTTGAGGTGTAATTTTTCCTTCATCCTTTAAGCACTTCAATTCTTTCTTAAACTTATTTGTAAAAGAGTCTGTTGGATTATACGATAGCTTCTTGTATGTTTTTTCATCCTTTAGTAAACTTCTTAATTTTGATTCGTAGTCCTCAGTATTCATCACAACTAAAGTGTTACTCTTATCTGCTTTTGTAATGGTAATTGAACCATCCTTTTTCAAGTTTTTAAGAATTCTTATGTCTTTGATGGTCGTACTAGGAAATTTCGGTTTCAATAAAAAATTAGACAGGGTTTTTACGGTAGAAGCTCTTACTAAGCTAACATCTTTTATTAGATTTGCGTTTTTATGCAAAGATGTTTCTATTGAAGAGATAATGTCTTCCACGGGGACTTTATCCGGTTTAAAACAAAATTTCGGACCCTTTTCAAGCACTGATTGTTCTTGTATCGTTAAAGTTCTTGATGAAAAATTAACCACACCTGGTCCTAGAATTGACTAAGGTATTACCGCATTATTTGTTGATAATTTCGAAAACTTTTTTTGCAATCTTTCTCTGGAAAGGCGAAAGTCATGATTGAAGTGATTTTTTCCTGTTTGTTGAATAAAACAAAAGTCACTTACACTAACCTTTTTTGATATAAGATTTTCCAGGGAAAGTTTATCTCTCACTATTAAAGCTCTTTTTCGACTTTTATCCTTAATAATGTGATTTAAAGCCTTGAAATGTAAGCTTCGTTCAAACTTTTCTTCCTTGAAAGTGCCCAAATGTAAATTGAATTTTAGTGAAGGTGGCACAATTCTCATCTTCTTGCATCGTAGAAGAAAATCCTGTTGGTTGATAACATTTGCATGTTTTTTCTGAGTGTTTATATATTTATCCACAATTTTGGTCAAATCATCCCCATAAATATGACGTAGATAATTTCGGAGACCACACTGCCTTTCCATGACGATAAATAAAAGTTCAAATAGGGATAAAATCCTTTTAATAGACAGTGTTTTTTATAACAGTGATAGAAATTCACAAAAATACCAGATATTTCGGTCACATATACAGTGACCGTCATCAGTAGTAAAACTAAAATAAAACAATTTAAATCAAAAGTTTATATACTAAATAAAATAACACTACATATTATTTGAATCTCTAATTCTTTTCAAAGCAAAGGCGGAAGCTATTCTCTTTGACCTTCTTGGATTCGGTTCATTAGCGTTCAATGATATAACATTTGGACAAAGGTCAACTACATTGGGTGAATTGAACTTTACTCTGTCAGATTTTAATAAATTATCATAGATAGAGTCCAGCCCATATTCACCTGTATCCCGATTCAAAGCAATATTCTTGAATAAGATTTTCTTTATTTCAAGAGTTTCACGAAAATTTTGCTTTAAACCCCGATCCCTAGAAATCAAAGAGACATTCTCGAACAAAATAAAATGGTCTGGAAAATTAAAAATATGTTCTGAAAGGGCTGAAGTGAAATCTTCAGACTTAGAATCTTGCTTTAAAGCCGAAGAAATAGAATCTTTGTGTTGTAATAATCTCATTTCCAAACTCTGGTTAGTACGTCCCACATATGAGCTTCCACAAGTACATGGGATCTGATAAACCCCACTTTGTTGCCCCAATGAAGTTAGATCCTTCCCAGAATTTAGAAAACTACCCAAAGTATTATTACTCTTTAAAGCTACCCTTAGACCATTGCTTTGTAAAATTCTTTTAAGTTTTTCACTTAGCCCGGGTACATATGGTAAGGAACAAAAAACATCCTTCTCCCGAGTTGTCTCCAAGACTTCCTTAGAAATCTCTAGAAACCTTTTTCTTCTTTTTGAAAAAGTCTGGTTAATTAACCATTCTGGATACATGTTACTTATTAGTATTTTCCTTAGAAAAGACAACTCCTCCTCAACAAATTTTGGAGAGCAAATACTAAAGATCCGATCAGTTAAAGAAATGATCAAACCAATTTTTACTTGGCGAGCGTGACCGGAACTATAAGACAAAAATCTATTGTTATTTGTCGGTTTTCTGTAAATTTTAAAATCCAGACTATTTTGATTTTTCAAAAGAAGAACATCAAGGAAAGGAAGTTTCCCATTCTCTTCCAATTCAACGGTAAACTTTAAATCCCCTCCCAAACAATTAAGATGTTCCAAAAATCCTTTTGAACTTTTATTTATCGTCATGGAAAGGCAGTGTGGTCTCCGAAATTATTTAAGATAGCTATTTTGTTAAAAATAGTTCAACGATCATATAACAAAACTCAGGTGTCGACACAACCCCCCAGGGCCTGGCCCAGGGGCAGGCGTTCTAAGTTATGCCCTAGGGCATATATGGTTCTTATGGAAGGGATGCTCGTATAAACTTCAAAGAGGAATCATGCTCGTATACACTTCAGAGAGGGCTCATTTGATCGGAAATTGAAGTTCGAGCTCACTTTTTAATAGTCAAATAGATCCGAGGGTAACTACCCCCCTCCCACCCCCAAGCCTTCTTTGTCCAAACCGATCTGATGAAAATTTTGAGATCGACATTTTGTTAAAAATAGTTCAAAGGTCGGATAAGAAAATCTTCGGTGTCAATACAACCCCCCAGGGCCCAAGGGAAGGCGTTCTAAGTTATTCCCTACAGGCATGTATGGTTTTTATGAAAAGGATGCTCGTATAAACTTAATAGAGGGCTCATTTGATTGGAAATTGAAAGTTCTAATTCACTTTTTAAGAGTCAAGAGAGTTAAGGGCAACTAGCCCCCCCCCCCAAACGCCCTTTTTCCCCAAAGCCATCCCCTCCAAATTTTGAGATAGCCAGTTTTTTGAAAATTGTTCAAAAATTAGATAACAAAAACTCCGGTGTCAACACAGCCCCCTACGGCCCGGGGGTAGGCGTTGTAAGTATTGTCCTGGGGGCGTATATGGTTCTTATGAAAGAGATGCTCGTATAAACTTCAGAGAGGGCTCATTTGATTGGAAATCGAAAGTTCTAGTTCACTTTTTAAGAGTCAACACATATCCAAGGGCAACTAGCCCCCCCCCCCCCACAAACCCTTTTTTACCCAAGCCCATCTGATAAAATTTTTAAAATAGCCATTTCATTAAAAATAGTTCAAAGGTCAGATAAGAAAAACTCCTGTGTCGACGACAACCCCCAGGGCCCGGAGGCAGGCGTTATTAGTAATGCTCTGGGGGCATATGTAGTTTTTATGGAAGGAATGCTCGTATAAATTTCGGAGAGGAATCATTTGATTGCAAATTGAAAGTTCTTGTTCATTTTTAAGAGTAAAAAGAGATCGGGGGGCAACTAGCCCCCGTCCTCCCTCCAAGCCCTAAATACATCAGATAAAAATTTTGAGATAGACATTTTGTTAAAAATAGTTCAAAGTTCAGATAACAAAAACTCCGGTGTCGAAACAGCCCCCCAGGGCCCGGGAGTACGCATTGTAAGTTATGCCCTGGGGGCATATATGGTTGTTATGGAAGGGATGCTCGTATAAACTTCATAGCGAGCTCATTTGATTGGAAATTGAAAGTTGTAATTTACTTTTTAAGAATCAAAAGTGATAGGAGGGCAGCTAGCCTTCCCCCACACTCCATTTATCTTTTTTCCCAGAGGCACTTCATATAGAAGAGGTCATCGTATAAACTTCAAAGGGGGCTCATTCGATTGGAAATCGAGAGCTCTAGTGCCCTTTTTAAGAGTCAAAAGTGACCGGAGGGCAACTAGCACCCCAAGCCCTTTTTCCCCAAATACATCTGATAAAAAATTTGAGATAGCCATTTTGTTAAAAATAGTTCAATGATCATATAGCAAAAACTCCTTTGCGTATGGCCATTTTGTTGAAAATAGGTCAAAGGTCAGATAAGAAAAACTGTGTTGACACAACCCCCCAGGACCCGGGGCAGGCGTTGAAAGTATTGCTCTGGGGGCATATATGGTTCTTATGGAAGGTATGCTCGTATAAACTTCGGAGAGGAATCATTTGATTGCAAATTGAAAGTTCTTGTTCACTTTTAAAGAGTCAAAAGATATCGGGGGGCAACTAGCCCCCCCCCCCCTCCATGCCTTTATTTCCTTAAACCCATCCGATAAGAACTTTGCGATAGCCATTTTTTTTAAAATAGCTCAAAGATCATATAATGAAAACTCCGAGGTAAACACAACCCTCCCAGGGCCCGGAGGCAGGCGTTGTAAGTAATGCTCTGGGGGGGCATATATAGTTCTTATGGAAGGGATGCTCGTATAAACTTCAGAGAGGGCTCATATGATTGGAAATTGAAAGTTCTCGTTCACTTTTTAAGAGGCAAAAGAAATCGAAGGGCAACTAGCCCCCCCCTCTCCACGCCCTATTTTCCTCAAACCCATCTGATAAGAACTTTGAGAGAGCTATTATTTCAAAATGGTTCAAAGATCATATAACGAAAACTCCAGGGTCACCACAATCCTTCAGGGCCCAGGATAGGCGTTGTAAGTTATGCCTGGGGGACACATACAGCTGTTGTGGAAGGGATGCTCGTATAAACTTCAGAGGGCTCATTTGATTGGAAATGGAAAGTTCTAGTTCAGTGTTAAAGAGTCAAAAGAGATCAGAGGGCCACTATCCCCCCACGCCCCTTTTCCCCCAAATGGATCCGATAAAAATTTTGAGATAGCCATTTTGTTAAAAATAGTTCAAAGGTCAGATAAAAAAACTCCGATGTCGACAACCACCCAGGGCCCGGGGCAGGCGTTGCAAGTTATGCCCTGGGGGCATATATGGTTCTTATGGAAGGGATGCTCGTATAAACTTCAGAGAGGGCTGATTTGAATGGAAATTGAAAGCTCTAGTTCAATTTTTAAGAGTCGAAAGAGATCGAGGGGCCCCTAGCCCCCCACCCCACACCCTTTTTCCCCAGACCCATCCGATACAAATTTTGAGATAGACATTTTTTAAATAGTTCGAAGGTCAGATAACAAAAACTCCGGTGTCGAAACAACCCCCCAGGGCCCGGTGACAGGCATTGTAGGCTATATCCTGAGGCCGTATATGGTTCTTATCAAAGGGATGCTCGTATAAACTTCAGAGAGTGCTCATTTGAATGTAAATTAAAAGTTCTAGTTCATTTTCTCAGAGTAAAAATAGATTGGAAGGCGACACGCCCCTCCTGCCCTCCACGCCTTTGGATTTACCGGATGGATAAACCCATCCGATAAAAATTTGAGGAGACCGTTTTGTTAAAAATGATTCAAACATCAGAGATTAAAACTCCAGGATCGATACAACCCCCCAGGGCCCAGAGACATGAGTTTTAAGTTATACTCTGGGGATATAAATGGTTCTTATAAAAGAGATGCTCGTATAAACTTCAGAGAGGGCTCATTTGATTGAAAATAGAAAGTTCTAGTTCACTTTTAAACAGTCAAAAGAGATCGAAGGGCAATTAGCCCCCCCCCCTACGCCTTTTTTCCCCAAACCCATCCGATACATATTTTGAGACAGCCGTTTTGTTAAAAATAGTTCAAACATCAGATAATAAAAACTCCGAGGTTGACACAAACCCATTTTTTCACTTTGATATTGTTACTTTGATACCAGTTTTGATACTTTGATGAACATTGGATTTTTTTTTAAGTTTGATTTTGAAATAAGGAATTTTTGAAAACTTGACACTTTTTGCAATCAAAAACGAACAAAAATTAATTTAAAAAAAAACTTTCTGAAAAATAAGTTTTTCAAAGAAAAGTAAAGGCCATTTTAAACTTAAGCTCAGCAGATACAAATACCTGTTAAAATTCAAACTCAAAACGACCAGAAATTACTATTAAAAAATAAATGAAACAAAAGAAATTAAATAAACAATCATAGCAAAAAACATACAATAAGTAATAATAAAATGAATAAATAGATCTTAAAGCGAGTAATGCTTAGATTGAATTTGAAAATCAAGCTTTAAACGAAAAAAAAACTTTGCTATTGAGGTATAAATGAAACTTAAAACGAATAGAAATTAAATAAACAATCAATGCACACAAAAATACAATAGATATTAATGTAAATGAATAAATAAATCTTAAAACGAGTGAAACTTAAACTGAATATACAAATAAAGTTTGAAACGAACAAAAATCACTACAAACAAGAGTTTGGGTATCGCCTCCTTTCATTGTAAAAGTCTATAACCTAGTGCGTCACTGGCACTTTACTGAAAACTATATGCGTCTTGGACAGTCTTGGAAAGTATAAACAACATCAAATTGAATATTTGATGTATAATGATATTAATAGTTGAAAGATCCAAGAATTTATTTCACTGTAATTTTATTTTTATTTTCAATGCTGTAGGAACTGGAAGATAACATTCGTAATATAATTCGTTTTCAGTTAAGCGCCAATGACGCAGTAGGCTTTTGGTTTTTAGTTACAGTTAAGGAAGGAGGCAGTATCCAAACACTTGTTTGTAGTGAAACTATATTCGGCTTGAACAACTTTAAAAAGTGCTAATAAATTAAACTGAATATTTGATGTATAATGATATTAATTGCTGAAAGCTCATCAGTTCAAAATGTTACTATAATATAAATCTTTATTTTCAATATTAAGTACAAAAGAAAATATTTGTCATAAAATTGGCTTTCAGTAAAGCGCCAATGACGCAGTAGGTTTTAGACTTTTACAGTGAGAGAAGGAGGTGATACCAAAACTCTTGTTTGTAGTAAATTTTGTTCGTTTCAAGCTTGATTTGCATATTCAGTTTAAGTTTCATTCGTTTTAAGATTTATTTATTCGTTTACATTAATATCTATTGTATGTTTGCTTGCATTGATTGTTTATTTAATTTCTGTTCGTTTTAAGTTTCTTTTATACTTCAATAGCAAATTTTTTTTTCGTTTTAAGCTTGATTTTCATTTTCAATCTAAGCATTACTTGTTTTAACATCTATTTATTCATTTATATTATTACTTGTTGTATGTTTTTTGCTATGATTGTTTATTTAATTTCTGTTCGTTTTGGGTTGCATTTATTCTTTAATAGTACTTTCTGGTCGTTTCGAGTTTGAATTTTAACAGGTATTTGTATCTGCTGAGCTTAAGTTTAAAATGGCCTTTACTTTTCTTTGAAAAATTTATTTTTTGGAATTTTTATTTTAATTAATTTAGAAGTAGGGGAGAGGGGTCCATACTGAGCCAGATTTTGGAAAAGTGGATTTTCTCGCTGCCTGTTGAGTTTTTTGTTACTTCTCTTGCATCACAACGTAGCACATAACAAGTAGTTTTTTTGATAATTTTTGCAGATTTTAATAGTGGCTCCATCTAGGGAAAAATCTCAGTGGAACACTATGTACCACCTGGCTCAGTATGGACTAGGGGTGGTGCATAGTGAGCCATCCTATGGTACATACTGGGCCACTTGAAGACTCTCAAATAAAAAATCATTCATTTATTGTGTTAAAACGGTACAAAGGTAAACAAAACTTCTAAAAAATGAAACAGATGACAGTCATTTGTTTATAATGTTAAAGCGCTAGAAAAGTAAGAAAACTAAAATGGTATGCTATAAAAAAAACATTTGGCAAGAAATGGAAACTACAGATGTTTATTAATCCTCGAAAGTAAAGAAAGAAGATGCCCTTGAAGCTGTCCCTTTTGCTGGGATCAAGTTCGAAATCTTCTTCAGAATATCTTCACGGGGATACACAATTTCGTCTTCTTTTTCGGGCCACTTCCAACTATTCACTCCCGCCGTGCTTAGCACACTAACTTGGGCAGAGTCTTTGTTCTTTACCTGAACCACTCCAGGGAAATATTCACCTTCATAAAAAATTTTCACGAAATCACCAATTATAATTGTGTCAAACAGTCCGTCCTCTGGACATAGCTCGTCTTCTTCCTCCTGTCCAACGTGAAGCGACGAATCATCACGGTCATCATGGAATGAAAGGCTTCCATCACTGTCACTGTCCTCGTCAAACTGTAAAACCTGCTTTGCTGCTTTCTTTTGCACTCCTCTTGGCTTTGGCTTTGCAGCTTTCCCCGTTCTGCTGGCTCTTGCTACTTCCTCTGCTTTGATTTGTTGCTTTACAGGCATATCAGTCAAGATTTTGGATGAGCCTTGCTTCCTACCTCTGAGAGACTGCTTCCTAGGAGCAGCCTTAGCAAAAGTCCTCACCTGTTCTTGATTGAAGGCGATGGAAGATAAGGATATGTGCACCTGTCTTACATTTTCGGTCATGCTTGCTCTTCCAAGTTGATGGCTGGTACTTGCACCTGTGCTGTTAGCCTCTGGGCGAGAGTCCACAGCTTCTGTGTCATGATTTGTGGTACTGCTTGATCCGTTCTCCTCACTTTTGGGTCTGTCTGTGACATATGAGCACAAGAAATCTTGTTCTGTAAATACGCCTGGGTTGTAAGGCCAAATGCCTGATCTAGCAAACCCACTCTGGATGTTGGAAGGGGTGAATGCGAGTGAAAAGGCTGAACCAACTAGTCCAGCAATACTGTAGATCGAGATGGTTTTTCCCAGACTGCTCAACATCCAATTATCCATTGCCCTGTTATACTGGGCCTTGAATGAGAAATAGACACTGACATCAAGGGGTTGTAGCCTGTGGCTGCAGTGTGGGGGAATAGTCAGTAGGACTACGCCATTCTTCTTGGCGAATTCCAGTGCGTTTACCGAGATATGGGATTCGTGATTGTCTAGTATGAGCAGCTCTTTCTGCTCAATTGAAGCATGCAAATGTTTGGCGAAATGTTGCAAGTAGTCGCAAACAGTTCTTGGGATACCCATCCAGATGGGTTTGCTCCTCCTGCCGATCCAGCAGGGCTCCCATTCAGCATATGTGGCTGAAATTTCTTTCTGGGAAAGATCAAGTACGGAGGCAAGAAATTTCCAGTTGCAGCAACTGTTCCGATCACTGTCACTAGAGTTCCTTTTTCTGCTGAAGTAACTTTACCTACTATTTTTCTTCCTTTCTTGGCAAGGACCTTTGGGGGCTTGTGAACTGTCGTCTCACCTGTTTCGTCCGTGTTGTGAATATCAGCTGCATCAAAGCAGTTTTTTTCAAGCACAGTACACAGGTTGTTGAAAAACTTCATCACATTGTGAGGATTGAAGTTGGTTGCTCGACTGAGGCTGGTTGCTTCTGGTTTCCTCAGTGATAAAGTAGGATTCCGAGATTTGAAACCATACATCCAATCTTTACCCGCTTTTTCGTGGTCAACCCATGCCTGATGCATTTTTTTCTTATTTGCTAATGCGAACTGATACGCCAGTTTCCTGGCCTCTATTTCAGTAAGCCTGTAACACATGTTTGAAGCGGTGATTAAGTAAGTGACCAAAGCAGCTTCTTCATTGGGAAAAAACACGGTGACAAATCCATGCTTTCTGGCGAGACTGGCTGAGACCTTCTGGTCATCACTGAAATTCTTGTATTCGTTGTACAGCTGCTGAAGCGTTGCTCTGGGAATGCCAAACATACTTCCAGCCTTTCGGACACTGAGACCTTCAAAGACCTTATTCAAAGCTAGTCTAGTATTCTCTTCTGATTCAGCCTGCTGTTCTGCTGCATCCTGTCTGTACTGTTCTATCTGGCCCCTTGGGACTCTTGGCATTTTGATACTTCTTTCTGGTTGTAGATCAGTTCCTAGAACAAAAGTACTTTGATTAGCAAATCAGTTTCTAGAAGAAACCTGAGCGACAAAATCCTATGGTACACAGTGAGGCACTAATCCAGTATGCACTGCTTCTGAGTGGCTCAATATGTACCACAGGCCATCTGTTCTTTAAAAGTGAAACTGCCTGAAGCTGGTTGTAAGAATAGGTAAAAGATGGCACTGCCTATGCTCTCTGATAAATAAGGATTCAAACAAGGTAAAAAACAACCTTCTAGGATAAACCGTAGCAGAGAAAGATGAAGAAGTGCATAGAAGAAATATTTTTCCTAGGGTATAACAAAAAGGTTAAAGAGAGCTGGTGGAGAACGAAGATAGAAACATACCTTCAAAAGTGAACAAAAAAAGTCGGCCATCCTGTAAACTATGTCACATGGCTTGGGCGTCCTTTTTCAACTCAGTAGATGGCAGTTAAGCTTAGTGGCTCACTATGTACCTACGCTCAGTATGCACCACTTACCCCTAAAGGTAAACTTATTTACTACAGGAGAGTTGGAAAGGCACTATAAAGATTGAAAAATTAGAAAGTTGCAGATCTTGATTAATGAGTTTCGACATATGGTTATGAAGTTATATGATGCAGAGAATTATAAATGTGATTTTAGAGAAACAGTAAGTAGTTATTCAAGTGTCAGAAAATACTGACAAAATAACCATAGACGAAATTATAGACATCACGTGATTCTATAGGAAGCAAACTGTTTATCCTAACACACTTTCAGACTGGAAAAGACTGCAGAATGTGTGAATATGTATATACAAATATATTTGTATATTTTTCATATATATATATATATATATATATATATATATATATATATATATATATATATATATATATATATATATATATATATATATATATATATATATATATATATATATATATATATATATATATATATATATATATATATATATATATATATATATATATATATATATATATATATATATATATATATATATATCTATATATATATATATATATATATATATACATATATATATTTCATATATATATATATGAAATGTATATATATATATATATATATATATATATATATATATATATATATATATATATATATATATATATATATATATATATATATATATATATATATATATATATATATATATCTATATATATATATATATATATATATATATATATATATATCTATATATATATATATATATATATATATATATATATATATATATATATATATATATATATATATATATATATATATATATATATATATATTTGTGAAAAGTTTTTTATTGTTTAAAAAAAAATAGTTGTGAGAAAGTCAAACTTTAGCGTAAAGAGCGAGGCGTTGAGGAGGGGACAGCCCCTTTCATATTCGGAATAATTTCTGTTCGTTTTAAGTTTTAACGTCGTTCCTTACTTTCTGTTAAAAAACTTGTTTTTTTTATTTAATTTTTTAACGTTTTTGAATTAACGCAGGTTTTGATTTTGGCTCACCGTAGGCTACATGAATAATTAAGACAAAATTTGCATATTAATTTTACTTTTATTTGGTTAAATGGCTTTCTCGAAACTTGTTTAATTTTATTTACGAACGTTTTTATTAGTAATAAATATACGTAACTTACGAATTAACTTACGTAACTAACTTCTATATTCATATATTTTTAATACGTATATTAGGGGATTCTCCCTCTAGTCAATACCTTGCTCTTTAAGCTAAAGTTCGAATTTTGTTCCAATTCTTCAAAAATTACCCCTTAATCCCGAAGGCCTTTAATTAGAATAAATAGCTCTTATGAAAGTGCTAAAAAATCTTTGGCTTAAAGAGCGAGGTATTGACTAGGGGGTGAACCCAATCATATACGCAATATTTTCTGTTCGTTTTAAGTTTTGATGTCGCTCCTTACTTTCAGTTGAAAAACTTGTTTTTTTTTAATATTTAATTTCTGATCGTTTTTTTAAATAATGCTGGGAAATCCGGCGCCCCCTTCTTAGCAATGTCCCTTCCCCCATGAAAAATTCCTTCATGGAAAGATCCTCCCACATAACCCCCGACCCCCCCCCCCCACTACCAGAAAAAATCCCCCCTCAAAACGTCTGTATACTTCCCAATAACCAATACTATATGTTAACATTGGGTAAGCTTCATAACTTTCAGCCCTCCCCCCGGGATTTCGGGGGATTAAGTCATCCTAAAAGACATAGTTATTATATTTTCGACCATGCTGAACCAAATGGCTATCTCAAAATTTTGATCGGGGGACTTTGGGAAAAAAAAAGAGCGTGGGAGGGGGCCTAGTTGACCTCCATTTTTTGGTCACTTAAAAAGAGCACTAGAACTTTTAATTTCTTTTCCAATGAGCCCTCCCACCATATTCTAGGACCACTGGGTCGATACGATCACCCCTGGGAAAAAAAAACTACAAATAAACAAATAAACACGCATCCGTGATCTTTCTTCTGGCAAAAAATGCAAAATTCCAAATTTTGAAGATAGGAGCTTGAAACTTCTACAGTAGGGTTCTCTGATACGCTGAATATGATGGTGTGATTTTCATTAAGGTTCTATAGCTTTTAGGGGGTCCTTCCCCCTTTTTTCGAAAATCAGCAAAATTTTCTCAGGCGCGTAACTTTTGACAGGTTGGACTAAATGATGAAACTTATATATTTGAAATCAGCATTAAAATCTGATTCTTTTGATGTATCTATTGGTATCGAAGTCCCGTTTTCTAGAGTTTCGGTTACCATTGAGCCGGGTCGCTCCTAACTTACAGTTCGTTACCATGAACTGTTTGATTTGAACGTCATAAGCAAAAGTGTAAACGAACTGAATGAATTGTTGGAGGCCTTGAGAGTTCATTGTCCGTTTGTGAGTTCAGATGTTGATTTTAAAATTACTAAGTTACCTAAATCACGAATAAATGAGCATGAAGAGCGATGCTAAGTAACGACAGAATTAACAGAGTGGATAATTTTACTTACACAAGATGTTTTATTAGTAAGGATAAGGGTGCAGTGAAAATATAAAAATTATATAAGTAAAGGTGCGAAAGTGCAAAGTCAATAAAACGCAAAAGGGAAAGACAACGAAGGAATAGGTTCAAATAGTAAAAGAGAAACTATAAGGTTGTTTTATAAATTGTATCGGTAATATAGGGGAATTTTTTTTTCCCATCAGATGGAAATCAGATTGGCAGAATACTTACTTAGTTAGTAAGTTTATTAATAAAAAATAGAACTTGACAAAATGCATATACATATATATATATATATATATATATATATATATATATATATATATATATATATATATATATATATATAATACATGACAAAAAACAAACAAGTCATTCAACTAAATCTTCTAGCCTGCCCATGAACTTGCAAAGGCAAGTTGTCCTAGAGGCGTGCCAGGAATAGAAAAAAGAGAAATTTTTAGTACAATTTATAGCCCAAATTAATTATACCAGAAATACTGATAATAAAAAAAATATATATATATATATACATGTATAAGCGTATAAATAAAATACATAATTCCTTGCTGAGTTACTACTGGAGTCACCGTAACGACAAAAAAAAGAAAACTATCCAAATAATCCACTATACCCCTTCACACACCTCAAAGAACAAAAAAAAAAAAAAAAAAAAAAAAAAAAAAAAAAAAAAAAAAAAAAAAAAAAAAAAACAATTATAGCTTAGGACTCATTAATAGAATACATTTTTTCCTTGACTTTACTTCAAAATTTTTCCAAACCATTTTATATCATTAATAATCATATTATTACCAGTACATAAATTTATAAATAAACTAAAAATGAAAATGACCAATAATAACTTAAAACTCATAATTAGAATACATTTATTCCTTAACTTTATTTCTAAATTCTTCAAAGCTTGTTGTGTCATTAATTGTCTTATCATTACTATTCCATAATTTTATTCCTCGATAAATAAAGGAGAACTTAGACCTTGTAGTAATGGCAATTGAAGCAGACAGTGCCTTGCTTCTTCGAGTATTATAATTGTGGCAATCAGAGCTAACCTTAAACATGCCTGAGAAGCATAAAGGTAGATTATTATTATTATACTTGAACATAAATAACTGGTGATAAAAATCTCGTAAGCCAGCAGCTGGTAAAATTTTTTTTCTTCTATACTCCAATCTCACAGAATCACTATAAGATTTACTACAAAGTAAACGGATCGTATTATTTTGGAGAACTCGAATTGGATTAACTAGCGACGGAAATGTCCCTAGCCATACCGAAGAACAATATAAAATACATGGATGTATTATCGAGAGATACAACAACCTTAAAATGCGATGCAGGACAAAGTGTGCGAGTTTTCTAAGGATTCCGATGTTCCGTCATAAAATCGCTGACGTGTTCCCAACATGTTTCCTAAACGACAAAGTTTCATCAAGTGTAATACCTAAATACTTGACACAAGACTTCCTTTCAATCTCGCCATAACTGTATTTTAATCGAGAAATCCATGGGTAATATGTAGCTGTCCTTGAGAATATGATAAAACTACTCTTAGCCGGGTGAACTTGTAGTTTATTTACGCGCATCCAAGTTGAAACTCAGTCTAACGATTGTTTACTAAATTCAAGTAATCCCTTCTCAGTTCTAGCTGATAGGGACAAATCTTATAACTAAGGTCAGGTAAACAAGCCAGGGTAGCGACAGTTGTTAACTATGGTTCTGATTTGTATACAGTTGCAAAAGCTGAGGAAGATATTAATTCAAACAATGAATTACAAAAATTAACACTGAACTGGAAAAACTTTAACGAAAAAGAAAACCATGCTGAAAAAAAATATCCAGACGACTCAAGACTCACGCAACTTACTTTCCAGGATAGAATAACAAAGGCAAAACATATGTTATTAAGGTCTTGTACTTATAGTAAGGCCCGGTATAATTAATAACATAGCTTACCTTTTGATAATCCAAAAGGGGAAATAGCCAAGGCGACTAACTATCCAGATTAGAGTAAATATGGCAAAGAATATATCGCAGGCTTTCGTATAACGTATGTATCTCATCAATTTGGCCCCCTGTAAAAAAAAATCAGCATATATGGAAAATTTAGAACTAAAGAGCATTAAATTAAGAAAAATTGAAGGCAAAAAACCCCCGAGTTTATCAAGGATTTTTTTTTTGGGGGGGGGGGCAAAAAACAAGAAAAAACACATCCAAAATTTGTTAATATTCATTTTTGTTACGTTTTTGCGAGTCGGACAATCATTTCGGGGGGCGGGGGGATTAAAAACCCCTACACTCCCTCCTGGATATGGCCTTGAGTGAATTAAATATCTACTTTCGGTTATAACGGAGTTAGACCTGGTTTCGAAGTTAACCAGGTTTAACAGTTTAGACGGAGTTGAAAATGGTTTTCCATATAATCGAGCTTAATTGTCTAAACCATTCTCCAAATTTCTCAGTTCTCAAACTTTCTAAATTCTCTGTCTCCAGACCACTACCAATCCTGTGTACATTATCCTGCAGACGTGATTCTAATCAACGCCCATTCGCCCATGGCAGAAGATATGTCTCCTTTTTCACCAGTTATGTGAATATTAGCAACAAAATTAAGAGGTAATAGCCAGGATCGAACGTCTGGGTTATAACTCGGTACTCATTGAGGACTTGAAGTTTGGCATTATTGTGTCTTCGACGCGCAAGGAAGCATGACCCTCGGCATTCCAAGTTCAACTGAAATATCTCACCTTCGAGAATATTCAACGTAGTGGTTCTTTCTGAAACCTGGGCCATTAATATTTCTAACCCAACCTATATTGGTGGTTTAGGTTTTATAATGGCTTTGAATTTAAGGGTTTGTATCTCTGCTTGGCAGCACAGAGCCAGGGATTCAATCCCACCGGTAACAAGGTTGGGCAACAGGCTTGCTACCTGTCTATCTAAGAAAAACCCTGTAACTGTAACGACGACAATTCTCAACACTCTGTGTGCTACCAATGACTCTAGAGGATCCCAGCAACGCAGACTCCTTTTGCATCCCAATCTATTCAAAGCCTCCCTCTTTACACCCTCCCAGAAAGTTCCCATTTCCCTTAAATCTTTCCTAACGAAATCCTCCCACTCCGACCCGGGAAGACCCACTTTTCGTTTGGCCCTAGACGATTGGTCGAAAAGGGCAATCTTTGGCAATCTGTCATCCTTCATCCACAGAACATGTCCTAGCCATCTCAATGAACCACATTTTCGGTACAGCTTTCTATTTGAAATAAAGTCAGTCAGTGGGGTACCCAAAACAATCCATAGACAATGTAATTTATTTTATGGATTTATAAGCGAGTTTTTTTTTTCTATCTTACCTCTTACTAGAACACTCCATAGCTTTCCACTTTTATAATTCCTCACATACCTAATTTTTCTCTCCTAGTACATTTTATCTAGCTTTTTCTTAAAAACATTTTTTTATTCAATTTTCCCCATTCATACGATTCTCCATCCATTAATTTACGATACAACAATTTCAAAATTCTCATTCTAGCTAGCCACGGTGGCAAGGGGCTGCTCCCATTCATTAGACTTATAACATATAACATTAAAATACAAATTTACAATACATATACATTTTGTACTTTAAAATATTTTCACTTTTCTTCCAGGTGAATCGTATCCCCCCTCAACATATAAAATAATTTCCACCAATTTAAAACAAATTTCAAACAATCATTAAAAAAATGACTTCAAAACTAAAAACTATAATCTAAAAAATTCATAAAAATCCTGTTATAGTATTGATGTGGAAGTACACATGATGTACCTACGCTAGCGTTTACTACTTTGATAATTCCTAATTGATTTATGTTATTTAAATGTATAGCTATTCAACATAATGCTATATATACATATAAATATAATGCTATTTAATATACAAGGAAAACTAATTTGCTATTTGATTAAACATCGTATCTTGTAAAGTAAAACTCCCTTCTTATATGTAAGGAAAACTCCTTCTTAAATGTAAGGAAAACTCCTTCTTATATGTACGGGAAACTCCTTCTTATATGTAAGGAAAATGCCTTCTTATATGTAAGGAAAACTCATTCTTATATGTAAGGAAAACTTCTTCTTATATGTAAGAAAAATTGATTCTTACATGTAAGGAAAACTTCTTATATGTAAGGAAAACTCCTTCTTATATGAAAGGAAAACTCTTTCTTGTATGTAAGTAAAACTCCTTCTTATATGTAAGAAAAATTGCTTCTTACATGTAAGGAAAACTTCTTATATGTAAGGAAAACTCCTTCTTATATGAAAGGAAAACTCTTTCTTGTATGTAAGTAAAACTCCTTCTTATATGTAAGGAAAACTCCTTCTTATATGTAAGGAAAACTCCTTCTTATATGTAAGGAAAACTCCTTCTTATATGTAAGGAAAACTCCTTCTTATATGTAAGGAAAACTCCTTCTTATATGTAAGGAAAATTCCTTCTTATATGTAAGGAAAACTCATTCTTATATGTAAGGAAAACTCCTTCTTATATGTAAGGAAAACTCCTTCTTATATGTAAGGAAAACTCCTTCTTATATGTAAGGAAAACTCCTTCCTATATGTAAGGAAAACTCCTTCTTATATGTAAGGAAAACTCCTTCTTATATGCAAGGAAAACTCCTTCTTATATGTAAGAAAAACTCTTTCTTATATGTAAGGAAAACTCCTGCTTATATTAACAGTCAGGAAAATTTCCTAGTTTTTATGTACAAGTTAAAAGCGATTAAAACTTAAAAAAGCAAAAATACCAAATATCATTGAGAGGGGGGGGGAATAACCTTCCGCTTTCTTCCTATAAAGTGTAAAGCCTATAGGACTTCAGTAACAAAGGGAAATAGCAAGTTCAATAATTTGAGAGCTATGATTCATATGGATATTTGCAATTGGGATACTGAACATGGTTTAACAATTTTTTCTTACGTTTTTGTTTCAAAAGATACGGGGAACCGTTGTTAACCCTAACTTTAAACTTTAAAATGCATCAAAAATTTGTTTATATGCATTTCGTTACATTTTGGCGAGCCAGAAAAAATATTTCAGGAGGTAGGGGGGAGGGTGGGTCAAACCAAGTAAACCTCCCCCTGGTTACAGCTTTGGCATCCAACTTAATGTTTTCCTTTATGGTGGAAGTTCAAGTCATGCGTTTAATTAGTTTAACCTCTCATGTACATATCTACCTTAAAAATATAAGATCTTTACCTCCAGAAATATATCAGCTACGTCATGAATGACCAATACAAGAGTTCCAACACGCGTGAAATTAACAACTAAACTAAAAACAAGAAGACAAATTGTTGCCATATGATGCACAAGCATTTCCCAAAAATCTTTTCGTCGGACATTTTGGAAATGTTGTAACGTCAATGCCCAATAAAAACTGAGTTCAAGCATGTAATACCACCAAATATCGTCAGTGAGAGTCTGCAATAAAAGAGCTATAGCTAAGTATAAAAATAGGAGTTATAAAAATGACATCAGAAAATAGTAATCATATTATTATTTAGTAACTATATAGATGCCGCAAGACAGGGGAGCATGCATGGGCGATTGAAACTCAGACGATAGACTGAAGCAAATGCGACTTTTTTCGACTCAACTTTTCTGTCATTTCTTTTTCTGTGGAAGTCTTAAAATATTATATTTTTACACTGTGTCTATATTTTACATTGTGATATTTTTATGGTTATTGTAATTACCGTGTTTTATTATGTCTCACTAAATATTAGACGATGTATTTTTAGCAGAATATGGTGTTCATAATTTTCGTCAAAAGTTTTCACTCGTCGGAGATGAGAATCGGCCGGGCAGAATAGACAGTCTTCAACAAAATAAATGAAAGCAAATTAAAGATATAAGAATTATTAAAATATCAGCAGAAAATGATTAACTATATGAATAACAAAAGCATAGCCAAAGTAGCCTAGTACATTTATTACAAAAATTCGATTGCTACTTCTTCCACTGTCACTATAAAAATGCACCCTTTTCTTTAAAATAGGGGCGGGGGGAGAAGATGTTATCTCTCATTTTATTAGTTAATGAAATGCACGTGGTTTCTCTATTCTTTTAAAAGATTTTCCAACAGCCACTCAGGAAAATTCTTGTAAGGAAAATAAAACTATTAAACCCTTAAAACCTGATTTTTTATTATTAAAAGTACAATTTATTGCAAGTACAAGTTGAGGAAAATGTCCCTCAGAGGTCGCATATGTCTGCACCGGTAAGCATAAACCTTGAAAAAGGTGTCTTTTGAGAAGAAAGTCATATAGTTTACACATCTTTGGTCTTCAAATCCTGCATCTTACTTTTGTCTTAAAATGGGAGGTAACCCTTCGGCCTATTACCCTTCTCTATGAGCACCCCTGGACATAGTCAAACACTAATCATGAATATACTCTTAACTATATCGAGTTGAGTAAGATTAGTACGCTTAATTCCTCCAGTATCGATAAGCATATATTCAAATAATACTTTTTCAATGACTTTTCGACAGATAAATCTTTAATAATTTAAAAAACTGTGTGGATTCAGCAACAAGCAAAATTGTTAAATCAAAGTTGACAAAAAGTCTACATTAGTCAGGAGGGGTCTTCATAAACACAAAATACACAAAAACACAAACAAACAGAAGCCTTGGGTCGGTAAAAAAATCAAAGTTTTGAAACATGTTGTTAAATAGGAAAGATTGAGTGAAAAAGGATGTTATTAAAAAACGGTAAAGAGTAGGGATTATTAAAGGAAAGAAAAAAATGATTGAAAAAGACAAAAAAAATTTCAAACATCGAGTTACAGATGAAAACAAATAAAAAACGACTGGTTAAAATAAAATATAGATATATTAAAAAATCTTGTGAAAGAAGAAGATTGAGTGAAAAAAGACTAGTTATTATCAAAAGGAGGTAAATTAAAAATATACTTGCAGCACTAGTGGTATTTGTTAACACAGGGCTGAAGATTAAAAAAAAATCCATTTTTACCAAAAAGTAACAAAAGGAATATTTTTAAAAACGTCTTTTTGGGTATTTTCAGAGAAAAATACCCCTTTTTGATATTTTCATTCAGAAAATTGAAAAAACGATTCTTGAAATCGTAAGGCAAATTATGCTGTTGCAGTTGTAAGTAAGTGTTTCAATTATCTATTGATATTAGATTCCAAACTAATACTGCAGAACATAACAGCCAAAAAGTCTAGAATTGCTCTTATTTTGCACAAACAAAACTTAGTCTAAAAAAGTATTTAAGATAAGTAAGGAGCATTACGAAAGCTAAAGGTATTTCCATAAAGTTAAACAGTAATAAAGTAAAGTAAAAAAGTAATAAAAGGATAAAAAAAAACCTTACATGTTCAAAGGGATATCCAATCCAGCAGTGTTGAATATTTGAGAACCATGGTTTATCCCAAAGGCAATATAAGCCATAAACAAAAGCGACAGTGTAGAAGAGCATACGCCACCTTCAAAAGGAATAAAATTTATAGTCAGGGCAAAATAACTACTACCACAACAACTAATACTCATTGTTGTATCAAGCCAGGTGAGGTAAAAACAGCCTTGCACACTCCTCGTCTACACACTTCACTTTTTCATCCCTACCATCAAGTTCTGACCTCCTTTAAACCCTATTTTATGACCCTTTTCCCATCCCATTTGGGGATGATCGACTTTCCTTATGACCCCACATGAACAAAGGCGGACGCAGAGCAAAATATGGGAGGGGGGTTAATGTGACTAGAGCACCCATGATTGACCGAATAGACAAGTTCATTTAAAAAAAAATGGAAAAAACCAAATGAGGGCGCCAACAAAATCTTGGGGTATCGTGGTCCCCCCCTGACCACCCTGGAACCGCCCCTGCACATGAGCGACCAGAAAGAATGATTTTTTGCAATCCATCATCCACAAAATGTGACGTGACTGTCTCATCCTTCTTTCCTTTTAGCCCTATGAAGTGGGTTACAACCAGATTATTCTTACAGCTTATTGTTTAACATACGGCCAGTCGAAGCAAGAGCCTCCTCAAAACTATACTCTGACAATTCCTCTGGAAAACATCTAGCATACCTTCCTCACCCTTTTAAAGCACCCATATTTCAGACCCATACCAAACATTGTCATTGACAACTCTCCTAATATCTTAATCTTAGTTTAACTTGAGGGCGAAAAAGCTACGCAATCTCCTCCCCCCCCCCATATTCTTCAGGCTTCACTCTTTAGTACATACCATTAAGTTTACATCTTATTTAAATCGTACTTTATGACCTCTTCCCGTCTGATTCAGGGTTGACCTGCTTTTCGTCTAACCCTAGAAGGATGGCGAGAAAAATGGCTGTTTGCAGCCCATCATCCTCCATCAGTAAAACTTGACCACCCTCTTAATCTTTCTTTCATTACAACCCAAGAGAGAGCAGGAAAAGAAATAGAGAAAAACGAAAAAGTTTGTGACACCTTGGATGTGAATAAAGATTTGTTTTGTGAGGAAGAATTAGCGACAGCACTAAAAGGATTAGAAAATAATAGGGCCCCAGGTGCTGATAGTTTGGCAAAGAGTTTCTTAAATATGGTTGCTCTAAGGTTAGAATTAAGTTACTGAAGATTGTGAATATGATTTTTGAAAAAGGGGAAGTACCTAGCGATTTTAGGAAAACCCTAATCAAACCACTGTGTAAGAAAGGTCATAAGAGTGAGTGTGGTAAATATCGGGGCATTACCCTGGTCTCTGTAGGTAGCAAATTACTTAGTATTATGATAATTTTTTAGACTGAGAGACGCTGTAGAAATAGTTATAAGAGAAGAACAGAGCGGTTTTAGGAAGGGTAGAGGATGTGTCGACAAACTTTTCACTCTTAGCTTAATATCTGAGAAGTGCCTGAGTTATCAAACCTCTTTAGTCCTCGTTTTATAGTTTACGAGCAAGCGTTCGATTCTGTTGGTAGAAGAGATTTAACAAAGGTCTTATCCTTGTACGGTATACCAGATAAATACATTTAAGCGATTAGTGTTAGTATGGTTGTGTTCTATCCCCCTTTTTATGGATTATTTTGATGGAGTTTGTCTAAGGAGCACAGAAAAGGCAATGGGAGAATACGTAATCAAACGGGTAGGAAAAACTTTCCTGGACTTAGATTATACTGATGGTTCAAGCATCCTAGATGAATGTGTGAGCAAAATGAATGAGCTATTAGAGGTTTTGCGAGTTCAGGGGTATAGAATAGGTTTGAAAATTGATGTTAAGAAGACTAATTCGCTAAGGCTAGGAATAAATGAAGATGAAAAAGTGACGCTGGGTAACGAAAAGATTGATCAAATGGACAGCTTCACTTCCCTTGGTAGTATTATTGGTAAAGACGGTGGGAGCAGTAAAGATGTTAAAAGTAGAATAGCCAAGGCTCAGGGTGTTTTTTCACAGTTGAAAAGACTTTGGAAGAATAGGAAAATAAGTCTGTAAAACCAAGATTATAATATTGGAAGCTACGGGGATGACAGTCATCAAATATGGTTTTGGAGCATGGGCACTCCAAAAAACGGACGAAGATCTGCTAGATATTTTCCAGATGAATTGACTACGGATTATTTTTGGTACCCGGCTGACTAACCGCATTTCAAACAGTAGGCTATACGAAAATTGTGGCTCAATCCCGATTTCTAGGGCTACAATGGGAGAAAGATTGAGATGGCTAGGGTACGTTCTGCGGATGAAGGATGACAGATTGTCTTTCTCGGCCAACCGTCTAAGGTTGAACAGAAAGGAGGTCGTCCATGGTTGGGTTGGGCAGATGTCGCAAAGAAAGATTTAAGGGAAATGACCACTTCCTGGGAGAGTGTAAAGAGAGAGGCTTTGAATAAATTAGGATGGAGGAGAACCGTGTGTAGATGTGTTGGCCTCAGGCGGCTTGGCGCTGCGGTCGGTTGTTAGCAGTGTTTAGTAGTATTATTGTTTGATATAGGGTCAAACGAGTACATAAAACTATTCTTGTGCAATTCCAAACAAATCCTCTTCCGTCTTCCAAACCACCTACTATCCTCCGTCTTCCTCAACCTTCTAAAGCGCCCGCATTACAAAGCCATAAGTCAAAGTCATTTGCGTCGCTTCCAATATCTTAATCTTAGTTCGAAGTCTTATCTTCATGTTCATTCAAACTCTTTCCAACTACGAGAAAATATCCCGCGCCTTGAAAGTTTTACTTTCTGCATCTTCACTGCAACAAACATCTTTACTAATAATTAATTTAAAAAAAAACTTCCAAAAAAGAAGTTTTTCAAAGAATAGTAAAGGGCATTTTAAACTTAAGATTAGCAGATACAAATACCTGTTAAAATTCAAACTCAAAACGACCAGGAATTACTATTAAAGAATAAATGAAACCCAAAACGAACAGAAAGTAAATAAACACTCATAGCAAAAAAAAAAACATACAACAAGTAACAATATAAATAAACAAATAAATCTTTAAGCTTGTAATGCTTAAATTGAATATGCAAATCAAGCTTGAAACGAAACAAATATTTTGCTATTGAAATATAAATGAAACCCAAAACGAACAGAAATGAAATAAACAATCAATGCAAACAAGCATACAATAGATACTAACATAAATTAATAAATAAATCTTAAAACGAGTGAAACTTAAATTGAATATGCAAATCAAGCTTGAAACGAACAAAAATCACTAAAAACAAGAGCTTGAGTATCGCTTCCTTCTCTCACTGTAAAAGTCTAAAACCTACTGCGTCATTGGCGCTTTACTAAAAAATAAAAAAAACAAGTTTTTTAAACTGAAATTAAGGAGCGACATTAAAACTTAAAACGAACAGAAATTATTCTGTATATGAAAGACTGTCCCCTCCTCAACGCCTCGCTCTTTACGCTAAAGTTTTTTATTATTTTAAAAAATAAAGTTGTGAGACAGAGTCAAACTTTAGCGCAAAGAGCGAGGCGTTGAGGAGGGGACAGTCTCTTTCATATACAGAATAATTTCTGTTCGTTTTAAGTTTTAATATCGCTCCTTACTTTCAGTTTAAAAAACTTGTTTTTTTTATTTAATTTTTGAACGTTTTTGAATAAATGCAGGTTTTGATCTTGGCTCACCGTACATGAATAATTAAAACAAAATTTTCATATTAATTTACTTTTATTTAGTTAAATGGCTTTCTCGAAACTTGTTTAATTTTATTTACGAACGTTTTTATTAGTAATAAATATACGTAACTTACGAATTAACTTACGTAACGAACTTCTATATTCATATATTTTTAATACGTTTATTAGGGGGTTCGCCCCCTAGTCAATACCTTGCTCTTTAAGTGAAAGTTCAAATTTTGTTCCAATTCTTTAGAAATGACCGCTTAATCACAAAGGCCGTTAATTAGAATAAATAGCTCTTATGAAAGTACTAAAAAATTTTTGGCTTAAAGAACGAGGCATTGACTACGGGGTGAACCCAATTATATATGTAATATTTTCTGTTCGTTTAAAGTTTCTATGTTGCTGCTGTTGCAGTTGAAATACTTGTTTTTTATATTAAATTTATGATCTTTTTTTAAATAATGCTGGGAAGTCCGGCGTCCCCTTCTTAGCAATGTCCCTTCCCCCATGAAAACTTCCTTCATGGAAAGATCCTCCCACATAATCCCTGACCCCTCCCCCACTACCAGGAAAAATCGCCCCTGAAAACGTCTGTATACTTCCAAATAACCAATACTATATGTTAACATTGGGTAAAGTTCATAACTTTTAGCCCTCCCCCCGGGAACTTAGGGGGATTAAGTCATCCTAAAAGACATATTTATAATATTTTCGAACATGCTGAACAAAATGGCTATCTCAAAATTTTGATCAGGTGACTTTGGGAAAAAATGAGCGTGGGAGGGGGCCTAGATGCCCTCTATTTTTTTGGTCACTTAAAAAGGGCACTAGAACTTTCAATTTCCATTCCAATGAGCCCTCCCACGATATTCTAGGACAACTGGTTCGATACGATCACCCCTGGGAGAAAAAAAAAAAAAAAACAAAAAAAAAACAAATAAACACGCACCCGTGATCTTTCTTCTGGCAAAAAATGCAAAATTCCACATTTTTGTAGATGGGAGCTTGAAACCTCTACAGTAGGGTTCTCTGATACGCGGAATATGATGGTGTGATTTTCATTAAGGTTCTATAACTTTTAGGGGGTCTTTCCCCCTTTTTTCGAAAATCAGCCGAATTTTCTCAGGCACCTAACTTTTTATGGGTAAGATTAAACTTGATGAAACTTATATATTTGAAATCAGCATTAAAATGTGATTCTTTTGATGTATCTATTTGTATCAAAATGCCGTTTTCTAGAGTTTCGGTTACCATTGAGCCGGGTCGCTCCTTACTTACAGTTCGTTACCACGAACTGTTTGAAACGAATTATATTACAAAAATTTTCTTTTGCACTTAATATTCAAATAATTAATTTTTGCCTTCTTAAAGTTATAAAAATGAAAAAATTTAAAAGAGTTTTTTCAGTTAAGTACAAATTATATTCTGGCTTTTAGAAAGCATAGGGTTTTAGAACCTTACTCATATTAATTTCTGCGCGTTTTGAGTTTGACGCTTTTAGAAAGCATAGGGTTTTAGAACCTTACTCATATTAATTTCTGCGCGTTTTGAGTTTGACTCAGTTCTTTATTTTACTTTCTGTTTGCTTTGGTTTCATTTATTTATTGATACTGATTTGTGGTAGTTGTATGCTTGTTAGATTATTCGATTCTATTTTTGTTCATTTTTGGTTTAATGTAGTTCTTAACTTTTTTTTGAAAAACTTATTTTGTGAAAAAAGGTTTTTTAATTAATTTCTGTTCGTTTTATGTTGACATAAGTCTTTTTCAGGGAAAAAGACTGAGCCTCTTCTAAAGTTAAACAACCATACATTCCACAAAAGCCTTAAATAGCCTCTGGGCGTAACTTACAACTCTTGTCCCTAATCTCTGGGGTTTGTTTCAACCCCAAAAGCCTTGTTATATGATATTTAGACTATTTTGAATAGAATGGCTATCTAAAAATTTCCATAAGATGCATTTCGAGATTATACGATGCGTGTGTGTGGGGGGGGGGGGGGTAGCTACCATCTAATCACTTTGACTATTAAAATGAGCACTAGAGCGTCTGATTACCAATCCAATGAACCCCCTCCAAAGTATATATGACCATACTTTCTATAAAAACCTTATATGCCCCTAGGGCATAACTTACAACCCTTGTCCTTAGGGCTGGGGGGATTTGTTATACTCAAAGACATAATTTCCAGACCTTTCAACTACGTTGAACAAAATGGCCATATCAAAATATTGATCGGAAATCTTTGATGAAATGATGGGCGTGGGCGGGGGCAGGGGGTGATTCTCCCTCCGATTACTTTTGACTATTAAAAAGGGCAATAGCCCTCTCAATTTCAAATCGAGTTCTTTTTGAAGTTTTTACTACAACGCTTTCTATAAAAACCTTATATACCACCAGGGCATAACTTACAACCATAGTCTTGAGGGCTGTGGGGGGGGGGGGTCATACTCAAATACATAATTTCCAGACCCTTCAACTATGTTCAACAAAATGGCTATATCAAAATAATTATTGGAAGTGTTTGGGGAAATGATGGGCGGGGGGGGACATTTGCCCTCCGATCACTTTTGACTATTAATAAGGACACTAGCCCTCTCAATTCCCAATTGAATGAGCCCTTTTTGAAGTTTCTAAGACAACGCTTTAAATTAAAATCTTATATGCCCCAGGGCATAACTTACAAACTTTGCCCTTGGGGCAGTGGTGAGTTTGTCACTCTCAAAGACATAATTTCTGGACCTTTCAACTACGTTGAAAAAGTTGGCTATTTCAAAATTATGATTGAATGTGTTCGGGGAGGTTGTGGGCATAAGAGAGGGGTTAGTTGCTCTCCAATCACTTTTGACTATTAAAAAGGGAACTAAACCTTTCAATTTCCAATCGAATGAGTCCTTTTTGAAGTTTTTAGGACAACACTTTCTATAAAAACCGTATATGCCCCCAGGGCATAGCTTGCAACCCTTGCCCTGTGGGTTGTGAGGGGGGGGGGGGGTGTCATCCTCAAAGATATAATTTCCAGAGCTTTCAACTACGTTGAAAAAAAATGGCTATCTCAAAATTGTCATTGGATATGTTTGGGGAAATGGTGGGCGTAAGAGGGGGGTTAGTTGCCCTCCAATCACTTTCGACTATTACAAAGGGCACTAGCCCTTTCAATTTCCGATCGAATGAGCCCTTTTTGAAGGTTCTGCGACAACCTTCTCTATAAAAACCTTATATTCCCCCAGGGCATAACTTACAACCCTTGCCCTGAGGGCTGTGTGGGGTTGTCATCCTCAAAGACATAATTTCCTGAACTTTCATATATGTTGAAAAGAATGCCCATCTCAAAATTTTGATTGGATGTGTTCGGGGAAATCATGGGCGTGAGAGGGGGGTTAGTTGCCCTCCAATTACTTTCGACTTTTAAAAAGGGCACTTGCCCTTTCAATTTCCAATTTAGTGAGCCCTTTTTGAAGTTTTTACAACAACGCTATCTATAAAAACCTTATATGGCCCCAGGGCATAACTTACAACCCTTGCCCTGGGTGTTGTGGGGGGTTGTCATCCTCAAAGACATAATTTCCAGAGCTTTCAACTACGTTGAAAAAAAAAAATGGCTATCTCAAAATTGTCATTGGATGTGTTTGGGGAAATGGTGGGCGTAAGAGGGGGGTTAGTTACCCTCCAGTCACTTTCGACTATTACAAAGGGCACTAGCCCTTTCAATTTCCAATCGAATGAGCCCTTTTTGAAGGTTCTACGACAACCTTTTCTTTGAAAACCTTAAATGCCCCCAGGGCATAACTTACAACCCTTGCCTGAGGGCTGTAGGGGGTTGTCATCCTCAAAGACATAATTTCCAGAACTTTCAACTATGTTGAAAAAAATCCCTCTCTGAAAATTTTGATTGGACGTGTTTGGGAAATGGTGGGCGGGGGGGGGGGGGACATTTGCCCTCCGATCACTTTTGACTATTAATAAGGGCACTAGCCCTCGCAATTCCCAATTGAATGAGCCCTTTTTGAAGTTTCTAAGACAACGCTTTAAATTAAAATCTTATATGCCCCAGGGCATAACTTACAAACTTTGTCCTTGGGGCAGTGGTGAGTTTGTCACTCTCAAAGACATAATTTCTGGACCTTTCAACTGCGTTGAAAAAGTTGGCTATTTCAAAATTATGATTGAATGTGTTCGGGGAGGTTGTGGGCATAAGAGAGGGGTTAGTTGTTCTCCAATCACTTTTGACTATTAAAAAGGGAACTAAACCTTTCAATTTCCAATCGAATGAGTCCTTTTTGAAGTTTCTAGGACAACACTTTCTATAAAAACCGTATATGCCCCCAGGGCATAGCTTGCAACCCTTGCCCTGTGGGTTGTGAGGGGGGGGGGGGGGGTTGTCATCCTCAAAGATATAATTTCCAGAGCTTTCAACTACGTTGAAAAAAAATGGCTATCTCAAAATTGTCATTGGATATGTTTGGGGAAATGGTGGGCGTAAGAGGGGGGTTAGTTGCCCTCCAATCACTTTCGACTATTAGAAAGGGCACTAGCCCTTTCAATTTCCGATCGAATGAGCCCTTTTTGAAGGTTCTACGATAACCTTCTCTATAAAAACCTTATATTCCCCCAGGGCATAACTTACAACCCTTGCCCTGAGGGCTGTGTGGGGTTGTCATCCTCAAAGACATAATTTCCTGAACTTTCAAATATGTTGAAAAAAATGCCCATCTCAAAATTTTGATTGGATGTGTTCGGGGAAATCATGGGCGTGAGAGGGGGGTTAGTTGCCCTCCAATTACTTTCGACTTTTAAAAAGGGCACTTGCCCTTTCAATTTCCAATTTAGTGAGCCCTTTTTGAAGTTTTTACAACAACGCTATCTATAAAAACCTTGTATGGCCCCAGGGCATAACTCACAACCCTTGCCCTGGGTATTGTGGGGGGTTGTCATCCTCAAAGACATAATTTCCAGAGCTTTCAACTACGTTGAAAAAAAATGGCTATCTCAAAATTGTCATTGGATGTGTTTGGGGAAATGGTGGGCGTAAGAGGGGGGTTAGTTACCCTCCAGTCACTTTCGACTATTACAAAGGGCACTAGCCCTTTCAATTTCCAATCGAATTAGCCCTTTTTGAAGGTTCTACGACAACCTTTTCTTTAAAAACCTTAAATGCCCCCAGGGCATAACTTACAACCCTTGCCTGAGGGCTGTGGGGGGTTGTCATCCTCAAAGACATAATTTCCAGAACTTTCAACTATGTTGAAAAAAATCCCTCTCTGAAAATTTTGATTGGACGTGTTTGGGAAATGGTGGGCATGAGAGGGAGGTTAGTTGCCCTCCAATCACTTTCGACTTTTAAAAAGGGCACTAGCCCTTTCAGTTTCCAATTTAGTGGGCCCTTTTTGAAGTTTTTACAACAACACTATCTATAAAAACCTTATATGGCCCCAGAGCATAGCTTACAACCCTTGCCCTGGGGGTTGTGGGGGTTTGTCATCCTTAAAGACATAATTTCTAGAACTTTCAATTACGTTGAACAAAATGAGAATCTCAAAATTTTGATTGGATGTGTTTGGAGAAATGGTGGGCATGAGAGGGAGGTTAGCTGCCTTCCAATCACTTTCGACTATTAAAAAGGGCACTAGCCCTTTCAATTTCCAATCGAAATAGCCTTTTTTGAAGTCTCTACGACAACAAGTTCTATAAAAATCTTGCCCTGAGGGTTGAGGGGGAAGGGGAGGGGGGTTGTTATCCTCAAAGACCTAATTTCCAGAACTTTTAACTATGTTGAACAAAATGGTTATCGCAAAACTTTGATTGGATGTGTTTGGGGAAATGGTGGACACGAGGGGGGGGGGGGGTAGTTGCCCTCCAATCCCTTTCTACTATTAAAAAGAGCAATAGCCCTTTCAATTTCCAATCGAATGAGCACTTTTTGAAATTTTTATGACAACCCTTTCTATAAAAACTTTATATGACCCCACGGCATAACTTACAACCCTTGCCCTGAGGGCTGTGGGGGGGGGGGGTTGTCATCCTCAAAGACATAATTTCCAGAACTTATAACTACATTGAACAAAATGGCTATCTCAAAATTTTGATTTGATGTGGAAGGGGTGTTAATTGCCTTGCAATCACTTTCGGCTATTAAAAAGGGCACAAGCCCTTCCAATTTCCAATCAAATGAGCCCTTTTTGAAGTTTCTACGACAATGCCTTTGATACGAAGTGCCCTGGTCTAACCCCCCCCCCCCAAAAAAAAAAAAAAAATAATAATACATTATGCCAAAATTGTTTTTTACTTAGGCAACATTGTTTTTTACAGTTGTTATCAAAATTCCTTTTGTAATGTTCGGTTACTATTGGCCTGAGTTGCTCCTTATAGTCCGTTACCACGAATTGTTGGTTTGATGGGGCAGTCTTGCTGTAACTTGTAGAGCTTGGATAAGAGATCGGAATAATAATAAAAAAAAAACTAAAAGACAACACCTTCTTCCTCAGAAGAAAAGGGGGAGAAAACCCCTAAACAGGTAAGCGATCTTTATGACAATCATACCATTAGATTCAGCATATCAGAAACCAATCTTGATGTTTTTACCTCCTACCTAAAAAAAAGTGGAATTTTGCATTTTTCTCCCAGACGAAACATCTTACCCAGGTCTTAGAAGATTGGGAGAGTGCTTATTCGAACGAAAATTAAAAGTTATACTGTCCTTTTTAAGTATCAAAAAGATTGTGCCACGGTAAAGTGGTGTTTTCTGCCATTTCGTGGCACCGAACTACGATTTTGCCCCAAAGATGACCAAATTGCTATCGATTGAAAATTCTAAGATAGCTAATCAATTAAAAGCATAAAAAACTATACATTGAGCTTCCCAGTTGCAGAAGAAGTAATCCCGGTGGCACATGCGTTCCAGAAAAGTCACTTAGTCCATACAAGTTAAACGGTTAATGTACGCATTTATCTTTATGTTTGATTTAACCAAGTTGATTAAATTTTCTTTTTATGAAATTATGTTTAGTGATGTATAATTGCGCATCAGATATTATGAAGGAGAGGCAGCTGGCTATTAAGTAGGCGGAATGGGGGCGTTAGACACCTAAAAGAGCGCATTTCAATTCCCAAATTGTCTCATCCTCCATGAGCCTTCAGATGGGTATAGAAAGGGTCATGGAAGGGGGGGGGACTTGGAATTAATCTCTCATCTACCATCATTTATACCAAGCCTGAACAGGGGCGCTGTTCAAGGGTAAAATAATATGTAAGTGCACATTAGCTACTATGAATGAGGGGCGGGGGATATTTTGTAGACGATATTGTAAGGATGTTTGTATGACTCAAAGAGTGCATTTTAATGCCCAAATATCTAAACTCTCACTGACTCATCAGATAAACATAGAATGAGCATGGGGAAGAAGGGATGTAGAATTTGATATCTAATCCCTCTTGATTCCCTGGAACATTTTTTGTCTACACCTTCAATGTTGGTGCTGGGATGGGGGTAACAGACGGCTGTGAAAATAAGATAGGCGTTGCGTGACCTATCGATAAAAATGAGTTATACATCGATTCTACTAAAATCAGGCACGTCTGACCGATTGGCTAAATCAGAATACACGTTTCCCCTTTCGTTCTCGAGTTTCTCAATTTTATAATTCACTCAAAACGTGTTATAACCAAATTTCGACCAGTTTCGCAGACCAAAAAGCGTAAAGTACATGAATTTTTAACAGCCACGAAGATTGTCACAGAAGTCCCACAATGAGATCAAACAGTTCGTGGTAACGAACTGTAAGTAAGGAGCGATAAGGCTCAATAGTAAGCAAAACTCTAAGAAACAAAGTCTTGATAACGGTAGTTATATCAAAAGAATCGAATTTTGATGCTTATTCAAAATATGTAAAATCCACCAAATTTAACGTAACCCATCAAAAGTTACGAGCTTAACAAAATTTGTCCAATTTTTGAAAAAGGGGCCAAACATCCCCAAAGAATCAAGTGATCTTAATGAAAATCACTCCATCAGATTCAGCATACCAGAGAACACTACTGTAGAGATTTCAAGCTCCTATGCACAAAAATGTGGAATTTTGTATTTTTTACAGAAGAAATATCACGGGTGCGTGTTTATTTGTTTGTTGTTGTTTTTTTTAGGGGTGACCATATCCAACCAGTGGTCGTTGAAGATCGGGAGAGGGCTCATTTGATCGGGAATCAAAGGTTCTAGTGCCCTTCTTAAGTGACCAAAAATATTGGAGGGCAGCTAGCCCCCTCTCCCAAGCTTATTTTTCACCAAGGTCGCCTGATCAGAATTTTGAGATAGCCATTTTGTTCAGCATAGTCGAAAAATCTTATAACAATGTCTTTGAGGACGACTTAACCCACCACAGTACTCGGGGGAAGGGCTCCAAGTCATGAACTTTGTCCATTGTTTACATTTAGTATTGGTTATTGGGAAGTATACAGACGTTTTCAGGGGGATTTTTCTTTCAGGGGGGGGGGTTACGTGGAAGGGTCTTCCAAGAAGGAATTTTCATGGGGACAGGGAAATTTCCATGAAGGGGGAGCAGGATTTCCCAGCATTATTTAAAAAACGATAAAAAAGTAAATTAAAACAACAATTTTTTCAACTGAAAGTAAGGAGCAACATTAAAACTTAAAACGAACAGAAATTATTACGATGACAAGAGCTACCAGGAGCGTTGTTTTCAGTGATTTTAAATGCTAATATTTCTCTTTTCCTAATTAAATACAGAATGTCAATGTTTTTAAACATAAGTATACACTGTGTCTAAACATCAGATAACACTATTGTAGAGGTCGCAATGGCTTCAGCCGCGTAGAAGATCAAAAATCACGCAGATATTCCATCCATATGAACAATGATACTTGTCTCAGTCTGCCCAAAATTCTAGTAAACGTATTAATAAGAACTTATTTAACAAAACTACTGTTCATCGAAAATTTTGAGGAAATATTCAAAATTAAAATTTTAATTGTAGTTCCAAAATTTGTATCCAGTCCAACATTTGAATTCTGAAAAAGCGGGACGCTACCAATTAATTTATAATTACTGACATATAGTTTAACAGCAAGAAATCAAGGTTTATGAAGCCGGTAGCCCACATAATTTCTTAGTTAGGTATGGGCATGATTTAAAAACGATCAGAAATTTAAGAAGAAAAAACAAGAATAAGGAGCGACGTTAAAACTTAAAACAAACACAAATTTTTCCCTATATGAGGAGGGCCAGTGCCTCCTCAAACTGCCACTGCCTCCCCAAACTCCTCAAACTGCCTCTTTAGGCTAAAATTTGACTTTCTGTCCCAATTCTTTATGAACAACTGCTGAAACACAAGGGCCGTTGGATTGGAATATTTTTTCATTACATACAAGTACCGAAAAACATTAGCGTAACGACCGAGGGGTGGTGGAGGGGGCATCCCTCCTCATATACGGAATAGTTTCTGTTCGTTTTAAGTTTTAATATTGCTTCTTACTTTCAGTTTTAGAAATCTGCCTTTTTATTTAATTTTAAAGTTTGACAATATAAATAAAAAAGTTTACAATGGACGGCGACAGAGCGATTCTTTAAGTATCGAATCCCCTTTAACATATTCATACTGCAAAAACGCCGCTCGCAGATTCAAAAAACAAGTGAAATAAAAGTTAAGACAACAGACAGAAATTATACCGCATGTGAAGTGGATGGCCCCATTTTAACCCTCCAGTCTTTCCCCTAAAATTTTAGTACTATGCAGAAAGCATTTATGAGTAGGCTACTACAAATAAAGTTAATGGGTGATCGCCAGCGTTTATTTGCCATTTGTCTTTTAATGCGTTTGAATTGAAGATTTTATTTTTTAAAAGAAATGGGCATCAATGGGCTCTTGCATTTTTGAATTATTGCAAAAAATAATCTTTATCTCATTCCAATGACCCTTGTGCTTGAGTAATCGGTCTTAAAGCATCAGGGACAAAAGTCAAACTCTTGCGTAAAGAGCGGCTTACTTTCATTTGAAAAACCTAGGGCTACCCTAAATGTCAGGAGGGATGACCTCCATATCTCCATATCCGATTTTTAAATCGGAGTTAAACTTTTGCAGAAAAAGGCTTCGAAAAAAATCCCTCATTTAGTGTACTTGCTTTTCGATACTAAGTATGAATGTAAAAATAAAGTAGCGTCTCCACCATAAGAGGATTTTTCACCTCCTCCTCATTCACATCTCACACTTCATACAACCCATACAAAAATATTATTCCTAACGAAGGGATGTCAGAGGCCAAATCCGTAATAATCTGCATATTCTTTCAATTTGTCTCAACGCCTCTCATAGACAGTTTGAAGGCCTAAAACGCTTTTTTGGGGTCCATGAAACCCCCTCTCCATAAGAGAATTCATTGGCTAAGATCCTAATAGATAGTGTACAACTATGCAATACTTTCTGGCCGTTAGTTTTATATATGAATGGTCTATAATAAAGTTTATATTTATGGATAGCGTTTATGTTTAGCGACGACTGATAAACTGGCATGTCGACATGGCCTCTGAGAATGAGAGGCTATATAAGAACCCTTCAACTGTTCGAAGCACTTTCACTCTGCTCCGTTCTTATATTTAAGTTTAAAATTCATACAAAAATACTTCAAGAATGTTAATCATACTTGAAGAAGCCCGTAAAACGAAGCTCATGGTAGTGCTTACCCCCCCCCCCCACACACTGGAGGTGCCTATCGTGCGTCTCCCATCCTTTCCCCTTTTGTGTCGGTACGCATATGACTTTCACCCACATTACAGACCTTAGTCAATACTCTCTGAAAGGAAGGGACCCCCCCCCCCAAAAAAAAAAAACCTTTAATATTCATCCCATGGCTCTGAAAAAAACGCACTTTTTGAAACTTCTTACATATTCCCCTTTCCCACCTACACAAGGATCCACCAGACCTCCTCCTAATTAGTACAATCAATATAAGGTTTGACTGCAAACAAATTGCAACAGAAATGATTTTTACACCATCTTGTAGAGAAAAAAAAACTTTACAACATATCAAAAGTTGAGAAACCTAGCGGGGTGCAAAATTAGTGTTTTTTAGCGTTTTGTGTTTTATTTTTCGTTTTTAAGCCTAAATTTTCGATTTTCTCAAGGCTTAGAGTTTACTTCATGGGAAACACATTTCTGATGTAGTTTTATGTGCTGAACTCGAATATTACATCAGATTTAAGATACGGTGAACCAAAAGTGTTTCACATTCATCACCATTCATTAAGTTCGCGATTCTATTATAACATAGTCGTTTGACCACATTTCTTGAGTAGTTTTATGCGATGAACTCGAATATCACATCAGATCAAGGATATATTCAACCGAAAGTGTTTCACATTCATCACCAAAAGGTTTCTTCAAAATAATCAATCATCTCTTAATGTATTAACTGACTAAAATCACAGGTAACAAAAATCACATTGGTAAAAGGCAGGCAACTGTTCAAATGACTTGCGACATTAATCACTGGCAGTGTAGTTTGAAACTTCGTCGTCGAGATCGTCGATGAGATCTTCTGATTTGGGAGAATTATCACATTCTGCTCCCTGACAAGTTTTGCACGCGAGAGTGCAAGACATGCCGTTTCTGACACAAGTGCACCGAGCAGAGGTGTAGTTTGAACGGCAGGAACACTTAACAATCTTAAGAAGTTGGGGAGGTGCTGGGGGTAGGTCCGTCATCACAGGGTATAATGTACCATTTCGGTCCTTCCAGCCTCACTCTTGAGGGTCCAATTCTAGATTACGGTCGTCATTCCAGGCGTGTACCTGAAAGTAAACTCTATAGCTGTGAAATGCTGCAGAGTTGGATGTGGGAGGTAGCTGCTCTGGGTGAACAAAAGCCGTTGCTGTGACGAGCTTTCTTTCGAAGAGCTGCTTTCGAAGCTCGTTCAGATTTCCCCCTTCTTTCCACCATATATTATAAGAAGTGCGTCTTCTCCGGCTTCCTTGACTTCGATTTTTGTTGCTGCCTTCTTCATAAAGACCTTGGCAGATGCTCGAAAATTTTCGTCTTCTATCACTTTTTTCAGGGTAAGACCTTTTCCGATGTTGTGGACACGTAATGTAGAATCACACCCAAGGAATGCATGGGCAAAGAGGATCAGACCCCATACTTCTTGGCCTAATCTTTTTTTCATTTCATGAACATCCCAGCACCTTCGCTCTTTATTTTTCTTTGGCTCTGGGGCGAAGTACACCTTGTTAGTGGAGACATCACAGTGGTAGCAGAGAAGGACCAGAAGATCCGTATCTTCTCCAATAACGGCAGTTACCTTCTGTTTAGCTGATTCGATAGCAGCTTTTACAATAGGCACGTCTGCATCACTGGGGGCTTGGACTACAAAATAGCCTTTTTGCCGGAGATGAACTGCAAGCGCACTAATGAATCTTGACTTGTTTTTCTTGTTCCCGAGAAATTCCTCTTTCTTAACTTTCAGACGCATGTCATTCGTGAAGAAAACCTCGCGACCAATCGTTCGATTATGATACGAATGGGCCATATCTTTGATGGAAGGTCCACTATCATACCCATCAAAAACAACAGTTGCGCCAGGGTACTTCCGCGAAATATACAGCGAGTAGCTCTGTATGATACCCGCATACGTGTCATTTTTTATCCATGGGACTCGGTGCAATAGAGATCCGTCGTCAAGTACGTAGTGTGTCCCGTCGTTCAGCACACACGGAATTTCTTCGAGTTTGCATGCAAGTGCAATGGCCTTGGCGAATTCGGCCTTGTTCGGCACTCTCGGCATAAATGAGCTGTCAAACAGAGCAGCGGGATACGAACAAAGTTCATACCGGAAGCACTCTGATTCAGGAAGTCTTGTCCTTTTGGCTAACGCAATGAAGCGTTGGAATAGCAAAGCTGGATCCAGTCGCTTGCAATCTCCTCCAGCTGTTTGCTTTGTTGTTATCTGGACTGCCTGTTCCTTTCTTCGGAAGACAAAATCCTTCGCCACTTTTCCAGTCATAGCATCAAGGATTTTTAGCCCGACAGCCTTCGCACAGTCAACGTTTGCAGATTCATATGCAGTCAAACCGGTAGCAATGCTTCTAAGCTGAGTATCCCCTCTGAATGGTATTTTCAAAGTACGTGACCATCGCCTGCGTATCCTTGAAGTCTCGTTCTTGTCTGGGGCCTGCGTTCTCCTTGTGCTGCTCGCTTGTCCCATAAAGAATTTGCGTCAGATCTTCCATTAGGAGGTTAACAGCAGAGCAGGTTGGGCGTGCTAAAACCCACAGCGACCTCTGGGTTTCGGTCATGCCCGTACCCCTAGTCAGTCCGCCTGCTGTTTTCAACGAGCGCATAAGCTCTTATTCAATAACTAGATCCGTCGACAAGCCAGCCCAATAGTGACCAGATCGTCTGACGACGTGCATTCCTTGTTGGAATGAACTATGAACAGTAGGATGGGTTTCTTCAAGCTTCACCATCTTCTGAAGGTATATTCGGCACGATTTGGCATAGTTGTTGTGACCACAGGCCGCAAGAAAAGGTAGCATTTCAGACACAGACTTTAGGTGTAAGTCCCAAAGCCCCATCCGCTCAGCTTTGATGAAAGAACGAAGTATCCCAACCATATTCATAAGCTGAAACCACAGCTTTGAAGTTCTGTGCTGAGACAGATCAAGTATCTTCTGGTCGACGAAACCTTTGATCCGCTTGAGTACAGGATTTTCTTCAACCTCCGTCATTGTTGCCTCTCCATTCATTAGCTTGCTGTATAGTGTTTTAAGGTCTGCAACTTCTTTGGTGCCTAACTTTGTTTCAGGTTCTGAACAGGGATCATCGTCAAATAACTCGGAGAGCAGCACGGCATGTAGAGCACTATCAACTAGCAAGAGACCTCGAACAGCTCGTGACATAGCCTTTCCACTTAGGAGATGGGGAACATTGTTTGGGGCATATGCAAGTTCCAGGACTTCGCGGGGATCGGATCCTTCCATTGTGTAATTAACCCTTTAGTCTCGGCCTAAGCTGAAACGTAAAATAGGTACATAGAAAAATTCTTACTATATTCACAGTTACACGTATAAAAAGAACTGAACTGAAAAAGGACAAATTCTCCCAGCCCGCTAACCGCAGCACGCGGTGGGGGTTACTAGGGGTGGTAAATGAATCTTTCCAACCAATTCCAGGGCTCCTAATATACTGGCCAATCTCCCTAACTGCGCACTTTTTCCCTCGTGGTGAATTAAACACGTACGCAGTTAAGAGGACCCAAAATGGCGTCAAAAAATAATAGGAAAATTAACATTTATTACAAAAGGAAGGAAAATAATTAAGGGGCCCAAAGAAATGAATCTGGGAGGGACATTTATCTGACAAAACTGGGACCAAGGGTTCCAACAACGACAATATTAGAATGTACGGAACTTTCCAAAAATATAGTATTCAGTCGATAGGGCGACGTTATTCCTGACTTCATTCGCCCCAAAGGACGAAAAAAGGGAAATATGGCCACGAAATACGAATTTCTTGTTTGGTGATGAATGTGAAACACTAACGGTGGGACATAACTTGAATCTGATGTGATATTCGAATTCAGCACACAAAACTAGTTCAGAAACATGTCTCCCATGAAGTAAATGCTAAGCTCTAGGATAACGGAAAATTTCCGCTAAAAACAACAAAAAACAAACAGAAAACGCTAAAAAACACTTATTTTGCACCCCGCTGGGTTTCTCAACTTTTGATATGTTGTACAGTTTTTTTTCTCTACAAGATGGTGTAAAAATCATTTCTGTTGCAATTTGTTTGCGGTCGAGTCCTATTTGACGCTAGATTGACTGTACTAAATAGCTGATATGCAATTACGCACCTCTGTACATGATTTTATCAAGTCTCAAATAAAACAACTTAGTTAAATGAAGCATTAGAATAAATGCCTATACCAATCGTTTAATTGATATGAGCTATATGTATCTTTAGGAACGGTCCACCACCACCCGGCAATATTGTCTTTGAAACTGGGAAGTTCAATATATAGTTTTCCATAAATTTTAAATCGAGTGGCTACCTAAAAATTTTCATTCAATAGATTTTTATCCCTCTTTGGGCCAAAATTCTTGTTTTACGGCACAAAATGGTGACTTTGCTGTGTTGCAATCTTTTTTGTTACAATGGTAGTAGAAATTTTTATTTCTTTTAATGAGTCCTCGTCTAATTCTAAGACTACTGGTTCAATTTTATACCCCAGGAAAATAAAAACTACACACAAATAAACATGCATCTACAACCATTCTTCTCGGAAAAAATTCAAATTTTGTCTTCTTTCAGATAGAGGCTTGAAACCTCTAAATTAAAGGTCTCTGATACGCTGAATTGGATGATGTAATTTTCGCAAAGACATCTCACCCTTTCGGTGGTGTTTTCCTCCTTTTTTGAAAACCAGGCGGATTTCTTTAGGCTCATAACTTTTGGTAGGCAACTTTAAACTTGGTCATGAAAGACTGATTCTTTTGATTTATAGATTGCTATAAAACTCCTTTTTTAGAATTTCGATTGCTCCTTATTTACAGTGCTACTACGAACTGTGATAGTTCCCTCGTTCCTTCGCATGCATATAACTTTCACATGCTGTTGGCTATTCGCCTTAAATGCGTAACGAGGAAATATAGGAAAACATAACCTCATTTAATATGCTGAAGCCTTAACGACCTTAAGTCATAGGCAGCGCGCCAGCGCTGCCTAAGTAAAGAATGATGTGGGCACAATGTGTTTTTTTTTTCTCCATCCGGGCACTTCGTATCGAAGGAGTTGTCGTAGAAACTTCGAAAAGGGCCCATTCGATTGGGAATTGGAGTGGCTAGTGCCCTTTTTAATAGTCGAAAGTGATTGGAGGGCAACTAGCCCCCCCCCCCACGCCCATCATTCCCCCAAACACATCCAATCAAAATTTTGAGATGGCCGTTTTCTTCAGCGTAGTTGATTTCCAGATAGAAAATATGTTTTTGAGGAGGACACTCCCCCAGAGCCCTCAGGGCAAGGGTTTTAAGTTATGCCCTGGGGGCATATAAGGTTTTTATAGAAGGCGTTGTCGTAGTAACTTCAAAACAGGCTCATTCGATTGGAAATTCGAAGGGCTAGTACCAATTTTAATAGTCGAAAGTGATTGGAAGACAACTAGCCCCCCCCCCCCCACGCCCATCATTCCCCCAAACACGTCCAATCAAAATATTGAGATAGCCATTTTGTTCAGCGTAGTTGATTTCCAAATAGAAAATATGTTTTTGAAGAGGACACTCCCCCTCAACCCTCAGGGCAAGGGTTTTAAGTTATGCCCTGGGGCATATAAGATTTTTACAGAAGGCGTTGTCGTAGAAACTTCAAAAAAGGCTCATTCGATTAGAAATTAAAGGGCTAGTGCCCTTTTTAATAGTCGAAAGTGATTGGAGGGAAACTAGCCCCCCCCCCCACGCCCATCATTCCCCAAAACACATCCAATAAAAATTTTGAGATAGCCATTTTGTTCAGCATAGTTGATTTCCAGATAGAAAATATACTTTTGAGGAGGACACTCCCCCACAACCCTCAGGGCAAGGATTATAAGTTATGCCCTTGGGGCATATAAGGTTTTTATTGAAATCTTTGTCGTAGAAACTTGAAAAAGGGCTCATTCGATTTGAAATTCAAAGGGACAGTAACCTTTTTAACAGTCGAAAGTGATTTGAGGGCAACTAACCGCCCTCTCACGCCCCCCTTTTCCCCAAACACATCCAATCAAAATTTTTAGATAGCCATTTTATTCAACGTAGTTGAAGTTTTGGAAATTAGGTCTTTAAGGATGACAAACCCTCCCCCCACAGCCCTCAGGGCAAGGGTTGTAAGTTATGCCCTGGGGCACATAAAGTTTTTACTGAAAGCGTTGTAGCAGAAACTTCAAAAGGGCTCATTCAATTGGAAATTGAAAGGGTTAGTGCCTTTTTTAATAGTTGAAAGTGATTGGATAGCGAATAACGCCCCTCTCACGCCCACCATTTCCCAAAACACATTCAATCAAAATTTTAGGATATCCATTTTGTTCAACGTAGTTGAACGTTCTGGAAATTAGGTCTTTTAGGATGATAACCCCCCCCCCAGAGCCCTCAGTGCAAGGGTTGTAAGTTATGCCCTGGGGGCATATAAGGTTTATATAGAAAGTTGTTGTATAAATCATAGGCAGCACGATCGCGGTGCTTAAGTAAAGAACGGGGACACTCGAGAAAGAGACAAGAAACGGGGACTAAGTAAAGAGGAGGACACTCCCCCCCCAACCCTCAGGGCAAGGGTTTTAAGTTATGCCCTGGGGGCATATAAGAACGATGTTGGCACAATGTATTATTTATTAATTTTTTCCTTTAGAGCAGGGCACTTCGTATCAAAGAAGTTGTAGTAGAAACTTCGAAAAGCGCTCATTCAATTGGAAATTGGAGTGGCTTGTGCCCTTTTTAATAGTCGAAAGTGATTGGAAGGCGACTAACACCCCTTCCACGCCCACCATTTCCCGAAACACATCCAATCAAAATTTTGAGATAGCCATTTTGTTCAGCGTAGTTGATATCCAAATAGAAATTATGTTTTTGACACAGTCCCCCCCAGCCCTTAGGGCAAGGGTTGTAAGTTAAGCCCTGGGGGCATACAAGGTTTTTTTTTATAGAAGGCGTTGTCATAGGAACTTTAAAAAGACTCATTCGATTGGAAATTCAAAGGGCTAGTGCCCTTTTTAATAGTCGAAAGTGATTAGAGGGCAACTATCCCGCCTCTCACGTCCACCTTTTAAACAAACACATCTAATCAAAACTTTGAGATAGCCATTTTATTCATCGTAGTTTTAAGTTCTGGAAATTAGGTCTTTGAGGATGACACCCCCCCCCAGCCCTCAGGGAAAGGGTTGTAAATTATGCCCAGGAGGCATATAAGGTTTTAATATAACGCGTTGTCATAGAAACTTCAAAAAGGGCTAATTTGATTGGACATTGGAACGGCTAGTGCCCTTTTTAACAGTCGAAAGTGATTGGAAAGCAACTAACACCCCTTCCACGCCCACCATTTCCCCACACACATCCAATAAAGATTTGGATATAGCCATTTTGTTGTACGCAGTGCAAAGTTCAGGAAATTATACCTTTGAGCAGGACACTCCCCCCACAGTCTTCAGGGAAAGGGTTATAAGTTATGCCCTGGGGGCATATAAGGTTTTTATTAAAATCTTTGCCGTAGAAACTTGAAAAAAGGGCTCATTCGATTGGAAATTGAAAGGGCTAGTGCCCTTTTTAATAGTGAAAAGTGATTTGAAGGCAACTAACCCCCTCTCACGCCCATCTTTTTTCCAAACACATCCAATCAATATTTTAGATAGTCATTTTATTCATCGTAGTTGAAAGTTTTGGAAATTAGGTCTTTAAGGATGACAACCCCTCCCCCCCCCACAGCCCTCAGGGAAAGGGCTGTAAGTTATGTCCTGGGGGCGTATAAGGTTTTTATTGAAAGCGTTGTCGTAGAAACTTCAAAAGGGCTAATTCAACTGGAAATTGAAAGGGCTAGTTCCTTTTTTAACAGTTGAAAGTGATTGGAGAGCGACTAACGCCCCTCTCACGCCCACCATTTTCCCAAACGCATCCAATCAAAATTTTGAGACATCCATTTTATTCAACGTAGTTGAATGTTCTTGAAACTAGGTCTTTTAGGATGAAAACCCCCTCAGAGCCCTCAGTGCAAAGGTTGTAAATTATGCCCTGGGGGCATATAAAGTTTATATATAAAGTTGTTTTGCAAGCTCTGGAAATTATGTATGTAAGGATGACAAACCCCCCAGAGCCCCAAGGGCAAAGGTTGTAAGATCTGCCCTGGGGGCAAATAAGGTTTTTATAGATAGAGTTGTCGTAAAAATTCAAAAGGGGCTTCAATTCAATTCGAATTTGAGAGGGCTAGTGCCCTTTGTAATTGTCGAAAGTGACTGGAGGGTAACTAACCCCCCTCTCACGCCCACCATTCCTCAAAACACATCCAACCAAAATTTTCAGATAGTCATTTCGTTCAACGTAGTAAAAAGTTCTGGAAATTAGGTCTTTGAGAATGAACCCCCGCCCCCCAGCACTCAGGGCAAGGGTCGTAAGTTATGCCCTGGGGGCATATAAGATTTTTATTGAAAGTTTTGTCGCAGAAACTTCAAAAGGGCTCGTTTGATTGGAACTTGAAAGGGCTAGGGTCATTTTTAATAGTTGAAAGTGATTAGAGAGCGACTACCGCCCCTGTCATGCCCACCATTTTCTCAAACACATCCAATCAAAATTTTGAGATAGCCATGTTGTTTAACGTAGTTGAAATTTCTGGAAATTCGGTCTTAGAGGATGACAACCACCCTAACAGACCTTAGGGTAAGGGTTGAAATTTATGCCCTGGGGGCATATAAGGTGATTATAGAAAGCGTTGTCGTTTCCAAAAGGGTTCATTCGATTGGAAATCTAAAGGCCTAGTGCCGTTTTTAATAGTCGAAAGTGATTGGAAGGCTTGACATTTTTATAGTAAAGATCGAAGTGGCTATAATGTATTATTTTTTGTTGTTGTTGTTGTTGTTTAGACCAGGGCACTTCTTTTCGAAGGAATTGTCGTGGGAACTTCGAAAAGGGCTCAATCGATTGAAAATAGAAAGGGCTGATGCCCTTTTTAATAGTCAAAAGTAATTTGAGGGCAACTAATCCTCCTTACACTCCCACCCTCCCACGTCAACCCTCCCATTCCTGCTCTTAAAATTTAACCAAATCAAAATAGCATTAGTGTATTCAAGTAATCAAAGAAAGTAAACAGATTTTTGCAATACAAATGAATATGCATTGTCAGTTTAATATACAAACACTGATATTTAGTAATCAAAATGTTAATATTATTTGATTTATTAAAGTTATAAAAGTAAAACATTTATATTTTTTCAGTGAAGTGCAAATTTTGTTCTGGACTTGGGAAGGCACAGGGGTTTTGCGCCCAACTTATGTTAATTTCTGCTCGTTTTGAATTTGACTCCGTTAATTATTGTAATTTCTGTTCGTTTTGGGTTTCATTTATTTATCGATGCTGATTTGTGGTAGTTTCACGCTTGGTAGATTATTTGATTTTATTTTTGCTAATTTTTTGTTTAATGGAGTTCTTTACTTTTCTTTGAAAAACTTATTTTGTGGAAAAAGTTTTTTAAATTAATCACTTACACAATTCAAAACCAATACAGTTAAAAAATTGTTATGTCGGTTAGAAAATACCCTTAGATTCCAAAATAATTAGAGAAAAGCCTTCAAATTGTATTCTCTTGTTTCACAGCAAACGGGAGAGTTTCACAGTGTAGGAGGTATTTTGCTTTATACCGACAATATTTTGCTTTATCCCGTACCATATATGCTTCCCTAGATTTCACAACCATAACAATCATACAATGATAAACCAGCCCCCTTTCACTCTAGGACAGAACACAGCTCTTTGGACAATCACAACATTAAGGTAGTTTGCCAGCTATGTCAACCAATAATTCTTTTCAGAATGATGAAAAAGCTGGCAGCCACTTTCAACGCAGCACAACAAACACTGTATTTTTTACATAAAACAGATAGCGTTCACTCAGTTCAGCTAGACTAAACATCACAAGAAAAATTCGAATTATTTCGATTTTTGCTGTCTCCTTGCAGACCATGGAATGATCTTGATGTTAAGTTATAAGTTTTGAGCAGTATCAATGGTTAAAATTTTATGAATCAGTTTTTAGCTTTGAAATAATGCCTGCTAATTTTGATTTCTAATTTATCTGTACAGATGTTTTGCAGATTTTGATGTTAAGTTACAATTTTTTAGCAATATCCATAGTTTAAATTTTATCAAATTAGTTTGAAGCTTTTGAATAATGCCTGTTAATTTCTAATTTCCCTGTGCAGACCTTTCGCTGACTTGTATGTTAAGTTATAAATTTTGAGCAGTACTCATAGTTTTGATTTTATAAAATTAGTTTGAAGCTTTTTAAAGGATGCCTATTAATTTCTAATTTATCTGTGCAGACTTTTCGCCGATTTTGACGTTAAGATTTAACTTTTGAACAGCATCAATAGTTAATATTTTATGAATCACTGTATCTTTTAAATAATGCCCGCTAATTTAAATTTTTTAATTTATCTGTGCAGACCTTTCGCCGATTTTGATGTTAATTTATAAATTTTGAGCAGTAATCATAGTTTAAATTTTATCAAATTAGTTTGAAGCTTTTAAATAATGCCTGTTCATTTCTAGTTTCTCTGTGCAGACCTTTCGCCGACTTTAATGTTAAGTTATAAATTTTGAGCAGTATCCATAGTTTAAATTTTATCATATCAGTTTGAAGCTTTTAAATAATGTCCTTCATTTCTAGTTTCTCTGTGCAGAGCATTTGCTGATTTTGATGTTAAGTTATAAATTTTGAGCAGTATCCATAGTTTAAACTTTATCATATCAGTTTGAAGCTTTTAAATAATGTCTCTTCATTTCTAGTTGCTCTGTGCAGGCCTTTTGCTGATTTTGATGTTAAGTTATAAATTTTGAGCAGTATCCATAGTTTAAATTTCATCATATCAGTTTGAAGCTTTTAAATAATGTCCTTCATTTCTAGTTTCTCTGTGCAGACCTTTTGCTGATTTTGATGTTAAGTTATAAATTTTGAGCAGTATCCATAGTTTAAATTTCATCATATCTGTTTGAAGCTTTTAAATAATGTCTCTTCATTTCTAGTTGCTCTGTGCAGGCCTTTTGCTGATTTTGATGTTAAGTCATAAATTTTGAGCATTATCCATAGTTTAAATTTTATCATATCAGTTTGAAGCTTTTAAATAATGTCCTTCATTTCTAGTTTCTCTGTGCAGATCTTTTGCTGATTTTGATGTTAAGTTATAAATTTTGAGCAGTATCCATAGTTTAAATTTTATCATATCAGTTTGAAGCTTTGAAATATTGTCCTTCATTTCTAGTTTCTCTGTGCAGACCTTTTGCTGAGTTTGATGTTGTTATAAATTTTGAGCAGTATCCATAGTTTTAATTTTATCAAATTAGTTTGAAGCTTTTAGATAATGTCCTTCATTTCTAGTTTCTCTGTGCAGACGTTTTACTGATTTTGATGTTAAGTTATAAATTTTGAGCAGTATCCATAGTTTAAACTTTATCATATCAGTTTGAAGCTCTTAAATAATGTCTCTTCATTTCTAGTTTCTCTGTGCAGACCTTTTGCTGATTTTGATGTTAAGTTATAAATTTTGAGCAGTATCCATAGTTTAAATTTCATCATATCAGTTTGAAGCTTTTAAATAATGTCCTTCATTTCTAGTTTCTCTGTGCAGACCTTTTGCTGATTTTGATGTTAAGTTATAAATTTTGAGCAGTATCCATAGTTTAAATTTCATCATATCTGTTTGAAGCTTTTAAATAATGTCTCTTCATTTCTAGTTGCTCTGTGCAGGCCTTTTACTGATTTTGATGTTAAGTTATAAATTTTGAGCATTATCCATAGTTTAAATTTTATCATATCAGTTTGAAGCTTTTAAATAATGTCCTTCATTTCTAGTTTCTCTGTGCAGACCTTTTGCTGATTTTGATGTTAAGTTATAAATTTTGAGCAGTATCCATAGTTTAAATTTCATCATATCAGTTTGAAGCTTTGAAATATTGTCCTTCATTTCTAGTTTCTCTGTGCAGACCTTTTGCTGAGTTTGATGTTGTTATAAATTTTGAGCAGTATCCATAGTTTTAATTTTATCAAATTAGTTTGAAGCTTTTAGATAATGTCCTTCATTTCTAGTTTCTCTGTGCAGACGTTTTTACTGATTTTGATGTTAAGTTATAAATTTCGACCAGTATCCATAGATTAAATTTCATCATATCAGTTTGAAGCTTTTAAATAATGTCCTTCATTTCTAGTTTCTCTGTGCAGACCTTTTGCTGATTTTGATGTTAAGTTATGAATTTTGAGCAGTCTCCATAGGTTAAATTTTATCATATCAGTTTGAAGCTTTTAAATAATGTTTCTTCATTTCTAGTTTCTCTGTGCAGACCTTTTGCTGATTTTGATGTTAAGTTATAAATTTTTAGCAGTATCCATAGTTTAAATCTCATCATATCAGTTTGAAGCTTTTAAATAATGTCCTTCATTTCTATTTTCTCTGTGCAGACCATTTGCTGATTTTTATGTTAAGTTATAAATTTGGAGCAGTATACATGGTTTAAATTTTATCATGTCAGTTTGAAGCTTTTAAATAATGTCATTTATTTCTAGTTTCTCTGTGCAGACCTTTTGCTGATTTTTATGTTAAGTTATAAATTTTGAGCAGTATCCATAGTTTAAATTTCATCATATCAGTTTGAAGCTTTTAAATAATTTTATCAAATTAGTTTGAAGCTTTTAAATAATGTCCTTCGTTTCTAGCTTCTCTGTGCAGACCTTTTGCTGATTTTGATGTTAAGTTATAAATTTTGAGCAGTATCCATAGTTTAAATTTTATCATATCAGTTTGAAGCTTTTAAATAATGTCTCTTCATTTCTAGTTTCTCTGTGCAGACCTTTTGCTGATTTTGATGTTATGTTATAAATTTTGAGCAGTATCCATAAATTGAATTTTATCAAATTAGTCTGAAGCTTTCAAATAATGCCTGTTTATTTCCTTTGCTGATTTTGATGGTAAGTTATAAATTTTGAGCAGTATCCATAGTTTAAATTTTATCATATCAGTTTGAAGCTTTTAAATAATGTCTCTTCATTTCTAGTTTCTCTGTGCAGACCTTTCGCCGATTTTGATGTTAAGTTATAAATTTTGAGCAGTATCTATAGTTAAAATTTTACCATATCAGTTTGAAGCTTTTAAATAATGTCTCTTCATTTCTAGTTTCTCTGTGCAGACCTTTTGCTGATTTTGATGTTAAGTTATAAATTTTGAGCAGTATCCATAGTTTAAATTTCATCATATCAGTTTGAAGCTTTTAAATAATGTCCTTCATTTCTAGTTTTCTCTGTGCAGACCTTTTGCTGATTTTGATGTTAAGTTATAAATTTTGAGCAGTATCCATAGTTTAAATTTCATCATATCAGTTTGAAGCTTTTAAATATAGTCTCTTCATTTCTAGTTTCTCTGCGCAGACCTTTTGCTGATTTTGATGTTAAGTTATGAATTTTGAGCAGTCTCCATAGTTTAAATTTTATCATATCAGTTTGAAGCTTTTAAATAATGTCTCTTCATTTCTAGTTTCTCTGTGCAGACCTTTTGCTGATTTTGATGTTAAGTTATAAATTTTTAGCAGTATCCATAGTTTAAATCTCATCATATCAGTTTGAAGCTTTTAAATAATGTCCTTCATTTCTATTTTCTCTGTGCAGACCTTTTGCTGATTTTGATGTTAAGTTATAAATTTTGAGCAGTATCAATAGTTTAAATTTCATCATATCATTTTGAAGCTTTTAAACAATGTCTCTTCATTTCTAGTTTCTCTGTGGAGACCTTTTGCTGATTTTGATGTTAAGTTATGAATTTTGAGCAGTATCCATAGTTCAAATTTTATCATATCAGTTTGAAGCTTTTATATAATGTCTCTTCATTTCTAGTTTCTCTGTGCAGACCTTTTGCTGATTTTGATGTTAAGTTATAAATTTTGATCAGTATCCATAGTTTAAATTTTATCATATCAGTTTGAAGCTTTTAAATAATGTCCTTCATTTCTAGTTTCTCTGTGCAGAACTTTTGCTGATTTTGATGTTGAGTTATAAATTTTGAGCAGTATCCATAGTTTAAATTTTATCATGTCAGTTTGAAGCTTTTAAATAATGTCCTTCATTTCTAGTTTCTGTGTGCAGATTTTTTGCTGATTTTGATGTTAAGTTATAAATTTTGAGCAGTATCCATAGTTTAAATTTTATCATATCAGTTTGAAGCTTTTAAATAATGTCCTTCATTTCTAGTTTCTCTGTGCAGACCTTTTGCTGATTTTGATGTTAAATTATAAATTTTGAGGAGTATCCATAGTTTAAATTTTATCATATCAGTTTGAAGCTTTTAAATAATGTCCTTCATTTCTAGTTTCTCTGTGCAGACCTTTTGCTAATTTTGATGTTAAGTTATAAATTTTGAGCAGTATCCATAGTTTAAAGTTCGTCATATCAGTTTGAAGATTTTAAATAATGTCCTTCATTTCTAGTTTCTCTGTGCAGACCTTTTGCTGATTTTGATGTTAAGTTATAAATTTTGAGCAGTATTCAGAGTTTAAATTTTATCATATCAGTTTGAAGCTTTTAAATAATGTCCTTCCTTTCTAGTTTCTCTTTGCAGACATTTTGCTGATGTTGATGTTAAGTTATAAATTTTGAGCGGTATCCATAGTTTGAATTTCATCATATCAGTTTGAAGCTTTTAAATAATGTCTTTCATTTCTAGTTTCTCTGTGCAGACCTTTTGCTGATTTTGATGTTAAGTTATAAATTTTGAGCAGCATCCATAGTTTGAATTTTATCATATCAGTTTGAAGCTTTTAAATAATGTCTCTTCATTTCTAGTTTCTCTGTGCAGACCTTTTGCTGATTTTGATGTTAATTTATAAATTTTGAGCAGTATCCATAGTTTAAGTTTCATCAGATAGTTTGAAGCTTTTAAATAATGTCTCTTCATTTCTAGTTTCTCTGTGCAGACCTTTTGCTGATTTTGATGTTAAGTTAAAAATTTTGAGCAGTATCCATAATTTAAATTTTATCAAATTAGTCTGAAGCTTTCAAATAATGCCTGTTTATTTCCTTTGCTGATTTTGATATTTAGTCAAAAAAATTTGAGTAGCATCCATTTTGAGAAGTAAGCAATTTTGAACGGTAAACAAGTCGAAGAAAAATGAAGTAGTGTAGACACCAAACCTAGTTCGTTTAAATCTTTTGTCTATCTGTAGGTATTTCACCTTGAAAGAAACTCTTCCAACATTGAGAATGAAAACAAACGTTCAAAACGTAGCTTTATAAAAAAAAAATCAAAATTGTTTATCAATACACATCTCTGAAACAACTGATACATTGAACATCAAAAGTTTAGGACCGAAAAACATCTCCAAAAAAGAAGAAGCAAGATTCAAATTCACCTAGCAATTAAAATAAAGAGAACGTAAACACATATTTCAAATGAATGACGCCAAATAACGTTTAAAAAAGTAGAAAGTCATGGTGCCCGATTAAAAATACAATGGTAAATGTATCTTTTAAACACTATCTGACCAAAACGCAAAAGTTTTGCGTAGTTTCTCGCATGCTGGGAAAGGCAGGCACGTCCGCACGTTTTTTTGGGGAGGTGTCAAATAAAAAAAAAGTCATTTGATAGTTTGAATAAGAAGCGCTCAACAAAGTCGGAGTTTAGAATTTCGAGGAGAACCCAGGCTTTGACCCCCCCCCCCCTTCTTTGCATAATGTTGGGGAGAGGGGGCTCTGGCTCATTGAAAGTTTAGAAACTGTCAAACCACACTACCACAATACAAAAACAAACCTGAATTAAATTGCAGATAGAACTTACAAATTTCTCTCAAACCCATCGAGCATTGTTTCAGGACTGTATTTTTCTCCATTTGTAACACCACTGTAAAAACAACCAAATTCTTAGATATTAGTTTAACTCAATATAGGTCATTATTTATCTATCTAAAGGAGACCGAAACCGGAACCCGATTTAGGGTATAGAGTAAATACTCTCAAGGGCATTCTTATGCCCTAGCAATAGTGCGACAAGCTTGATAAAGCTTACCGCATTTTGGAATTAATAAACAAATAAAGTTTTATACATATATATATATATATATATATATATATATATATATATATATATATATATATAATATATATATATATATATATATATATATATATATATATATATAATATATATATATATATATATATATATATATATATAATATATATATATATATATATATATATATATATATATATATATATCTACAGCGTCGTGCCCTACCAGGAGTCAGTTTGGTCTAGGTTTTTGCTCATATTTTGTCAAGCTAAAAACGTCCTTAATTTTTAAAATATAATCCTAGTTAAGGGGTAATATTCTAATTTTGCTTAAGTCTATAATGATCATCCTGTGTCTATTCCATTGGCTGCATCCTATAAGGTCTTATCCTATTAGGAATTTTGCTTGCTTTTCTTTCATAATAATGACTTAACTTTTAGCTTAAACCTAAACGGGAATTTAGTCAAGATACCAGAATTTGTGAATTAAAAATATTGATCTTTTAATAAATCAGCAAATATCTAATAATTAATCAACAAATAATTCTAAATAAATTACAAATAAATGGCTTAAATTGAATAGTAAAATTAATAGTAATTAGTAAAAATATTAGTCAAATAGTAACCATTCTTCTGTTTTTTATAGTAAAACTCTTGGTTTTTCTGTATCGGTATAGAATCACATTTTTGTACCACTCACTGTCTGAAACATGATCAGTCTGGTGACAGGCGTTTACCCCCTTGGAGAATACCCCCCCCCCCCGCGCGTAAAATACACTCCCCGCCCCCGTGGAAAAAAGGCTTTCCAAATTTGAGAATTTTATTTGAGCTTTATTTTATCTCCGCTATTCTGGTATCTGCCCCCCCTGGAAAATTTTCATTGGGCACCCTTGGGCCTACTCGAAAAAACTTCTCGTTTGTGTTGCATCCAGTATTTTCGTTGGCCTTACAAAACCCATTCTCGCTTTTCTTTTCTTTTTGTGTATTTGGAATATAGGTAGATTTGCCATTATCCCTTCTTTTCCGTGGCTAATTAATTTTACATATGAGGGAAACACGCCCGACCCGGCAGTATATCTACGAGGGAGAAAAGAAGACAGAAGGAATCTCTGTGCAATTCCGTCAAAGGACAACTCTTCTACACTTGCGGCTGATTTCACATTTTTAAATTATTTTCCTTAAAATTTATCTTACCCTGCTATGATAGCTAAACCCCCCAAAAACGAAAAAAAAATTAGAATAAATAAAAGGTAAAAATCAATTCCAAGGGGGGGGGGGGGATTCATTGGGGGATTATATGTCTAACACAATACAGTCTTAGATGGCATAGTTATTGATCGCACTTTAAGTACCTAAAAAAAAAATAATAATAATAATACCACCCTTGTACAAACAATCGATCCTTATAAACAGAAAAAACAGTCGTTTTGACAAAGATAGCCCACAAAATCTACTTACTTGAAATTTATGCTGTGCTGCCATCTGAATATCCTGATTAGAGCAATATTCTTTACCCATTAGTACGCCTTTGACTAACCACAAATCAGACACCGAGAAATTTGACATAAACTTGACAGATTAAATATTTGTGTTTATTGGATACCATTTGTCAAAATTAAAACAATTCTTATTTGAAAAATAGTTAATTCAATTAAGTCACTCATGACAATTTGTGAACCTGTTATTCGATAGATTTCCTGGATTTAAATAACAGCCCAGGTATACTATCTCCTATCCCGCTTCTAAACAGCATCTTAAAATATCCTGCTCCAAGCTACGTCCTTGCTCATATTTGTTTACAAATCTATCACACAAGGAAGCGGAGCAAATTAATGAGACTGATAAATTACACATTTGCATTTATTCAACATATGTATTCAAGACGTTTTAGTTACTAAGCCTATAAATGGCATTTTTTATGTTAAACTAGTATGATTGCAAATTATTTTTACACACGAATCGGGTAATAATTTCCTTTTATATTTCAAAAATTATAAATTTATATTTTCGATAACAGATAGCTTTTTTTCAACAGAAAACTAGTGAAGTCTTCCTAGAGTGAATAATGTGTAAAACCTGTAATATAAGCCAAATAACTCATGGTTTTTCACAAAAGCCCATCCCTAAATAACTCAATCCCTGCCTGTACTCCCTCCCCCGCTTCGAAACAGCATCACAAATATTAAGATGCAGAGTCATGCTAAGTATCTGACGGTTTCTCGGTTCAACTCAAGAAAGATTGTTTTCTACTTCCCTGTTTTTCTTCTTTATTTAGACTTTTCGTCGAATATGGGTCAAAGCTTGTATGAAAAGAGAATTTTCTTGAATGAAGGTTCAAATTTTCCGAACTAAAAAGTTTGGAGGGATCAAACAAGAAAATGTAAACAATTGAAACGTGAAAACGCGAAAATAGTTTTTATCGAGATCATTTTCGATGAGAGCGATAGTAAAATTACCAGCGAGGTAAAAAGAGAAAATAGTGAAATCCCCTGATGGTCCACCATGAGCGATTATCAGATTGTTCCCGAAATTCACCAGAAAAGAAGTATTTTCAAATATGAACATCTTGAAATTTTTCTTATTTGAACCCTTTACTTCAAAAATTTGAAATCTTTCAAATTGAAAATTTTTTTTCGCCTATGCTTGGATACATAATGGACGCAATTAAAAAAAAAGTCATATTTTTCAATATAAAAAGATGATGAACAGCCTAGTCTAATCTATAGGAAGGGTGAAGCGGATAAACAAAGACCCAGCCCTTAGTAGTCCTATTCTTTAATACAAATATATATCTTAAAATCCCTTTTATTAAATTTTTTAAGCCTTATCTTATCAAACAATTTTACTGCTTCAGGTCTTAAATATATATGAGGTAAATATTGAAATCTGTACTTAACGACACGTGTAAATATTTTGCATATTCTTATGAGATTAAAAATCAAGTTTTATTACCTATTTACGAATTTATTACCCAAATATTTTATTAAAAATGAGCAGACCCATAGACACAAGTGAAATTTATCTTGCAATTTTTATCACATTTATATCGCAATCCCAATTTATCATTATTAGAAAAAAAACTTCTTAGAACACAATTTAATCTATCGCACACAACAAAAACTTCTTAGAACACAATTTTATCTATCGCACACAACATAATTTCTAGCGTTATTTAGTTAAAGTCAAGTATAAGTGCGGGTGCTTAAACAAAAATACAGCTCCAGTGGCTCCAATGGGGGGGAGAGCACTTCCCCCTAGATTACAAAATATACTTATTTTTTAGGCATTTCCATTAACAAATACCTCTTTTTTTATAGTTTCATAGGGAAAAAAGTACCTCCCTAGATTTTTAAAATCTGTTTTGCTCCTCCCCCCCCCCCGCATTTTCATGAATCGGCGACACCGTGCAGCTCAGCTAGTATGCAAGCTTGGAATTTGGAAATGTTCACGATATGATCTTAGAACCATGAGAACGACTGCAAACTACAAATAAAGAAAACTACAAATAAAGAAAAACTTATAATCTTGGAGCCATGAGAATTGCTATAAACTATGAAAGTCCGGAAAAATGTCTAAAAATTCTTGAGCCGTAAAAATACGGCAACAACAGTTGTAAAATTTGTACATGTCGAGATTGAGAAAAAATAAAGACAAATTCATGGGATACACCTTCTATTTCTTATCTACTATAAATCACAGGATCTTTTGTAGTTTTCTTTCATCAGAGCCATCGTAGCGAACACTCCGGTATCTATTAATCACGACCTGGCTTGCCCTCGGATATTCAGTTTGCCTTAGGCTGTTTGTCCTTGATTTAAGCGTATGCCCTAATTTGTTTGTTTTTTTTGTACAAGGAATATCCAGAAAGTAAGTTCTATTGGACAATATAAACAAGTCAAAGAGGGTGTCACTCTATGATTTAAGAACAACAAACTAGCCCCCCGGTACGATCTACAATAACTTAGACTTAGGACAGTTTTGAAAGCCTTATTTTTTACATCCTTCTATAGTAACACTGATATCATCTATTGAGCTTTTGAAGCATGGCTAGTGAAGCATATGCATTAATGATATGATACTTAGCAATAACACATCAGACTTGCGTGTTGTGTGGCATATGTGGCATCAATTTCAGAGCACCCTACTGGTTGATCTACTCTTCCATAATTGTCTCTTCATTGCTATAATATCTATTCAATCCTCCTTTCCAAAAGTCTTGGTCAAATTGCAGTTTGGCAGCTTTTTAATAGCTAGGAAAGTTGTTAAGCTGGATGAATGAAAAATTCAGGTTAGGACCTGGAGTTTAATTAGGGCCTTGGAGAAATTGTATATTATCCCCTCTATCCCTTCCTCTCTTTAAGTCAAGCTTAAATTATTCCAGAAACCTATCGATTATAAGTATTCTTTCTCTACCTTTGAGTATCGTTCCGTAAGTTTGTTTGTTCCCAATACAGACCGATATATTTTCAAACATCATCTATATACTTATGCATATCCTAAGATGAGTACAATAAAGGTGGCAGTGATGCATCCCCATACCCGAGCTACACATTTTAGGATGCCATCTATTTTTTGTTTGACCTAGAAACTTCTTAAAGCACATCATATTCTTGGTATACATAAAGTAAAGTAAAAAATTAAGTATGACGGCACTAGACACTTAAGGTCCAAACCGGCGCTGCTGATCTCCGTTTCAAAGCCCTTCAGCCGGGAAGTGCAATGGGGGGTTGAGGGTCAGCCATCCTGTGCTTTCGCACACCCTTCCTGCTTACCTTCCCCACATTTCTCCAGGTACCCATTTAGAGCTGGATCGACTCTGGCTGAGCTTACAGAGTCAAGACACTGACCCCCGTCCCAAATCACATAACTGGCCACGACAGGGACTGAACCCTTGCCCCTTGGACAAAGGAGAAAGAAAACTTAGCAGTTGATAGATAGACTTCTTCTTGAGCGTCTGAAGGCTTCATCACTTGGCATAGCACTGCCATAATAGTTGTATTTCACCCCTAAAACTATAAATAGGGATACGTTATTTGGGCTATTTGCCTCCAAAATCCGCTGAAAATTGTCAATTCAACTAAGAAAGTTACCTATTATAGCTGTTTTTTTGCCTCTTCTCTCATCTAAACGACTCTGTTATATAAAAAAAAAAACTTCTGTCAGATTTGTCTAAGCAGACCTCACTGAAGTTTCTAGGGACAGAGTGATTGTTTTTAACTTGGAGTATTAGTTGCGTATTTTATGTCATTTTGTTTAAAAAAATTTCTCTCTCTCTCTCCCTCTAGAAAAAAATAAATAAAGAAAAGAAAAAAAAATCCTACTCCGGCAGTTTTCCAACAATAACAAGCCTTTTCTACCATCTATACGAAAACTATATGTAATAGTGAAAAAGATCACTTGCAGAAAGACAAAAAGAACAATTGAAAAATTGTTTGAATAGATTGGATTTTTGATGCTAATATGCGATATTTTCCGCCATTGTTACATCTGTCTTTTCACTGTGAATTGTTGGATTGTCAAATTGGTCTTTATATTTTACTTTTGAATAGCCTACTTTAGTACTTTGTACAGATCCTGAATCAAGCATTGATATAAACGTCAACATATTCGTCAGTTAAATTCTAGTCATATTGTAGTTTTTCCATATTTCGTTTGCTATGTAATGAAATATCGGCTATAGTCACCTGGTTTAGACTAACTGTAGCGAGCATCCCTCCGCATCCCGAGTATCCCTCCGCATCCCTCCCCTCCCCAAAAGACAAATTTCACACTCACGCTGTTTCCGTAAATTTGACCATTTTTGATGGCCTATCTTGTGAGACTCTTAACCTCATCCATCGTTCGATTTGTCGCTCTGTCATATCGACTTGTTTCAAAAGACCTTGCATCTATAAAATTAGATAACGCACTAAGGAAGCGAAAAATATGCCACATACACAAAAACATCACAAATCATATAAAAAAAAATATTAGTGTCATCATCACTATACCAAAAAAGAATAGCAGCTCATCTTTAACGGCAATCCTAGCACACGTTCTAGACACTGCTATTCTGGAAACGGATTGTGGTGATGTCCACTTTTAAATATCTGGAAGCAGCAGCTCAATATTCCCAATCCCAAAATATTTCCGCTTAACCAGCTCAAACAAATGCATCAGATCAGATCATGCATCAGATAAATGTTAATAAATGACAATGTCATCATTTGTTACTATTGATAATGTCATTTGATAATGCCATTATCACATCATTTGATAATGATGATTTGAAATTGACATTATCACATCATTTGATAATGTCATCAATGTTAATAAATGATAATGTCATCAGATATATGATAATGTCAGATCAGAAGAATGCATCAGATCATCATTCTGATCTGCACAAAGTAACTAAACAAACCTACTGTATATCTTTACCCCTGTTCTTATTCTCAAACCAGTTATATCTTGCTCTAATTGGAGATGCATCCAGTAAGTGACATCTAACTGGTATACTCAACAAACTTACTTGACATACCCGTAAATTGTAACATTGAAAAATGCTTCAAATCCCAACTCCATTTCTGAATCATTTGATTTTCCAGCACGATTTTGATTTCTTTTTCCATCTGGGTCTGTGGATCAGTTGGTCCTTGACCAACATTCCACATAAAAGAAAATCTCGTTTTCTCAAAAACTTCTTGTACTTTGAATGGCCAAGATATTTTCTCCCCCTGCCAAAGCAACTCTTCACATGCCTATAGTTACCTATCGCTACGTAACTGAAGCACGGTCAGCAACACCGTAATCGTTTAAACTAGTTATTAATTTCTTAGAAAGCATATATACTTAGGTTATAATTAGGTCACAATTAGGTTATAATTCAAAAACGGGAATTGAGTCGTCTAATCCAACCCAAACCATGGGCGCCCATAAGCTGAATTCCAGGGGGGGGGGAACCTCGTCTAATTGGCACTTTTAATGCTATATAATAGAAATCTCAGAACAAATATAAAAATAAGGCAGCATCATTCAGCCAGGAAGCGGGTGCCCCCCTCCCCCCTTGTGGGCGCCCAATACCTAAACCATTTCAGAAACTATGCTAACAAGACAACTTTCAAACTGAGTAGCTTTCTCATGGCCCCAAATCTCTGCTTCGTAATGGATAAAAAGGATAAAGATTCACCAGAAGCATTGGATGTCGAATCGACATTTCAGTTGCTAGATCTTTTTTAAGAGAACAGGTAGCAAGCCTGACGCCCGACCTTGCGGCAGCGGGAATCAAACCCCAGTCCACGTATTGCCAAGCAGAATATTAATCAAATCAACTAACACAGGGTAACTTTGTAATGGAGGATTGTTATTAATTCCGACAGAAAATGTTTTATGCCATCACACCATTCTTTTATTCCAATAAAATAGCGATGCACTCTCTCGATTTATCGTTTTATTATTGTGTACAACGAAGCCACCGGAAATTAGGACTGTCAACCTATCAATATACTACACTCATAAGATAATAAAATGAGACATCATATTATAGTCCCCCGGCCAGAAATATTTAATCAAATGCGACCAAGGTTTTGACGAGTTACTCTTGTCACCTCGATTCTAGCATTTGTTAAATTAAAAAAGAACTAATTCAATTGAAAGAGAATAGCGAGATTAAAACCCGAGCTAAGATCACCCTATTAGGGGGGCTGAAATTCCTTCTCTCCCTCATTCTGAACATAAAAGTTTGACTGTGGCTTAACTGAAAGCGGTTTAGAGTTCAAAAATATTACCAGTTGGCAACAGTCAACTGCAAGGGTCTAACGAACCGATTTCCTTTCAAAAAATTTAAATAGAAAATCTTGCTATCTAAAGGAAATGCAAATAAATATTTCTTTGCCAAAGCAGCACGATTTTCTCCTTCTTCTTCTTTTATCATTGCTCTTTAGTAAGAGCATTTATTCTTGAAGCACTGACAAAAAATATATTTTTCATGTAAAGATAGGGGGATTGAGGGGGTGGTAACCCCCCACTCCTAAAATTATCGTATTATTGTAGTAACCATAATAATAATCAGATAATAATAATAAATTAAATAAAATGATAATATAACAAGCTCAATATAGGCCAAACAAGGTCATACAATAAATATTGAGCAATATACGTCACAAAATAAATATTAACCCCCCCCCCCCAAAAAAAAAAATATACTATTCTTTTTTCAACATTTCCTTAATACAGTTACAAACCTGAACGACTGTCCTTTTTACAGTCGTCTGAACCCCTGGAACTCGAGGATATCACCTAAAAAAATTACTTCTTAGCCAGGAAAGGTAATGGCACCCTGCAAGAATGTGAGCCACATCTGCTAAGTTCCACCTGGGCTACATACAATAATTTCAGTTCTTTTTAGTTGTTAGTCCTGCTTTTTACTTGCATTTAAAATAACTGTTGGCTTTTTTTAATTTAATTTGCGCTGGTTTTTAATGCCATAATCAGGGCAATTTACATATTATGGCAGCTGCTAGGCCTCTAAAACCCCTGCTCTTTATGCTCAAGTTAAAGTTTCGCATAAAAATACTTCGTATATACGAACTCATTTGCGTGTATTTGCTTATTAAACATCTTTTTGTAGTGCTCTGATGTTAGCTGTCATCTCCTCCGGGCCCATATTGGAAAATTACTAAATATTTATTCACCCAAGCGAAGGGAGGCCGGGCAGCCACGGACCCAGAGTTAAGTTTTTTACTTTCTTTTTTTGAGGGGCTACAAATTTTGAATGTAACTGACTATTTTTGAAAAAAACATAACCTCCGAAACCGGGAGATTACAAAATTGAGATTTTTCCTACAAGCATTGACAATGTCAGAATTGTCATACAATAGCCTTTTGGGCCCTATTTAGACCAAAATTTTTGTTCAGTGACATAAAAAAGGAAAAAATATCACACAAGGGCATGCAGTCATGTTACACTGGCTTTTGAATTTGAATTCTAATAATTTAATTTCAAATTACCTCTTTCTTAGAGACTTTCCCCTTTCGAGATGATAAGTAGGCTTTTTCTAGTGTGGAATTATCGGGTAAACTACTTCTTTTTACTTGTGCCTTTAATCCATAAGCAACAGCAATAGGACAAAATATAAACCTGAAACAGAAAATATTATTCAAGTAAAAGAAAAACAGAAGAGGCATTATTTCCTATTTAATGCTAACCACTACTACTATAACTGACAACGCATCGCAGCACCAGGTCAACACAGCCATGCATGCTTCTCCTGTGTCACATTTTGCTCCCAGTTTCACTCTTTACTGCCCCCCCCCTTCCATGGGACTCCCACTGCCAAAATATTCCTTCTATTAAACTCTTTCCACGCCGTCCTTGCTAAGTGGACGTGCACTGGGTTGAGAGTTCTTTGTCCAAGGGGCAGGGGTTCGATCCCTGGTGTGGCCAGTTTCTTGGTTTGGGACACGGGTCAGTGGTGTGACCCTGTAAGCTTAGCCAGAGTCAACCCAGCTCTAAATGGGTACCTGGAGAAATCTGGGGAGGATAAGCAGGAAGGGTGTGCGAAAGCACAGGATAGCTGGCCCCCAGCCCCCCATTGCACTTCCTGGCTGAAGGGCCACGAAACGGAGATCATCACCGCCGGTTTGGACCTTAAGGGTCTAGTGCCGTCATACTTACTTACTACTTACTTACTTTCCACGCCACTCCAGGATATCCTGCTCTGCGTTTGTTTCCAGATAGATACCCGAAAATAACAAAGATGTGCCTTAAGATGTATATTAATTACACTGGTCTGTAGCACGCAATTAAACTAAAAGCAACTATAAAAGCTGGCAATCTTGGTGCCACTTCTAAACTGGCTAAGACAACCATTCAGTTCACTACTCTTCATAAATGAATATCACAATACCAAATTCTTATTTCATTATGTTCACGAATTTCTATTAACTGAAATTTCTGAATCACTTCTAGTTTAACTGCATCCCCCCCCCCTACTTCCTACTGCCTAGGTTTAGCCCTAGGTTATAAGCAAAAGTCTCCTCATTTTATTGGTTAACAGTATATGTATTTTGTTTGTTTTTTTACTTCAATTTCTCATGAATACTTATAATGCCAAATAATATCCATTTGTAAAGTAAAATAACAAACTTTTGTACAAAGCCTGGGGTCTTAACAAGGCATTGAAGAGAGGGAAGCTGGTAGGCAGTTACGCTGGAAGCAACTCTGAAATCAAATAAATAAATAAAAATCGAATATACTGAGGTAAGAATTGAGCTATTGTAGTGTCAGAAGAAGGGAGAAAATGTATTGTTCTATAGTAGAATAAACTTTATATTAACATTACAATCAAAAGAAACTTATAGGAAGTGCAAAGTAACAATGCAATAAGTTGAAAAGTTACAACACCTATTGTCGTTGTTGTTCAATGGGTTTATCGTACAGAAGAGAAAATAAATAATTCTCAAATAAATGAAAACACCTTAATCCACTCCTGGATGCCGAGAACCACAATATTCACATTTTTAAACATAAATACTCAGAATGGTTGTCAGTCCTCCTCTCAGACACGATCTTACTTCTCATCAATCAATAAAATTAAACAAATACTCTCCTGCTCCCAGCCCCAGGCCCAATCATAATAAAAATGAAAAAGTAAAAAATAAAGAATAAAAAAAGACAAAAAAAAACTAAATATTCTTTTGTAATCCCAATAAATGATCTTTTCCTCTTTTTTTAAATGACAAAAGGGACTGTGAGTTAGCTTCTCCCAGGTACAGGGACGTCCCGAGGCTCCTTTTATTGGGGGGGGGGGGATCTTCGTAAATTTTACAGAATCGCTACCTGATTTATGCCGAATTTTCGGCAGAAATCAAGAATTTTGCTAAATTTCTGCCGATTTTGCAAAGTTTTCGCCTTCGGCGAAAATTTTACCGAATGCCAAAAAATTGGGGGGGGGGGGGTGGCGCGCTCCTCCCCGCCCCCCTTCGGGACGCCCCTGCCCAGGGATGGTTGAATTTGAAATCTCTGGTAAATAACGACGAAGAAAAGGTTGGACTTCCTTGAAGTAATGACTCAAAATTTTTAAGTAATGACTTAAAAATTTTTAATTTTAGTTTTAATTATCACGCATTTTATTGCAAGTCCTATTTTATTTATTTCATTGAAAAAAAAAACGATAAAGTAGCCTCCCTTAAATATAGAAAAATTCATTCCCCCATCCTAAGCTTTCGTCAATTGACAGCATTACAGGCATCATTGGTGAGGTTTAATGAGGGAGCTTTTTATCGTAAAATCTGGTGATTCTTGAACTAAGTTTGCCAAACTTTTCTCCAAAATATACGTTATAATATTCCAAAAAACACAATCTTGATGTTTATGCGCTAACACAACGCAAGAATAAAGCTTGGTTCTAACCTTACATAGTGTTATGTTTCACAGCGCAAGCTCTACATTTTTCCATCGAAAGTGTGGTGCGGAGCTCCCGCAGCTCAATGTAAAAGTTAAGCGCCTCAATGTAAAAAAGCCTAAAAAAAATTCATCCGAATTTTTTCTCAAAATGCCCCACTCAACAGTTCAAACAATTGAAAATCAGAAAAAAATATGTCTAGGTCAAATAGAATTTAGCTTGCAGTCAAAACCCTACGCTAGATATCTGATAAAACCATACGGCGATCCTTTTTTTTACAATTGACATAAAATAAAAACTTGGAAAAAACGTGAAGTGGTAACAACACTCCCTTTAGCTGAATCAGGGGATGGCTTCAAAAATTTCAAATGATAAACCCCAAAAAGTTTTGCATATACCGACTTTTTTATTAGCTATCAAATTTTATAAGACTGTGAATAAATAGTCCTATTTTGTAGTATTGGAATGCTTTCGTAGCACATCACTTTGAAACTTCTAGCTGTAAGATGAAAAAGCATATTTGCGAAAAAAAAAAAACAGTTCAAAACAGAACTAAAATAAAAGAGATAAAATATTCAGTTTATTAAATTTCCCAGAACTATCCTTTAATTGAAAATCAGTTTGTCTAACTGTGGTTACAAACAGTAACTAAAATCATGGAAATACACATTTCGTCAAAAATCGGATGGGCCAAACCCCCCTTGCCAATATAAACACCATGAAATACAATGTTAAAATATTTTTCATTGACTGAGGAAAGTTTAATCTAGGAAACAATAAAAAAAAAGGAATTACCTTTCAATAATAGCTCTGATGAATATTAACACAAATGAATACAAAATCGGCAAATAGATGTCACTGGTAGTTGCATATCTAACCTCTTCAGTTGATTTGAGATCATTCCAGGTTACATTTGGTGGCAGCCATATGACAGGTGTCCAAAATCTTTCAGAAACCTTCCAGAATGCGTCTTGCATAGCCAGAGCCATTGGTACGTGACTAGAGTAAATGGACCAACATTAAGCTAACTACGATTCTGGCTTGGCTGGAAAAAAAAAGAGTAAGAATTCGTTTGGCACTATCTTATATACAGAAGAGCAGATATTCTTTCTTCCGAGCCAGCATCTAATCAAAATGTTTTAGAGTAAAAATCGAATATTGGTCCACTTAAGGCTTTCTCTTGTGGCGGGCACATAAAAATAGTAGGTGAAGCCACAAAAATATGGCTAAGCATATTAAATGGAAGAGAAAAACATGCATTGAAAATCTTATTCGGAAAGTGACTCAACTGGAAAACGCATCGTTTTTAAAACAGAAAAAAACTAACAACATCACTTTTAGACGTTAGCCTACAATGTAGATTTTCAATTAGATTAGATAGAAGAGAACTATTATGGAAAAGCAACATTACAGCAACAACATCCTTTTATGTAGACCATAAAGTTCAAACTTCTACGAAGATTCTACCTTGGAATGGGGGGTGGGTTGGTGTGGAACGAGGGAATATCAGTTATTCATGATGTGCCTGACGCCCCGAATCATATTATGGATACAGGCCAGATCTCACAAGCCTGGATTGTCTACCTTTTCATGTACAATAAGCAACCTGAAGAGGTCAAAGTAGCAAAAGATGGTAGAATTAACCCAAACTGAGTGGTAGGCAATTTGTATTGCATGGATAACAATATATATAACATATAAAATTATTGAATTATATTCACAAAAATAATCATAAAAAGTGTTCATGTTTGAAAATTTTTAAAGGGAGAGGGCAAATTAAATCTTGGGCAAAATTAGGCGTAGAAGAGGTGTCAACTCATTCAATCCTCATACCAACACATTCATAATTAAGAGAGGGTGATTCTTTCTCTCATCCACCCACGCGCTCAGGAATATTAAAGTTGTTAACCGTCTCTTCGGTCATGATTCTCGTATTGATGATTGCACATTAGTTTTTGAAAGTATCACCCCTGGGTAAAAAAAAAGGCAAATAAACACGCATCCGTGATCTTTCTTCTGGCAAAAAATACAAATTTCCACATTTTGCAGATAGGAGCTTGAAACCTCTACAGTAAGGTTCTCTGATAGGCTGAATCTGATGGTGTGCTTTTCATTAAGATTCTATTACTTTTAGGGGGTGTTTTTCCTTTTTTTGAAAATAAGACAAATTTTCTCAGGCTCGTAACTTTTGATGGACATGAGTAAACTTTATGAAACTTATATATTTAAAATCAGCATAAAAATCCGATTCTTTTGATGTATTGATATTAAAATCAATCGTTTTTTAGAGTTTCGGTTACTATTGAGACGAGTCGCTCTTACTATACAGTTCGTTACCACGAACTGTTTGAAAATGACACAAAATATACCATTTAAATATTACTTAACAAAACACTTAATTCCAACACTTTGTGGGATGATTAGTACGGCCAAACCTGACATACCATGCTAGGTTTTAATAACCGAGCTTGAATTAATACCCGTGGAACCCTTTCATTTGAAGCTTGAGAAGGATGGGGTAAACAGCCTTCCCAATTTAATGAAAACAAACATCAAATTCACTAAAAGTACTAAACACATCAAATAAAGGGGGGGGGGAATATTTTCCCCTGGACCATTTTAGGTACAATATTTTCGTCAGTGTTGCCAAGGTATACCATGAAAATAAATAAGCAAAATTACCCAGTTAAATTTGACAACACTTTTCGTTCGTCAAAATTCACACAAAAACAGTCTGCTGATTCGCAAAGACAAATACAACTTCAAAGGAAAGCTACTCCTTTTTAAGCTATTCGGTGCCATGTATTTTTTTAGCTTGTTTTTGATGACTTTCACCCACGTTTCTGGTCTTTAAATTTGGCATTCGCTACTACCAAAACTACATATGGAGGTCTTTTTCATCAAAGATTGAATTTCCAATTTTTCCTAATTTATATGTTATATATGGTTGTGTAAGTTTCCACTTCATCGGGTAAAAAAATCGAATTTCAATTTCACTGTCCTTGGTACATATTTTGGTGTACTGAATTCTTTTTGTGAAATCCAATGTTCTCATTTCGATTGCTCAGAAAGTGCTAACATCACTTTTCCAAAAATATGATCCTAACCAACAGGGCTTTATCGAGGATTTTTGGTTGGGGAGGGGGGTTACGAATGAAAATTTGCTTAAAGATAGTGTCTACGTGACAAACAAAGAAAAAGGAGTTCAGCTCCAATGGAATTTGTCAAACGGTCTCAAATAAGCTTTTTTACTAAAATTTTTAAGACCATTTAACTAGTAGGAGGGATATTTTCTAATTTTGTAGGAGATATATTTTTTCTGCATTTTAAAGACTAATTTTACGAGACGGTGAAATATTTCAGAGGGAGGAGGGGTTCAAACAGGGTACCCCCCCCCCATGAGCATAGTCCTGTTAATCCAAATATTCTAACATCTAGTATCTTCAACATTTTCAAACAAGAGATACCAAAAGTTAAATCGTAACAATAGCCTAATTAAGACATACTTTAGCTTTTGCAATTAGTGTTCCTAGAAGATTCCTTTATCCTTCACGGATTTATAAATATGTGGTTCAGGCACTAGAGGAAGCCACTTTCAGGAAGCATTTTGGCAACTCTAAGCAGTTTCTGACCAGTCAATGACAAATCTTATATTAAAAAATAACACAGGAGGGCGGGAAGACGTAGAGGTGAAGGGACGAGAAATCACCCCAATCCAAGCTTTCGAAGCGATTTTTAGATTAGTGTTTTGTTCAACATGAAGTTCCATGTTTTTGTTCTGAAACGCCCTTCCATTGGGCCATGTTAAAAGTCACTGACTTAGCAATTCAAAATCACAACTTTATTAAACACGCATATACTTACACCAAATCAAGGGAACAGGGCAAAGAAAAGGTCATAAGAGTATTATTATAATCGAAGAAAATTAGGAACTTATAAGTGTTGCATCTCCAGGGCTTTTACATGAGAAGATTAAATAAAAAAGAAAAAAGGTTTTTTAACTGAAAGTAAGAAGCGACATTAAAACCTAAAACGACCAAAAATTATTCTGTATATGAAAGGGGCTGTCCCGTCCTCGCTCTTTACGGTAAAGTTTTTTATGGTTTTAAAAAATATTGTGAGACAGAGTCAAACTTTAGCGTAAAGAGAGAGGCGGTGAGGAGGGAAAGCCCCTTTCATATACAGAATAATTTCTGTTCGTTTGAAATTTTAATGTCGCTCCTTACTTTCAGTTAGAAAAAACTTGTTTTTTTTATTGAATTTCTGAACATTTTTGAACTAACGCAGCTCCGATTTTGGCTCATCGTACCTAAATAATTAAAACGAAATTTGCATATTAATTTTACTTTTTTTTGGCTAAATGGCTTTCTCGAAATTTTGCTCTGACGTAACTTACGAATTAACTTACGTAACGAACTTCTATATTCGTATATTTTTATTACGTATATTAGGGAGTTCGCCCCCTGGTCAGTACCTCGCTCTTTACGGTAAAGTTCAAATTTTGTTCCAGTTCTTAAAGAATGACCCAATACTCACAAAGGCCGTTAATTAGAGTAATTGACTCTAATGAAAGTACAAAAAAAAACTATAGCGTAAAGAGCGAGGTAATGAGTAGGGGACGAACCCAATCATATACGTATTAATTTCTGTTCGTTTAAGTTCCGATGTTGCTCCTTACTTTCAGTTGAAAAAATTGTTGTTGTTTTTATTTAGTTTCTGATCGTTTTTTTTTTTAAATAATGCTGGGAAATCCGGCACCCCCTTCCATAGCAATGTCCGTTCCCTCATGAAAACTTTCTCCATGGAAATATCCTTCCACGTAACCCCCGACCAACCAACACCCCCCCCCCCAACCAACCAGAAAAAATTCTCCCTGTCAACTTCTGTATACTTCCCAATAACCAATGCTATATGTTAACATTGGGCAAAGTTCATAACTTGCAGACCTTCCCCGGGGACTGTGGGGGATTAAGTCATCCTCAAAGACATAGTTAATGTATTTGTCGATCATGCCGAACAAAATGGCTATCTCAAAATTTTGATCGGGTGACTTTGGGGAAAAAATGAGCGTGGGAGGCGGCCTAGTTATTCTCCATTTTTTTTTGTCACTTAAAAAGGGCACTAGAAATTTTAATTTCCTTTTGAATGAGCCCTCCCGCGATATTCTAGGACCACTGAGTCGATACGATCCCCACAGAAAAAAAAAAAACACGCATCAGTGATCTTTCTTCTCGCCAAAAATACAAAAATTCCACATTTTTTTTTCAAATAGGAGCTTAAAACTTCTATAGTAGGGTTCACTGATACGCTGAATCTGACGGTGTGATTTTCATTAAAGTTCTATTACTTTTAGGGGTGTTTCCCCTTTTTTCGAAAAAGGCAAATCTTCCCATGCGCGTAACATTTGATGGAATTAAACTTGATGAAACTTATATATTTGAAATCAGCATAAAAATCTGATTCTTTTGATATATCTATTGGTATCAAAATTCCGTTTTTTTAGAGTTTTGGTTACTACTGAGTCGGGTCGGTCCTTACTTACAGTTCGTTACCACGAACTGTTTGATAGGGCGTTAAAACTACTAGCACCACACAGTGTAGCATCTGGACACTTCGTTAAAAAGTAGAAATTTTCTAGAACTGATATAATTAATCTACAATGCTATTGGATTAAAGCTGAAATTCATCTGTGAGTGATAATTAACTGGAATTTTTTGTTTTCAAGAATTATTTTAGGTCAAAATACAGTCCACGCAAAGTCGGACCTAGGTTAGACTTGGAAAATCTTAGCATGTTAAGTCACTTAGTTGACTCCAAGCTGGTAGGCTTGAATTTTGCTTTCTCTACTTTCTCCTACAAAAAATTTTTTAGAATACGAATAGGCAATCCTAGTGGCCGTAGATGACTTGGTACCCCTACTGAGAGGAAAATGCTTGAGAAACTACATTTGGATTAGGACAACATATATTGGACGGATATCCAGATCTGGTCACCAAGTCATAAATGATAACCACCACCTGAGTGAAGCATTAGTTTTTACAAAAAAAAGTGGGAATAGCGTTTGAACCCCCCCCCCCCCCCCCAAAAAAAAATGTTTGTTTGACTCGTAAAAACGTAACAAAAATGAATATAAACAAATTTCCCACTTTTCCTTTTCCTCTAAAAAGATATGATTACCCTACATCCCTGAAAAAAGGTGAAGTATAGGGGCATCATAGATAGATAGATAGATAGATTTTATTTCATACAAATATAAACAGCCCAAATAATTAAATAAAGTCAATAGGGAGCTAAGCTCAAAAGGAAGGCTAACAATTATTATAATGAGTTCAAGTACAACAAAATAAAGATAAAGAAGATAAACCAAAAATAAAGATAAAGAAGATAAACCAAAAAACATCCTAACACATAGAAGGAGAAAGACAAAGGAGGCTACCCCAGCACGGCAAAATCTAAAAATAATATTGAGAAACAAATTATCAAAAAGAATCACCCCGTCATCAAAGGTTAATAATATATTAATATATCATAACTATCAATTGAGCTGGAAAACTAATTGTATTGAAAGAGCTAGGAAAGCCACAGCTTCCCTATTCCAATGCTAGCGTATGGTGGGGAAGAATTAAGGCTTGGCTCCAAATAAAATTATGTATAATCGGTCTTATAAGTCAGTAATAAGACCGATGCTGTCAGATGGAGTAGCGATTTGGGCCGACTCAATTCGGGTTACAAACCACATGATCCGCTTAGCCAGGGTACAAAGGTTTACACGACTAATGTTAACATCAGTATGCCACTATGGCTATGGATCTTATCTTAGGACTTTAATTTATACACAATTTTCTTGAGGAAGAAACAATAAAAAGTGCTTTCAGATTAAGGTAAATCATCAATATATTCAGAGACAGCAGACATGAAAAAGGAAAACAATGTCGACACAAGCAATTTCTTGATGCTAAAGTGGAAGGAGCTGCAGATGTCCAAGGATAATATTATCCTAAAAACTGAAAGACAAATCAAAATTACCTTGAAGAATACGAATGAAATAGAGGAGGAGACTGAGCTGCTCCGTCAAAGTAACACGATAGTCTGTAATAAAGATGGTTCGTGATTTGATGGAAAATCGGGAAGAGGACTGGTAATATACTCGTAATAGAGGAATCCTGAATTAGACAAGGGGATAGTTAGTTATCACCTGGGAGAACTGAAACGTTCGGAACAGAGAAGGTAGCTAAAAGACTGGCGCAAATGTAAGCTACAGGGAAGAGACATTTAAATCCTAGTGGATAATCAGGCTTGCAGAAGGGCTCTGCAGAATATAAAAAGTCGGAAAAGATATAATTGGACTGCTATGGAGCTCTGAATAGTTTAGCATCCAATGGAAACCAGATTACCGTGATGTGGGTCCCGGGGCACTCTGGGATGGAGGGTAATGAAATGGCAGATGTAGCAGCTGAGGCTGGAACGCCACTGAGATATTATGGACCAACACCAATAATCTCAATTTCTCAGAGCTGCTTGAATTCAGCGGTGAAAAGTTGGAGCACTGGAAAGTCAGAGCAAAATTGGCATGGTAAGGATGAACGTAAGGAAAGGAAAGAATTACTCCCTAAGTTTAATTCCACCCTGACATCCTACGACTGAAAAGGTCTGATGTAAGAATGGGAAGAGAAGCCAATTTTGGAAACCATCAATAATGAAGAAACCATCATAGTGAGGGATGGAGAGGTCCAACACCTGGCAAAATGTATAGTAAGGGCATAGACGCTGAATCCTTTAACAGCCCCTTCAATCGCAAATTAAGCCTAGTCATTTTTCGAGTGTGCAGGGAATGGGCCTTTGTAGCCTGGGCCTCGAACCATTTTTGTGGATCTGTCCAGACATTAAATCACCCTCCATTAAAAAGTTTTATAAAACACAAATAGAGGAAAGCCCGTAATCATTTCCAGCACGACAAACCCAAAGAAAACTTGTCGAACAAATAACAATGAAAGACCAAAGCTGAAGTACAGTAATTTATTTTATCTTTATGCAAACACACAACGAGATAAGCTTTATTTGCATAGTGAAACGTTTGTTTTTCAAAGTAAACTAATTGAAGTCTATGTATGTTCCCTTTAAAGCGTGTTGCTCCAGACTAAAAATGATTGGAACGTAAATCAATTCCTTAATTTTCTTCTGTAAGATATAAAACAAAAAGGTGGTAAAAGGCTTTATCATTTTGACGGGCCCAGTATACTATTATTTTATTGGTAAAATCAATAGGCAACTTTCTCTCTTTGAAAGAGTCAGACCAATTAACAATAATCCAAATCCAAAGATACGAGTATACCCAACGACTATTAATTCTTTCGAGAAGTCGAGGCTCTAAGTTTATTACATTTCCCAATTTATACCAAGTTTAACATCGAAATCAGACACTAAGTCTATGAGTCGAGGCTCGAAAATCGCTACATTTCACGATTTTTTCCAAGTTTGACATCGAAATCAAACACTAAATCTTTAATTCGCGACTTGAAGTTAACTATATTTCACAATAATGCCAAGCTTGACACCAGAACCAGACACTTAATCCATAAACTGATATAATTTACAATCAGTATTGGGAGATTTTAATATTCCAGGCCATTTTTTATGTCAAATCTATAGCCTACTGAGGGGTTATTCACACTTCCTCACAGAGTACGCACCTTATGCGTCACCTTTCCATCATGGCACATCACGTCAAGAAACTTTTTGACACTCTATAATTCACATGTCTGTCCAGCTTTTGAATAATGCTCCTCAGTGTGGCATCCCATGAACTAAATTGGTTGCTTTAAGATAGAGTCTATGCAGAGAAGAGCTACTAGAGTTGTTTCATGCCTTCATTGTTTACCATATAGCCAACATCTATTAAGACTTACTTGCTTCAGTTCAGTTTTTATGTCAAATCTATAGCCTACTGAGGGGCTATTCACACTTCCTCACAGTCTATGCATCCTATGCGTCACCTTTCCATCATGGCACGTCACGCCGAACTACGCTCCACAACCAGTAAAAAAAAATGATTAGAGGATACCCAGTCTCCTTTCAACACCCCGTCTGCTCTTGGCCGTACCTGCAGCCCCACATGGCATCGGATTAAACTTCAGAAAAACGATTTTAACCAGAACAGTCAAAAAGCAAAAAAAAAATGCTCCTTTACGGGCAACATGATGTATACTGTCCCAGAGGCACACACCCTATATTATGCAGAAATCTTATTCCAAGGCAGCGGCTTCATAGATGGATTTTAGCAGAAAAACGCGCATATTACGCCTTGTTCAAATTGGAATCACGCGATGATTCGATCTGTGGGATTGAGGGCCAAAAGTAGGGCCGTGGGGCCCGGTTTCCCTCTCTACCACTTTCTTACATAGAGATATTTGCATCTCTATCGACTAACGATTGTTCACTGATCCTTAAGCAAATAATCCTAACTGAATAAAAATCCATGAAAAAACTGCATTGATGAAGACTTTGAAAGCATCCAGCCCCAATACTGCTACTGTTCCTACTACAAACACTCCTACTAAAACCGTTCATACACCGACTACTCTTCCACGACCCATCCAACCACTACTATTCCGACCATGGCTATCCCTATAACAACCACACTTTAGAAGGCTATGCCTGCGTGACAACCTTTACCATAAATGTTGCTACCAAAAGTGTCCCCTGCCACAGCTACCATTACTGTTGCTACTACTACAACAAACACTCATAACATAGCTACTTTTATCACCAAAACTCTAAAGCCAACTGCTCCAACCACGATTCATCAACCAGAACCATTCCTACCACAACTGCTCTTTCCACGACTATCCCTGCCACACCTACTACCACCGTGACTAAAATTGCTGTATTTAATATGTGTTTAATATGCTGTATTTGATATATTTAATATTAACTAACAATATCTGCTATTGTTATGAAAACTCACCCAATCGGGCTATTTTTCGACCTGATTCAACTCAATTTTTTTAGGTCAATATTTTCATGAAATGTTAAAAAAAAATTAGGATATCATAAGCGGAATAGATATTAAATTTATGCTAGACATGAAAATTTTCCAACATTACCTTAAAAAAATTAATTTATTGCAGAAAAATTATAATTACACAAGTAGAATAGATATCAATTTTTTACTAAAAATACAATAAAAGCTAAAGCTGTGTCTATTTTTTTTTTTAATAAATAGCACTGGATTGCATAAACAAAGAAATAAAAATAGAAATAATAATATCAAAACTATACAAAATAAAAAATTTGATTTGAAAAAAATTAATCTGAAATCAACAAAATAGATTCTATCATGTTAACATATCATTTTCCAAAATGCACTTGGTAACCACTGCATTTTAGCGCCAAAAACAGTCTAATAATTAGCAAATGTATCAATTGATCAATCAATTGAGATAATTAGAAACCAACAGATTTCCCGATACATAAAAAATAGAACATACCACAATAAGGAAAAATTGTAATCAGCATCAATTCATATGAAAAATTGCGTAATTGCTAAATTATATTAACAAAAAATTTTATCTTGTTTTAAACAAGATAACACTTATTTGTTTCAAGCATACGGAAAACACAAAGCTAATGCATTTACTTGGTAAAATTGAATTACTCTTATAGCAATATCAATATACAATTATGTCTAACTACACACAGGGATAATACCCCCCTATCCACTAATGACAAACTGGGAAATTGTGTGTCTTAACCCCTTCTCTTATACATATCAATCAGAAGTAATCTTCTGATCACTCCCCTTCCCTGGGAATTGATCTTGTTTATGCCACTTATGACCATATAATAGGATAGCTAGCCTACATTTCATAAGACAGTAATATATTGACTATTTCATCATATAATGTATTGTTTATAACAAATAAGCTTCTGCGAGTCCTCATTAAACATCGGCAGTGTTAATGTCGGCTTCTGTTACTGTTTTTGTCAACCCTGTGTCTGAAAAAAAAAAAAAAAAAAAAAAAAAAAAATAGAGAGGAGAAAAAGGTCACCTGTTTTTGACGGACCTGTTTCTCTTTTTTCCGTTTCTGTTTTTCTGAAAAATATAAACAGTGCCAATGCTTAGTCCCCGCATACCATGAGGTTTGGGCAGAACCGTTCCTAGGGTTGGTGGCGCCCGGGGCAATTAACTACGGCGCCCCCATACGAACTCAAACATAAATAAAAAAAGCCACGGCACCCAGGGCAGCTTGTCCCGGTAGCCCCCCCTTTGAATGGCCCTGCTTGGGGTCACTGTCCTACTATTCCTATCAGGAAACCCTTAGTATTGAGACAATATTCATTATAGTTTCATTATTCAACTCAACCATGTAAGGAACCTTGCCTCACTGAGGTCGGGGGAACATGACGGTCCCAAGTCTGTTAAATGAGGAGGGTTGGGCTGTGGGTTTGCAACCCAAACCCGGGACCCTGAGGGGTAACCCTCAGGGGAAAAACATCTGCAACTGAAACGCCTACAACAGCCTCGGATGCATCACCTCCTCCCAGATAACGACCCCCGCATGCCCAACACCTAAAGACAGGTTTTTGGGATGTGAGAACGATGAACCAGATATCCAAGACAGAACAAGTTATTAAAGAGATGAGACAATACCTCATCGATATACTCGTTCTCGCTGAAATAAGGTGGACTGGAAATGGATTAGAGAAATTTGATGATGAGTATGCTATGGCATTTAGCGGGCACCCTTCCGTCCACCACGCTGGTGTAGGAATTATGATGTCGCCACTTACACTCAAAGCAATGGCGAACTGGACACCAGTTAGCGAACGTATATTGACAGCTCGTTTCGTATCTAATCATACAAAAATGACCATCATCGCCTGCTTTGCTCCGACCAACGAAGCTGATGATGAGGAAAAAGATGCTTTCTACAACATGCTATAAATCGGTCAGCAAAGACGTTCCCAGGCACGATATAATCTGTGTTGTTGGCGATCTAAATGCTAAAGTCAGTGCGGATCGTCAGCACTGCCCTGAAGTTCTGGGCCCACATGGCATCGGAGACATGAATGAAAACGGTGCACTCCTAATTGACTATGCCCTAAGCAACGACTTGGTGATAGGCAGCAGTATGTTCGAACATAAAACGATTCACAAGTACTCGTGGATGTCCCTCGACGGCCGGACAAAAAACCAAATCGATAATTTCTTCATATCAAGACGCTGGAGAAGTAGCCTGCTCGACGTGAGGAGCGGACGTGAATTCAGATCACATCTTGATGATAGCCGAAGTAAGAATTAAACTGAAAGCCCAGAAACCAAAAACCAACGCTAAAACACACAAACAGTTCGACACTGATAAGCTGAAAGATCGCGATATCCGCAGAAGCTTCTGCATATCACTACATACCATTTGAAGCGTTAAACCTGCTCGATGAAGCTGAAGACTCTAGTGTTGAAAACATATGAACTTCAGTGAAAAGTGCATACCATGACGTCGCGAAGGCCAGCCTTGGCTTGAAGAAAAGAAAAAAAGAAAAATGGATATCAGACGACACCTGGAAATGTATCAGTAAACTCAAGGAGACCCGGACCCTTATCCTAAACACGTTGAGCCCTGAACAAAAAGCCCAGCTACAGCTCCGTTACAAAGAAGAGGATAAGGCGGTTAAAAGAAGTGCAAGGAAAGACAAAAGAAACGTTATCGAGGAAAAAGCAGCACTTGCAGAAGAAGCTGCTAAGAAAGGAGACTCGAAAATGGTACATCGACTAACCAATGAGATATTCGAAAAGAAAACAAACCGAACATCCCTTGTAAAAGATTAAAATGAAGACGTAATCTCGCATCCTCAGAAAGCTGACGAGAGGTGGGCCTCGCATTTCGAGAAAGTCTTAAATAGACCCAGACCTGAAGATCTAGAAGTAGTACCTGACAAACCATTTTTACTAATTGACGTAAGTGCTGACCCCCCAAGCACTAAAGAAGTGACGACAGCTGTGAAAAAGCTGAAAAATGGACGGGCACCTGGAGTAGATATTACGGCAGAGATGCTGAAGGCGTCCCTTCGTGCCTGCATAACCGTTTGGACTGCTCTCCTAGTGGCCATCTGGGATAGCGAAAAAGTTCTAAAAGACTGGACCAAAGGTATACTAGTAAAATTCTTCAAGAAAGGCGATGCGCTAGTCTGTGACAACTGGAGGGGCATCAACCTAACGTCTGTGTCTAGCAAAATACTAGACACAGTCATACTAGAACGCCTAAGAGCAGCCCTAGATTCACACCTCAGAGAAGAGCAACACGGGTGCCGACCTGGTAGGTCTTGCTCTGACCTTATTTTCATTCTAAGGCTGATGAAGGAAGAGTCAAGAGAATGGAACAAAAAGATGTACCTGCTCTTCATTGATTTTGAAAAGGCGTTCGATTCTATCGACCGAGATACTTTATGGAAGATTCTAAAATATTACGGAGTACCTGATAAACTACACAAAATGATAATGGCACTTTATGAAGATAGTGAATGCTGCGTTCACACAGAAAATGGGGACATGCGTTTCTTCAAGATAATGTCTGGAGTCAAACAAGGTTGTGTCCTATCCCCGTTCCTGTTTGTCATTGTAATGGACTATATTCTACGGTAGTCTTCAGGCTGTGGAGTGAAGATTAGCAGCCGGCAGATCTCGGATCTGGACTTCGCAGATGACGTTGTTCTTCTCGAAGAAGCGAAACAGCGACTGCAGCTGCTATTCGACGCCATAGATGAAAAGGCCGAGAGAGTGGGACTTGCGGTGAATGTCAGTAAGACAAAGAGCATGGCCACACCTGACTCCCCGCTGATACTAAAATGCAAAGGTAAAGCAATTGACCAGTTCAAAGAATTTAATTATCTTGGGAGCTGGATTGAATATGATGGTGAAATAGCTAATGAGATTAAGAGGAGAATTGGACAGGCGACATCGGCTTTTAATAATTTGAAACCAGTTTGGCGCAGTAGTAAATACTCTCTGCGCTTAAAGCTCAGACTCCTAAATAGCAATGTGATGTCCATCCTCCTCTATGCTAGCGAATGCTGGAAATTAAACGTCCAACTGGAGAAACGTGTCCTAGCTTTGGAGAACATGTGCCTTAGAAGGATCCTGAACATAGCGTGGCAGGAAAAGGTCACCAACATGGAAGTCCGTCGGCGAACCGGTCAGCCATTCGTTACTGACCTATTGATGCGTAGGAGATGGACGTATCTTGGTCACGTCCTTCGTATTCCAGAGGATCGACTCCCAAAAACAATATATGAGTGGCGCCCCGAGGGGAGGCGGAAAAGAAGTCGACAAAGACACACCCTACGACGGCAGTACGACCGGAACCTGAGAAGTGCGGAGCTGTCTCTTCAACCACAGTGGGAGGATGTCGCGGCTGCAGCTCAGTTCCGAGATGTCTGGCGAGGCTTCGTAGACGCCCTATGAGCCATTCCTGGCTCTGGAGGATCTAAGGTCTAAGGTAAGGTTCAAAATGGCTATTAGTTCTGAAGAACAGGAAGGCGTGTTTTTTCCTAATTGTCTAACTTTGACTAATATATTATATTATTAAATACTAATAATACCTATTGTGTTAATAAAGATTTACTTTCCCTTAATTAATGAAAGAAAAACAGTGACCTCTTCTATCCTTATTAAACCAATCAAGATAGGGCTTAGGCAGTGAATGTATCCGCGTAGAACAGTGAATTATACCTGCGTGCAGATAAAAGCCAGAGTTCTATACTTTTGTAGACAAGTTCTTATAGAAAGTTTCCTGTGTTGGAGGATATTGCCTGGTGGGTTGTGTCAACACCGGAATTTTTGTTATATGATCTTTTAACTATTTTTAACAAAATAACTATCTTAAAATTTGTATTGGATGCATTTGGGAAAAAAGAGTTTGGGGGGGAGCTGCTTACCCTCCAATATCTTTTGAGGCTTAAAAAGTGAACTAGAACTTTCAATTTCCAATCAAATGGGCCACCTCTGAAGTTTTTACGAGCATCCCTTCAATAAGAACCATATATGCCCCCAGGGCATAACTTATAACCCTTGCCCTGAAGACCTTGGGGGGGGGGGGAGGAGTGTCATGCTCAAAGGTAAAATTCCCAGAACTTTCAACTACGTTGAACAAAATGGCTTTATCAAAATTTTTATTGGGTGTGTTTGGGGAAATGGTGGGCGTGGAAGGGGTGTCAGTTGCCTTAGAATCACTTTCGACTATTAAAAAGAAAACTAGCCATTTAAATTTCCATTCGAATGAGCCCTTTCTGAAGTTTCTACGACAACGCTGTCTATACAAAACCTTAGGCTATATGCCCCCAGGGCATAACTTACAACCCTTGCCCTTAGGGCTGTGGGGGAGTTGTCATCCTCAAAGACCTAATTTCCAGAACTTAAAACTACGTTTAATAAACAGCTGTCTCAATTTTAATTGGATGTGTTTGGGGAAAAGGTGGGCGTGAAAGGAGGGTTAGTTGCCCTCAAATCACTTTCGACTATCAAAACTTACTTTCGACTCAAATCACTTTCGACTGTTGCCCTCAAATCACTTTCGACTTTCGACTATTCAAAGGGCACTAGCCCTTTGAATTTCCAATCGAATGAGCCATTTTGAAGTTTCTATGACAAAACCTTCTATAAAAAACCTTAGATGCCCCCACGGTATAACTTAAAACCCTTGCCTTGAGGGTTGTGGGCGAGTGTCCTCATAAACATATTTTCTATCTGGAAATCAACTACGCTGAACAAAATGGCTATCTCAAAATATTGATTGTATGTGTTTGGGGGAATGATGGGGGTGGGAGGGGGCTAGTTGCCCTCCAATCACTTTCGACTATTATGTTTGATGTGTTTGGGGGAATGATGGGCGTGGGGGGGGGGGCTAGTTGCCCTCTAATAACTTTCGACTATTAAAAAGGGCACTAGCCCTTTGAATTTCCAATCGAATGAGCCTTTTTTGAAGTTTCTACGACAACGCCTTCTATAAAACCTTATATGCCCCCAGGGCATAACTTAAAACCCTTGCCCTGAAGGTTGTGGGGGAGTGTCCTCCTCAAAAATATATTTTTTATCTGGAAATCAACTAGGCTGAACAAAATGGCTATCTCAAAATTTTTATTGGATGTGTTTGGGGGAATGATGGGGGGGGGGGCTAGTTGCCCTCCAATCACTTTCGACTATTAAAAAGGGCACTAGCCCTTTGAATTTCCAATTGAATGAGCCTTTTTTGAAGTTTCTACGACAACACCTTCTGTAAAAAACCTTGTATGCCCCCATGGCATAACTTAAAACCCCTGCCCTGAGGGTTGTGGGGGAGTGTCCTCCTCAAAAAGATATTTTCTATCTGGAAATCAACTAGGCTGAACAAAATGCCTATCTCAAAATTCTGATTGGATGTGTTGGGGGGAATGATGGGCGTGGGGGGGGGCTAGTTGCCCTCCAATCACTTTCGAAGATTAAAAAGGACACTAGAACTCTCTATTTCCAATCAAATGAGCCCCCTTTGAAGTTTCTACGACGACCCCTTCCATATGAAGTGCCTGGAAAAAAAAATAATAATAATAACAATAACAATGATACGGTCAGTCATGATATTCTGTTAATGAAGTGTGAAATTTATGGGATTAGGGGTCCAGCTCTTTCGTTTTTACGTTCTTTTTTGTCTTGTAGAAAACAATATGTTCAAATTGGTAATATGGATTCTCATGAAAATTGTATTGAGTGTGGAGTTCCACAGGGTTCGGTACTTGGACCCTCATTATTTTTAATCTTTGTGAATGATCTTCCACAGTCTGTTAGTAAACTGGAAACAAGAATGAGTGAGATCGTCAAAAAGGATAGCGCGGCTACAGTGCCTATGTTTGCTGATGATACTTCTTTAGTGGTGATCGCAAAGTCAGAGAGATTGCTCCTAGAGAGTGTACGAGGATCGCTAAATGAGGTTTCAAGATGGCTGAGAGTGAATCAGCTAAAGGTGAACCCCTCTAAGAGTAATTTTCTTATATTTTCGAGGACATCGAATTATTATCCATGGATACAGCATATACCATATGAAGATGGTATGATTGCTCGTCAAAAGGCAGTAAAGTATCTGGGCATTATTATAGATGAGACTCTCAGTTTCCGATCCCATATTGAAACTTTATCCCGGATTCTATCGCGTAATTTGGGGATGATTCGTAAACTTAAATATATGTTTCCAATTAGTATACTTAGGCTTCTCTATTTTTCGTTAATCCATCCCTATATTTTGTATTGTTCTTCTGTATACATGGGTACATTTTCTTCAATTGTTAGTCCTGTGCGAATTATCCAAAACAAGTCTATTAGAGTATTATCAGGAAAATCAGAAAGAGATTCGGTTCGAGAAGTCTATAGGGATTTTAGGATACTGCCAGCGGCGGGTCTTCATCATTTTTATATATTAGTATTTATGCATAGATATAATATGAAGCAGCTGCCGGAGTGCTTTAATGGTTGGTTTTACAGCCGATGGAATATACATAACCAAAATACTAGGGGTAAAAATGATTATTATACTCCACCTATAGTGTCTGCCAGGTCCATGTTTTCTTTTGTTATAAAGGGTATAAATTTATGGAATAATTTGGATAATGATATGAAGAAACTAGAAAATTTTAGTGGTTTTAAAGCAAAATTGAAAGAAAAATTATTAAGTAAGTATGAATTTTAGTTTTGTTTGTTTTGGAGGTGACTTGATTTGATTTAATTTAAATTAAGTTGTAATTGCTTGTTGGTTTGTGAGTGCGACCCCACAACATGAATATGGTATGTAGTTGCTGTCCCTGTACTATTATTATTATTCTTTATTTATTTTTTCTTTCTTTTCTTTTCTCTCTTTTTATCTTTCTTTCTTATTATAGTGTATTTGAATGATGTTACATGTATGTATTATTTTTTTTTTTTACCTGTTTCACCCCACGTCAACCGTTTGGTTTTGGGTGAATCATATTGATTTTTGTATTTAAACTTTTTGTTAATTAAATATATCACTATTACTATCAATAAAACATTGGAGCCGTATGGCCTTTACTATAGGCAACGCTACAGCGTTGCCTCTGACTTCTATAGGTGGGTTCTCTGATATGGTGTATCTGATGGTATGATTTTCATTAAAGTTCTATGACTTTTAGGGGTTGTTTCCCTTTTTTTTCAAAAATAAGGCAAATTTTCTCAGGCTCGTAACTTTTGATGGGTAGAACTAAACTTGATGTGATATTATAAAGTAAGTCAAAAAGGTATTATGAACCGTTTTAATCCGTAGTCAGAATTCAACTAACTATAATATTTACAACACTTGCTTATATACTATCAATTCATTCCTTCTTCACTCGGCGTGCACTCTTCTGTGACGTCAGCCCATGCGATAGGTCACGTAAACCATTAATTGGTACATTTGAGTTCAGCCCATTGGAAAGATAACGTAAGCCGTTAATTGGTACATAACAGTTCCTCCATTTCCTCGGAGTTTGTAAAGCTTCACAGGTTTGTGTTGCGTTAAACTTGGCGAGCATATCATTCGATAGCTTTGTTCCCTCTGAGATTACGATTCTTTTGCCATCGTTATTGGTGAAAACCATTTCGTTTGTTGCTATAGTTGGTAGAGGGGGAGCAGGAGGAGTGTAGTCAAACATTTTTCTAAGGGACTCGCGCTGTTTCCTCTATACAGCTGCCCCTGGACGTCTCCTTTTTAATTTCGTTGGTGTCAGAAACCGGATCTCGGTAGCGTTGTTCACGGCCAATATGGCTGGTTAGACCTCCCCGGTGGCACCAGATACTTCCCCGATTAGCTCGAGTTCCGGAAGGTCCTCAAAGTCCTCGTAAAAACCCTCGGCAATGCCGATAAGCTTAGCAAATGTCTCGTCTATTTGAACGTCCCTGTCTTCCAACAGGATGATTTCTGCATCGTCTGCCATCTGAAAAAGAATAATATTAATACACATATTTACATACAGAGCAACGCCTGCTACTTAGAGGCGCGAGAGGGCGTCCGCGTTAGCATTTAATTTTCCTGTTCTTGCGCGGATTGTGAAACTATATTCTTGAAGAGACAGAGCCCATCTTTCAAGGCGATGGTTACTGCCTCTCACAGAGTTTAGCCATGCCAGGGGATTGTGGTCCGTTACTACCTGAAAATGTCACCCATATAGGTAGTAGCGGACTCGTTAGAGGGCCCAAACCACTGCAAGACACTCTTTCTCGATCATCACATATCGAGTCTCTCTGTCCAGCAGTTTTCTCGACAGGTAGCAAATTGGATGCTCTCCATCACTGAAGGACTGGGACAGCGTGGCTCCAAATGCTATGTTGGAAGCGTCTGTTTGCAATAAGAAAGTCTAGAAAAGCCAGGAGGACACAAAACTGAATATGATGTAAGTCTGCATTTCAGTTCTTCGAACAATACTTGGTGTTTAGGCTCCCATGGTAAAATGTCGGGTATTTGTTTCCTGGTTAATGCACTGAGTTCCCTTGTGAGTCCGGCATACCCTTTTATGAACCGAGAATAATAATTGGCCATTCCAAGGAAGGTTCTAAGCACTTTCTGGGTGGCTGGGCGCTGGAATGCTTTGATTGCTTGTACTTTATTCAGTACTCGACTGATCGTACCTTCCCCAACTGTGTGTCCCGAATATTCTACTTTGGTATAACCAAACCTACTCTTCCTGGTATTGATTTTTAGGTTCGCCTTGTTCAGACGTTTTAATACTTCACTCAGGTGTCTCAGGTGCTCTGCTAAAGTGTCGCTGAAAACTATTATGTCATCGAAGTATGCTCGAGCGTGTGGGTATTCTCTGAATACTTCATCGATCATCCGCTGGAAAGTCGCGGGTGCACCTTTCAGCCCAAATGGCATTACACGGAACTGGTATGACCAAATGGACTCGAAAAAGCAGTTTTATCGACCAAACTACTTGCCATCTTGACTTGCCAGTATCCTTTTCGGCAGTCTATTATCGAGAAGAACTGGGCAGTCCGGAAGTTTTCCAATATTTGATCAATGCGCGGCATGGGATAGGCGTCGAATTTAGTTATAGAATTTACTTGCCTATAGTCAATGCAAAACCTCCATTCACCGTCCTTTTTTTTTACGAGAACTACAGGGGACGACCATTCGCTATGTGAAGGTTCGATAACGCCATCTTGTAACATTTTTGTCATTTCTTCTTTCAGCACTTCTCTCTGAGACTGTGGCATACGATACGGTGGAACTCGAATGGGATGATGGGTTCCAGTGTGTATTTCGTGCCTTACATTTGCAGTCCCGAGGCTCTTTGACAGAACTTCTTTCTGGGCCATGATGTTATTTAGGATTTCTTCCCTCATCTCGTGTGGCAACGCAGGGTTTATATCCGGCATTACTTCATATTCCTCTTTTTCAAAGGTTTGAATGGCAACTGTGTTTTCTTCTTCTTCATCGACCGTTACGACGGAAATTTCATTGCTATCTTTCTCATCTCTTTCCTCAAACTTCTTTAGGGGGTTGATGTGACAGATTGCTTTCTTATTCCTTGAGCCTCCAAGCTTTATTTCATAGTTGACTGGCGAAATAATACGTAGCCCCTTGAATGGTCCTTGCCCACGGACATTAAGTTTATTACTTCCTTCCGGTAATAAAAGTAGAACTTGGTCGCTGATGGACAAGGTCCTTGGCTTCGTTAGTCGGTCGCAGCACCGCTTTATTTTTACTGCCTCAGTTACTTTCGATTCTGTGGCAAAATCGCATATTTCCAATAATCGCACGCGCATCTGTCGAATATATTCTGCAATAATTATTGGGTCTTCCCCCGTCTTATCCAGGACCCCGCGAGGATTCCGTCTGTATGGTACCTCGAATGGGCTACATCCCAGACCTGAATGCGTTGTTTCTCGATATACGAATAGTACGAAGGGTATTAACTTGTGCCCGTCGTTAGTTGATATCCCTACGTATTTCCGATGCATGGATATTAGAGTCCCGTTGAACCTTTCAGTTTGTCCATCCGTCTCCGGGTGGTATGGACTTGTCCTTATTGGATTTATATTCAGTACCTGGTACAAATTCTTTAAGACAGAAGACAAGAACTGAGTTCCTTGATCTGTCAAGATTTCGTCGGGAATTCTATAACGCAAGACGAACTTGGCAACTTCATCTGCAATAACAGGTGATTTTGTTGATCACAGTGGTATAGCTTCAAGATTCCGTCTGTATAGTACCTCGAATGGGCTATACCTCAGACATGGATGCGTTGTTTCTCGATATGCGAATAGTAAGAAGGGCATAAACTTGTGCCAGTCGTTAGTTGATATCCCTACGTATTTCCGATGCATGGATATTAGAGTCCCGTTGAACCTTTCAGTTTGTCCATCCGTCTCCGGGTGGTATGGACCTATCCTTATTGGTTTTATATTCAGTACCTGGTACAACTTCTTTAAGACAGAAGAAAAGAACTGAGTTCCTTGATCTGTCAAGATTTCGTCGGGAATTCCATAACGCAAGACGAACTTGGCAACTTCATCTGCAATAACGGGTGATTTTGTTGACTGCAGTGGTATAGCTTCAGGATATCAAGATCCATAGTCAGTAATAACTAGAAGCCACCAATGACCTGCGGAGCTTTTAGGTAGGGGTCCAACTATATCCATGGCAATTCTCGAGAATATCTTAATTATGGTGGGAATAGGCCTAAGGGGTACCTCTTCCTTTGGTTTGCGTCTGGCGGTCATTTGACAAGCTGTGCATGACTTGATGTAACTACCTATGTCCTTGTAAATTCTAGGCCACCAAAAACGACGTAGGATGCGGTCAGTGGTCCTCGCCTTGCCCAAATGACCACTCATCACGTTGTCATGACCTATCTTGATAATCTGTGATCTATACTCACTGGGAACAATAAGCTGTTTTTTTGTTCTACCAAGATGATCAGTCCAAGGTTGGTAATAGATTCCGTCTTGGAATAAAAACTGCTGAGGAAGAGCCATCAATTTCTTGCCATGCTTTCTCCCTCACAAAATTCAAAATTGGGTCCTTTTCTTGGAGCTGAGAAAGTGCTCCAGATCTGGTTTTCTGGCGTTCCCTGCAAGTTGCTATGTTACTGTCTACTTCCGGATCAAAACCCAGATTTCCAGCTTGGGTTGTTGTGTCTGAAATCAGTCCCTTGTTGTTGGGGTCAGACTGATCTGTGGCAGACAAATGAGGCAGGGTAGTGACCTCTGTCTGAGAAATCGTTTGTCCTGAGCTTGAAACATCTTGCGGCTTTGTCACTGATGACATGTCGCAGGGGTTAGAATCATGCAGAGCCACGGTCGGCACTTTATGGAACTCTGGTTCTGAGCTGGGACCACTATGATTCCTTGATGATCTCTGCCTGGCTTGAGATCGTGTCGCCACAAAGGCTTCTTTTGTTTCCGCTTCGGGTAGATGCTGGACATTAATCGGGAGCAGGTTCTCTTCGAATCTCGGAAACTTTCTTCCCACTAAAATGTTTTGGGGTAATGTGGGGCAGATCAGCCTTGACAACGTATCCAGGCATGGGGGTTGATAGCTCCTCCACCAGGTTAGATGCATATACCCTTTCCCTTTTTGGCTCTTGGGTTTGGCGTTTGCCTCCCCTGCATTCCTCTGTTGTATGTGACGTTGAGTTAGGATGGTAATAGCAACGTTTTGGTGAGGGTTTGTGTGGTTTGTCTTCCAGACCATGAATTTGATGAAGTTTGGTGAGAGGTCCCTTTGTTCGATTTACCTCCTTCTTCAACGGTCCTAGAGACTTGTCCCAGTTCTCGGCCTTTCTGATACATTCTCCCAGGATTTTCGCACCACTCTGACCTAAGAAAACCCTACGGGTTGGGTTAGCAGTTGTAATGAACTGTTCCACTACAATTTTTTCAAGGACCTGATCTAAATGACTGGCCAGGTTGGGTTCTGCCGTTCTTTGTTCCTCCAACTTCTCGAAACAGAGCCATTTTTTGGCTGTGGTAGTCAGGTAGTCCCCGTATTCTGCATAAGACTCGCCTGAGCGCTTAATAGCATGTCAAAATCGTCGGAGAAAGGCCTTGCTATTGACATGGAACTTCTTGAGAATTGCTGTTGTGACCTTGTCGAAGTCGCTAGCTTTGGCAGTTGGTAGGGCTGTATAAGCCCGCAGAGCCTTCCCGGACAGGTTTGCTACGAACCTGGTCACCCACGCAGCTTGAGGTAAATTGCAGGCAGTCGCAGTTCTTATAAAAGCTTCCAAGTAGGTCTCCATGTCCTCACCTTCTCTCAGTGGGGCCATATAGAAGGTCGTGGCTCCAGACTCAGTTAGAGTCCGAATGCTAGTTTCTACAAGCTCTCGGTCTTGTTGCATCTCCTTCTTCAGGTGATGCACTAGAGACAGTTGGTTTTCTTCGTTCAGCTTCCGCTCTGCTATTAAAGCTTCTCCTAATGCTTTCTGCTGGTTTTCCACCAAAGCTTTTGTCGACTGAACTGCTGAATGCTGGAAGGCTTCTAGTAATGACTTCAAGAGAGTCTGGTCCATCTTTGACGTTGTTTCTAGATCTTTCACTTCAGAATTATGCTTGGTTCTTGACCTTGTGTTGTAAGGAACGAAGTCAGTCCTTGGAGCTCCTGCTTCCCTGGATTGTTTTTTCGTCTCCTTGTCGCCCACAAGCGCAAAAGGTAAAATTATACGGGCTTAACTTACGGATGTCTTGGGGACGGATCCCTCTGCTGGTCACCAGATATTATAAAGTAAGTCAAAAAGGTATTATGAACCGTTTTAATCCGTAGTCAGAATTCAACTAACTATAATATTTACAACACTTGCTTATACACTATCAATTAATTCCTTCTTCACTCGGCGTGCACTCTTCTGTGATGTTAGCCCATGCGACAGGTCACGTAAGCCATTAACTGGTACATAACAGATGAAATTTATATATTTGAAATCAGCATAAAAATCTGATTCTTTTGATGTATCTATTGGTATCAAAATTCCGTTATTTAGAGTTTTGGTTACTATTGAGCCAGGTCACTCCTTACTTACAGTTTGTTACCACAAACTGTTTGAAAGTTAGACTTTTTGTCCCAATTCTTTAGGAACAATTCCTGAAACACAAGGGCAGTTTAATTGGGAAAAAAATTACTAAAAAACTTTAGTGCAAAGAGCAAGGTATTTAGGAGGGGGCAACCCCCCCTCATATATGGAATAATTCTGTTTGTTCTAATGTTGCTCCTTACTTTCAGCTGGAATTTTTTTTTCTTATTTAATATTTATAATGGTTGTTTTGAAACAGTGCTTGTTGATAGAGGACTTGTTTTCTTGAAAATGCCAACACGATTTCCTTAGCCCCAATATTTAAATTTTCTCCTTTTCTTCCACTTCATAAAGGCTACTTCATTTAACAAATTACTCAGGAAATTCTTGATTTAACAAGTTATTTATAAAAATTTAATAAGCAGAAAATACCACAATAGGTAAATGTAAACATCACCATGCAGACATATAAGTGCCTTTGTTTTGTATGAATTATGCCTGGACACAAGTGACACAGGTTCCTGTTCCCCACAATAATAGGCTGGGAAACTACCTATTAGGGATATCTTGAGACCTAGCTTCTGAAATATATGGAAGTCATAATACTTCCCCCCCCCCCCCATAAAACAAATGTGGGGGCTACAGTACCAAAATTTTCCCACCCAGAAGGCCCTAGCATTACCTTGGAAGCCGTGCATAATCAGATTTATGAAAACTTCGCAAAATTGTTTTTTTTATTCATTATTCCATATATTGCACAGACTCTATTTTGAAGTGACCAAATAGGTTCAGGGGATACAACACTGATGAGCAATATTTTAAAGCTGGACAGACATATAAATTAAAGTGTCAGAAAGTTTCTTAACTTACTTAAATACAGATAGATAAGATTTATTGCGAAAAGCCTACAGGCAATAGCAACAACAATGAAATTGTTTGTAAGAATAAAATTTGAAGAGTTCCACAGATGTTACAGAGAATTTGTTTTGTGAATGAACAAAACTTGGTTTTAGGGAAGAGATCAGGACTTATATGACGCTTGAGGTATTTGGGGAACTAAATTTTCTTTCCCAAACAATCAAACAAATATAGGGATTTCCCCAAAATTTGGAAATAGTGGAAGTACTGCTGCAAGCCAACAATAATAAGGCTTGTTGAAACATGCAAGTCTCCCCCCTCCCTCTATCATGTATCCCACAGTCAACGGCTAACTAATACCCCTAACACAACTTTATTGCCTCTTAGTGGATATTTCTGCCGGAACTGCACTTAAGGGGTGCAGTTTTTTTTTTTTTATTCTGCTGACAAAGATTTTGCTACTCTTCACCTTTTAAGGTTGACATTGACTCATTGAATGATTGAAAGACCAAGACGGCTCCCCTCTTGGATCCATATACTATCGTTAGCACATAGCCAATTCAACCCATTAAAAATTTTTACACATCTAGTCGACCATCTGGCCCGAATATAGAAATATGGTGAGGAGAGTGGTAAAATATCTGGGACTCCTAACTTCTGTCCTGTGTGCAACAAAAAAGTGACCACAAACTCTATGCAATGCTGCGAGTGTGAAAATTACGTTCACGTAGCATGTAGTGGACATGACAATAAAGGACAGACAGACTGATATAAAAAAAAAGACTCAAGTGGTTTTGTCAGCCGTGCCGTGTCAAGCCCAAAAGCTTGACCCCAAGGGATGAAGACGAGCGAATCAAACCCGCTGGACTTTCCAAGGTAAACTATAAGCATACCCCAAATTTTAATCCTGATGAAAAAACCTTGCCAACTAATAGCACATATTCAGAGAAAGACAGCTCCGTAGGTGGCACATACTTAAATTTATTTTTCGTAGGAGTGCCATCTAGCAGCATTATTGATGCACTTGACTTGCCAATCAGCTCCTACAGATGCCGTTCGACAATTAACACTAGAATTAACACGACTCTCCCTGCTATTCCCACAAGCCAGTCTTCCGAGATCTCAACAGTCAGTGCTGATTCGTCCACAAATTCTTCTTGGCTGAAAAAAGTACTAGAGCCTTCCACTAATCTAGGAAGCCACTCTTTATCATGGGATGAAGTAGGAACGACGCTCTTTGAACTCTACAAGAAACAGGATCAGGTCCCAGTAGCATCTACACACATTGAACACGATGATAATACAGAATCACTAGCCTTAGACCTGATCGATATTCTTTTAAAAAGAGCTCAAGATCAGAATAAAATCATAAATTTGCAAAAATCGTTGATTGCTCAACTTGGCGAAACCAACACAGTATACACAGTATATTGAGCCATCATAATGGACACCACAAAAATCCTAAACAGCAACAACGATGCACAACAATGCAGTATTAGCTACAAGCTAGGAGAGGCCACGAAATCCCCCAGGTCCTCAAGTGTGGGCACAATGACTGAACTGCTCAAACTTGAAATTTCTAGAAGAGTTTCGCGAATTGTTCAGTCAGTATCTCAGACTGAGTCATGTGAAGTAGAAGCCAAAACAGATAATTCCCATGTGATTCAAAACTCCCACTTTGACCCCTCTTTAAGGAAACACCCAAAGTCAAATACCCTAATGTCAAAAGAATTGTGCTTTTATTTCAGAAAAGGTCACTGTAAATGGGGATCAAAAATGCCGACTCAGTCATGAAGAAATACTGCCGCCGATCTGCCCTGATCACGTAACAAGTAGAGGCTGCCTCGTCCCGAAAAGTGCAAAAAATTCATGGTAGGCGCTTGCAGCAGGGGATTACGCTGCAATTACTATCATGCAGACATCAAACCTACCCCAAATCCAAAAACTAACCAGGATAAAACAATAGCATCAAAAACTGGAGACGTGCCCTAGACCACCACCCACCGGAAACAAAAGAATCAACCAAATGGAGGTCGTGAGTTTTCTACAGAACTGGCTCAGACAACACCAGCAATAACCACTATCAGGGTTTTCTCCAACAACAAAATGGTTGGAGAAACACAAGAACAAACCCCCACCAACCCGATCAAAAACAAAATCACAATCGAAGGCGCAGCTACTGAATCTCATCTCATTAACTTACCAGCCAAGGGATCCCCCTGGTCACAGCTTCCCAAACAGTCATCAATCGACGGGGAGACCTTATCTGAAACCAACCAGCATTCTAGAACAGGAAACACTTGTTTAAATGCAGAGACAACAGCAAAATCTAATTCAAAATGCATCACTATCCCTCCCACCTCAACAGGTACTCATGATATGGGACTGGGGACTCCTGATCCTTCTTCCTGCAGCCTGGAAGGAGGGAAAAAGAAAACAAGTTTTAATACAAGACCAATCCAATCTTACAGTTTTCCAACAATAGCCCTGTCAAATGTTTGATCTCTCAACAACAAGGCAGAGGATTTGGAAGATTTTCTAAGGAAACATGACATTGACATCATGTGCATGACAGAAACATGGATCCCGTCTCTTACCTTGGCCATGATTGATGGGTATTCCTGTTATATTTCCCCACGCTGCAGTGCATTGGGAGAACCCAAAATGCACAGTGGTGGTGTAAGTTTCTACTGCAAAGAAAACGTGCCTCATAGGATCCTGGATGTTGCAGTACCAAAGGACCATGACATTGAAGTTTCGTGGCTGTGGGCACGACCAAAAGGCCTACCTCGGCAGGTGTCGTCATTGATATACGCCACGGTATATTTCCCACCAAGAGGACCAAATTGGCGACAACTAGTGGAATACCTCCAACAAAGTTGCAACTTCATCAGAACAAATTATTCATATGCAGGAATCTTTCTTTGTGGGGACTTCAACAACCTGAAGCCAAACTTGATTGAAAGCTCTACAGCCCTTCATCAAATAGTTAAAGTGAAAACACGGGGAGAACACACCCTTGACTTGATCTTCACTACACTTGGTGATTTCTACTTAGATCCTTTGGCGGAAGCACCACTCTCAACCAGTGACCATGCAACTGTTATATTACAGCCAAAGTCAACAATGAAACCTACTAAACCAACCCAGTTCACATACCACCCAGTTACAGAAGAAGGTATAATTGGCTACAGAGAATGGCTCAACTCAGCATGCTGGTTCTGCCTTTTCGAAAACAAAGATGGAAACAGCATGACCAAACTACTCTATGAACAAACAATTCGAGAATATGAACGATTCTTCCCTGAAAAGCGAGTTACAATTAGGGCACAGAATAAATCATGGGTTACTTCGACAGTGGCAGAGCAAGACATGCTTTATGAGACAAAGCCATACTCTAACGAATATAAACGGAAGAGAAACATAGTAGTTAGACTACTAAAGCAAGCTAGACGTATGTATGGACACCAAATTTTTGCTAAGTTGTCAGCCAGTGACCCAAGAAAGTTCCACACAATTGTACAGAAACTAATGGGACAGCAGAAGTCTAAATCCATCCTGAGGGACGAGCAAGGAGAGAATATAACCGCAGAAGCTACTAATGCAAACTTTTCAAATATTTGCCGCCAACAGCCTCCCCTCAAGACTATGCCACAGAATGGTCCAATCAAAACCATCCCTATTATTATAGTTTCCCAGGTCCAAGAAAAACTTGAAAACCTAGAAATTAGGAAATCCTCATACCCTGGTGAAATTCCTATAGGGCTGATACATGCATGCTCCCCCTTACTGGCTAGACCATTGGCTATGGTGTATAACCAGTGCTTACTGGAAGGCATTTTCCCAGATAACTTCAAAAATGCATTTATCACACCAATTCTAAAGAAAACATCACCAACATCACCATCCAATCTCAGGCCAATTTCAAAGACACCCGTCATTTCAAAGGTCTTCCAAGATTTTATTTCACAGTGGCTACTAGCAGAAGTAGAACACAAAATCGATCCTAAGCAGTTTGGTTTTCGTCGAGGACACAGCACAACTCACTATCTGGTCAGATTACTTCATGATCTACTAGAGCACCTAGAAAATCCTGAGGCCCTTGCTGAAATAATACTATCTGATTTTGTAAAAGCTTGTGATCTGCTTGATCACGAGATTGTAATCAACAAAGCCTGTTACCCTGGAAGTCTTGCAGTTTCTCTTATATACCATTGCAAGTTTCCTTTCTGGTCTTCAACAGCGCGTACAACTCGAAAACAGGGAAACATCCAACTTCAAAGACATCACGTGTGGAGATGCCCAAGGAAGCAAGTTTGTCCCATCTTATTTGTTATAGTCATCAACCAACTGATGAGGCAACACAAACAGAGGTATAAATTTGCAGATGATCTTTTGCTAAGCCTGCTGCACTTCCTGTCACAAACACCCAATCAGCTCATACCCCTTGTTGCAGACCTTCAACATCCAGCTGATAAAGTGAAGCTCCAGTTAATCCTCAAGAAAATCTGTGTAATGCACGTCAACTTCCTGAAGAAGAAGAGCATAAATGAATCTGTACCTCCTTGTGCTTCAAGAAGAAGCACTTTGGTAATGTCTGATGCACTTTTGAATCGCTTCTAATCAGCAGTTATACCAAACCAATCCTGCTCAACTCATCCTCAGGGCTATACTGTGGTGTTCTCCCCCATAGTATAGTGCAGACGGTTTGATATCTTTCCATTTTCCCTTCTTGCTTTAGTTTTGTTTTTCTCTGTTTAAAGCTTTTTCCAATAGGCAATGTTCAGAAGTCCTCCAAAAAAAAATGTCCCCCCAGATCCCAAATCAAATTCCATAGTGAAAGATACCCATCCTGGCTGGTCAAGCACATTATCTGAAAGTTCTAATGATGGCTCCGATTCGGAGAATAGGACAATGATAACTGTAGGTCCTAATGCATCCATAAATGATGATAATGGGTTTCAAGAGGTCCTCTCTAGAAGCTCTAAAAAAAGGAAAAAATCTCCCCAATTAAAAGCATTTCCCCTCTCCCTGCCCAAGATCCTCCCTCCAAAAACTTACGAATTTACCTTAAAATTACTCCCACTACCCCCTTTGAAATAAAAATGATCACTGCAATAAGAGTTGCAATTTTTAAATTGCTAAAATCAATGTTCTCTCTTAATATTAACCGTGATGGATCTCTGCTTATAGCTGTAGAAGATCAGAAATCAGCAGATACAATAATTAACCTTAAATCCCTTCTGAATATCCCAATTATTGCATCTAATTGGAACCCAAAACAATCACCAACAAAAATTGTAGTTTACAATGTTTCCCCAGAGATATCTACTCAGGAGTTAAAAGAAGGCCTCTCAGATAGGGCTGGAAACACAATCCCAGTTGAGGATGTTACCCAACTTGGAAAACCTAACTCTACTGGCCTAAAAACTAGTAGATCCTTCTTATTCACACTAAAGGATAAAATTGATATCCCAGAAAAATTATTCCTATTTGGGCAAATCAAACCACACAAGGAATACAAACCTAAGCCTATTCAGTGTCAGAAGTGTTTCAAACTGGGACACACAACAAACAAATGCAATGAAATTCTCCAAGAGTGTAGTAATTGTAAATCTTTCCATCCTAAAGAGCTGACAACTTGCAAAAACACCCAGCCTACATGCATCAATTGCAAAGGTCCACATGAATCTACAAATAAATCATTATGCCCTGCATACAAGAAAAGAGCTCTAACACTCCAAATATCAACAGAGAAGGCCATCCCATACCCCTTTGCAGCAATGGAAGCAAATGCTGCCCAACAATACCAAATAAAGCCTGTAATGAAACCAACGAAAACCCCCAAGTCAAATGCCCCAAATGCATCAAGCACCCCATATAAAACAACATCTTCTAAGCCCCCTAGCTCAAATCCCTATCAGAAGGAATCACCAAGCCAGCAAGCCTTGTTTTCCGGTGAGATGAGGCCAGCCTGGCCCTCCCTCCCAAGAAGAAACAAACCAGAAACACTACCAGGAATCAATCCCTTAACCAACAAACAGGATGCACTACCAAAAATGCAATCCCCAAATATATGCTTATTCATTCTAAACTGTAATGCAGTTCAGGCCATGAACATACATCAACTACAGAAAACAAAAATTATTGCAGAATTGGCAAAAATTTACATCCCAGATGATATGCTCATTCAAGCAAAAAAAGATCTTGCTTTACTTTTAACAAAGCTGAACATTGATACACAGTCATATGAAGAATAAATCAACAACACAACATTTACCAATACTCCAATGGAATGTAAGATCACTCACAGAAAATAAGCTAAATGAACTAATATCATTTATGAATAATAATTCCATTAATATTGCTTGCCTCCAGGAAACTCATTTAACCCAAAATCAACAAATTAAGTCTCTGGGATACACTATCCTGAGAAAGGATAGATCTTCAGAGAGAAAAGGAGGTGGTGTAGCTTTATTAGTTAATAATAATATAAAATTTTGTGGCATCAATTTTCCAGATTTTGAAAATGATGTTGATGTAATTGGTATAAGTGTTTGGCTGAATAATTTAAAAACCTACATAATAAGCTTTTATAACCCTAATGGCCAAACTTCAGATGCCAAGGATTTCTTTAATTATATAAATAATTCTAATATGTTAAAAAACATCATTATTTGTGGTGACTTCAATGCCCACAGCCTTTTGTGGGGGAATAAACCAGCAAATAAAGCTGGTAAATTTATTGAGCATATGATTTCAAATAATAATGAATTAGCTGTTGCTACCCCTCCAAACCTAAATACATATTTTAACCCCAAAAGTGCCAAATTCTCCACAATTGACCTACAAATTGTGTCTTTAAATTTTTTGAACAAAATTTACATAAATAAAATTGATAGTCTGTGTACAGACCACTTTGCTATAGTTTGCTCCCTAAATGAACCTGCTGAAACTTCTTCTCATACTTCCAAATATATCAACACTAAAGCAAATTGGTCTATTTTCCAAAATAAGCTAAATGATGAAATTACAAGTTTCACCCAAAGTTCATGCATTTCTAACACAACAGTTGACACACATGCTGAAGCCTTGACATCTTTACTAATAAATACAGCTAATCATGCTATCCCCAGGACAACACCTAAGAAAACATTCCCTAAACAAATTCCTAAAGCATGGTGGACAAATGAGTGCCTAAATAAATGGAAGATAAAAAAGGCAGCTAGGACAGAATTCATAAAAAAACCAACACCTACTACATATTTAAAAAAATTACAAGCAGAATCTAATCTAAAAAGGACTATAATAGATGCTAAATATAAATACTGGAATAATTTTGCAAATAATCTCTCCAGAGAAACGCATGAGCCAATTATACATAAAGTCATAAGCCACATATGTGGGAAAAAGACTTCTCCCAACCCACTCCTGTATGAGCTTATACATAATAATACCCATTATGACAATGATATTGAAAAGGCTAACCTATTTGCAACTCTTTTTGTTAATAAGCTAACATCAAACAATCAAAGCAATCTGTCCACAATTCCTATGAACCCTAGTTACCAACCACGCCCAGGATCCGAGTACATAACTAATCCATTTACAATCCAGGAATTGAATAATGCAATACATCATATTAGGTCCAAAACTAGCAGCAGCTATGACAATATACACCCTACATGGATAAAGAATCTCACACCTTCATACAAACAAGAACTGCTAAATTGTTATAATCACGCTTGGGCATCCTCTAGGTTCCCCAATATATGGAAATGTTCGTCCCTCCTACCAATCCTAAAGAAAAATAAACCAAAAGATAACCCTGAGTCCTATAGGCCCATAATGATTACACCTGTGATGGGGAAAATAATGGAGAAAATGATTTATCACAGACTCCTCTGGTTTGTTGAGAAAAATAACATGATCCCACACACTCAAACTGGATTCAGGAAATACCACTCCTCAACAGATGCTTTCATTTTGCTAACAAATGCAATAAATGAATCTTTCTCAAAAAATAATATCCTAGTGGCAGCTTTCCTTGATTTTGAAGGAGCATATGACAATGTGAACCACCAAATCCTTTTAAATAAACTTGCAAACCTTGGAGTACCTCCCAAGCTAGTATCTTTTATTAAATCCTTCATAGAAGTGCGAAGTTTCATTGTTTGTGTTGGTTCAGCCTCTTCACCCCAAAAGACAATATCCAAAGGCCTACCTCAGGGAGCAGTCCTCAGTTGCCTCCTATTTGCCCTATATCTCTGGGACATGAACCTACCCCACACAAATCTTCAATATGCTGATGATCTGGTGCTATGGTCATCTGGCAACACCTTTCAGATAGCACAGTCAAATCTGCAAAAGTCACTTTTCCAGTTTGAAAAATTCTCTCAACATTCAGATTTACCCATTGCACCCACCAAGTCAAAAATAATCCAATTTCACAGGAAGCGAATCCATGTTAATGCAAAACTAACTCTAAATAAAACAACTATTCCAGAAGATAATAATATTAATTACCTAGGTCTCATGCTTGACCAAAAACTTAATTTCCACCTCCACATTTCAAACACAATAAAAAAATGTTATAGAAAAGCAAATATACTAAAAAGACTTCTTTCCACACCCTGGGGTTGTAAGGAGAAAACCTTACTCCAGTTTTATAAATCACATATAAGACCCCATATTGACTATGGGCTCATTGTCTATGGTGCATGTGCAAAGACCCAGATGCAAAAAATTGAAACAACACAAAATGATATAATACGTCTCATATTTGGTCTTAGGAAACCCACAAGCACCAAGTTTCTGCTTATGGAGAGTGGATTAACAACAATAAGGGAGAGACGTAGCTTTCTCTTGATAAAACATCTTACAAAAATTGAATCAAATAGCTCACACACATTACATAATTGGTTAAGAAATCCAGCCATGTATAGAGGTATTGCAGATGAGTATGCCAATATTCAAAAGAAGTTCCCTGTACCAGCAAAGTCTATTGCACCTACTTTCCCCCAATCCCCTCCATGGAATTGGTCATTTCCCATAACAAATACTGATTTTTCAAAATGGAATAAAGATTTAACCCCCATTGCTTTTGTTCAGAAAAAATTTGCAGAACTTAATACAATTACCTATAAAAATCACTTCCAAATATTTGTTGATGGGTCAAAAATGAATGAGAAGGTTGCAAGTGGTGTTTTCCTTCCTCACCTGAAAATTGCAATGGGCGAGAGATTATTTAATAATTTATCTATAATGTCTGCTGAGTTAAATGCCGTAATCATGGCATTAGAACACCTTAAGCAAAACCAATCTTTGATTGAAAATTCGAATAATATTATCATCTATTCCGACTCTTTATCAAGCCTTGAGTTGCTGGCCTCAGCTCCTCAATATAAGTTGGACATTGACACTTATCATTGTCTCAGTATTATTGATAATCTTGCTTCAAGTGGCATAAAAACTTACTTTCAGTACATTCCTAGCCACTCTGGCATAAGTGGTAATCATCAGGTTGATGAAATAGCAAAAAATGCTATAAATATTGACCAGCCAAGTGGGAGACCAATCCCAATTAGAGATATTTACCGATGGAGGCTATCAGATATTAATTTTAATAAGATTAATCCTATCCTTTCCCCCTTTCCCAATAAGTATCTTTCTAAAATTTATCATAGAATTCGTTCTGGAACAAATGGACTAAATTTCCTTGCATTCTCATATAAGCTTTCTAATTCAAGTGGTTCAATTCCCCTGTCCCCTCTTTGCAGGCATTGTAATATGAATATTGAAACAATTGACCATTGCCTATTTGAATGTAATATGCTGACGTCTGCACAACATACCTTGCTTTCTAAACTGTTAAAATACTTCAAACACCACAAAATCCCACTATCAGCCAAGAGCCTAGCCAACTATACCTGCACACAGAGTATAGAAATCGACATCTATCATCTTATATTTGAACTCCTAGAGTCGAAAGATCTGCTGAAAGATATCTGAATATATCTAATAAATATGAGGCAATCAAGCCAGTAGCTCTGTAGCCCACAGAGTGAAGCAAAAGGAAAAGGGCTAAATAGTGTTACTGAAAAGCCCGCCTGCTGTTAAATAGAAGAAGAAGAAGGAGATAGCACAGTCAAATCTGCAAAAGTCACTTTTCCAATTTGAAAAATTCTCTCAACATTCAGATTTACCCATTGCACCTATCAAGTCAAAAATAATCCAATTTCACCAGAAGCAAAACCATGTTAATGCAAAACTAACTCTAAATAAAACAACTATTCCAGAAGATAATCATATTAATTACCTAGGTCTCATGCTTGACCAAAAACTTAATTTCCACCTCCACATTTCAAACACAATAAAAAAATGCTATAGAAAAACAAATATACTAAAAAGACTTCTTTCCACACCCTGGGGCTGTAAGGAGAAAACCTTACTCCAGTTTTATAAATCACATATAAGACCCCACATTGACTATGGGCTCGTCGTATATGGTGCATGTGCAAAGACCCAGATGCAAAAAATTGAAACAACACAAAATGATATAATACGCCTCATATTTGGTCTTAGGAAACCCACAAGCACCAAGTTTCTGCTTATGGAGAGTGGATTAACAACAATAAGGGAGAGACATAGCTTTCTCTTGACAAAACATCTTACAAAAATTGAATCAAATAGCTCACACACCCTATATAATTGGCTAAGAAATCCAGCCATGTATAGAGGCATTGCAGATGAGTATGGCAACATTCAGAAGAAGTTCCCCATACCAGCAAAGTCTATTGCACCCACTTTCCCCCAATCCCCTCCATGGAATTGGTTAAGTCCCATAATAAATACTGATTTTTCAAAGTGGACTAAAGATTTAACCCCAATCGCTTTTGTCCAGGAAAAACTTTGCTGAACTTAATACAATTACCTATAAAAATCACTTCCAAATATTTGTTGATGGGTCAAAAATGAATGAGAAGGTAGCAAGTGGTGCTTTCCTTCCTCACCTGAAAATTGCAATGGGCGAGAGATTATATAATAATTTATCTATAATGTCTGCTGAGTTAAATGCCATAATCATGGCATTAGAACACATTAAGGAAAACCAACCTTTGATTGCAAATTCAAATAATATTATTGCATATTCCGACTCTTTATCCAGCCTTGAGTTGCTGGCCTCAACTCCTCAGTATAAGTTGGACATTGACACTTATCATTGTCTCAGTATTATAGATAATCTTGCTTCAAGTGGCATAAAAACTTATTTTCAGTATATTCCTAGCCACTCTGGCATAAGTGGTAATCATCAGGTTGATAAAATAGCAAAAAATGCTATAAATATTGACCAGCCAAGTGGGAGACCAATCCTGACTAGAGATATTTACCAATGGAGGCTATCAGATATTAATTTTAATAAAATTAATCCTATCCTTTCCCCCTTTCCCAAAAAGTATCTTTCTAAAATTTATCATAGAATTCGTTCTGGAACAAATGGACTAAATTTTCTTGCATTCTTGTATAAGTTTTCTAATTCAAGTGGTTCAATTCCCCTGTCCCCTCTTTGCAGGCATTGTAATATGAATAATGAAACAATTGACCATTGCCTATTTGAATGTAATATGCTGACGTCTGCACAACATACCTTGCTTTGCAAACTGTTAAAATGCTTCAAACAACACAAAATCTCACTATCAGCCAAGAGCCTAGCCAACTATACCTGCACACAGAGCATAGAAATCGACATCTATCAATTCATAATTAAACTCCTAGAGTCGAAAGATTTACTGAGAGATATCTGAAAATATCTAATAATCATGAGCAAATCAAGCCAGTAGCTCTGTAGCCCACAGAGTGAAGCAAAAGGAAAAGGGCTAAATAGTATCACTGAAAAGCCCGCCTGCTGTTAAATAGAAGAAGAAGAAGACCTCCCCAAACAAAGAAATCAGTAAAAAAAAATACTTGGTATCACATTGAGTGATGATCTCTTGTTTGGAGATCACATCAGCCAGATCACAGCAAAGGCAGCTGGTTTTCTAAAATCCTTTGCAAATCTAAGAAGGTTTGGAATGACAGAGCAACTCCTTCTTTTGTTCTATAAAACCTATGTAATGCCCTTAATGATGTATGGCTGTCCTGTCTGGGACCCGTTGCTTACAGATAAGCACAGAAACAATTCAGAAGAGAGCCTGCAAAATAATTCTTGGGCCAAATTATAAAAACTATGAACAAAGCTTGAGCCAACTCAAGCTCCCAACCCTGGAGGAAAGGAGGCATGAAATGCTTATGAAGTTTGGAGCTGACATCCTGAAGTCCTCAACACACCAAGATATCCTTCCTCCATTTACTTCAGAGACCCACACACATAAAACAAGGTTGGCAACTCTGAAAGAGGGAAAAAAACTGTTGGAATACCCACCTACACACTCGACGACAAGGTATCTAAAGTCCTTTGTGCCCTACTATGTCAGATGTTACAACAATAGTGTCCTGAAGTAGAGGTGATGGTTCATCATTTGTGTTTTTCTTGGTGCTGTGTCTTTTTGTGCTTAAATTGACAATACCCATGTTATTGCAGTGTGACAAAGGGAATGAATAAAGATTATTATTACTTAACAACTATATTTTTGCTGACTGTTGGACTAGGGCTATATACATGCCTTTGAGGGGGGGGGGTATGCATTTAAAAAGGAAGCAACTAATAGAGTTAAGTGAATATTTATGAATTTATAAAGTAAGAGTGTTATTATTATACTGTTCAGTTCAGATAAGGCAACAGAGGAGACTGTTACCAAGAATTTTGTTATTATAGTGTCTAGTTTGTAAGAGGCAAAACATAGTACTGATACCATAAAAAATTGCATAGCACACAGCAACATTATTCATAGCCTATATGGGCAAAAATGGTCAAAACCCCTAGTATGTGCATTGTAATGGTCTATATTTATAGAGGGGAGTTTTACACTAGGTAAAATTTTGGATCTTGGCATCTTGGAAAGTAGTTCAGCTAAGAGAATAGACTTTCAGAGATTAATTCACAGCCTAAATAAGCTTACAGATGGGAAAGTGTTTTTAGGATCCTATCTATACTCTTTCCTACTTCTAAGGCTTAGAATATTAAAGGCAAAACATCTCTATACATGTCTTAGCTTTGGAGACAAATATACGTTTTTCCTTAATCATGATTTGAGTCTACTTTTCTTTGACTCCAAGCTTTAAAATTGTGGTAATACTGGTGTAAGATTTTCTCTTTGAGTAAATGCTTCAACAGAAAAAGAATAATATGATTTGATTCCCTATTCAATACTTTCTCAAAACACTACAGTTGCAGCTGCAACAACTGTATCTTAACACCCCTCCCTGTGCAGCCCTTTGCTATACAAAGAGTTTGCTGACTTTATTGGTTTAAATTATTTTTGAACTAATTTCTCATCATCCATTGTTTCATAATACCAAATAACACTAGTTTAAAAAAATTAAATTAGCAAACTTTTGTATATTGCCCAGGGCTATATCTAGCCCCAATAGAGCAGAAGGCTAGGACACAATCATCAAGAAAGTAACTATTAAATTTAGGAAGACAGTAGAATATAAAGTCAAATGTATTGTTCTTTGGTTAATAAAATGTTAAGCTGATAAAAGGAACCTTGTACCAAAATTACTGAAAACATAATTCCACTGATTTGAGTAGCATTTTAAGTCATATTTGAATTTTTCAAATTAAGACAAATTCTTCTAATTTTTAAAACCCTATCAATTTCTAAATCAGTAATGAAACCAATATCTGAAAATACTATACCTGGAAAACAATTAGCATTCAAAAAAGCTTTACATAAAATGATTTCCCAGGTTTGAGTAGCTTGAATAGCCAGGTTTAAAAAGGTCCAAAATGATTGTTAGTCATTTCAGAATTTTTTTTTCAAAATTAAGACTTATCCTTCCAATTTTTTAAAACATTTTAAATTTTTTACACTTAATCAGTTGTAAAACCCATTTATGACAATGCTATACCAGGTTAAAAATTATCATTCAAAAAAGCTTTACACAAAATAACTTTCCAGGTTTGAATAGCCATTCAATGGTTTGATAATTTGATATTGTTGCCCTTTCACCATTGCTTGAAGAAAGCCTCTTTTGATTTTATTTTTGTCTTGGGACTTCTATCTGATATTTACTCTTTGTTTACTTTTGTGTACTGAGGACAGCCAAGCAGAAGTCTAGACCAAAACATCTGCATACTTATCTTTCTGTTTTTTGTTGTTTTTTTTTTTGACTGGCTGGAATTATCTAGCCTAGGGTTATATCAGCCTAGGACATAATTGCCATGGTAGCAACCATTATATATAGAAACAATGTTGAATGGTACTACTCTTCTGTCATCCGGATTATATCACAATACCTGGACAGTGTCAAATATCAGACATGCATTTTGATTATATGAAAGTACGTTTTTTAAATGTTCAAACTTATGCAAAAGTAACCCTTACAGCCTAATTTATTTAAATACAATTATTATTCTTCATAACATTTGTTTATGATTGAGTTTGTTGGTGATTAACTAAAAAAAAACAAGTTTTTTTTAACTGAAAGTAAGGAGCAACATTAAAACTTAAAACAAACCAATTATTCTGTATATGAAAGGGGTTGTCCCCTCCTCAACACCTTGCTCTTTACGCTAAAGTTTTTTATTTTAAAAAAAGAAAAAAGTTGCAAGACAGAATCAAACTTTAGCATAAAGAGTGAGGCATTGAGGAGGGGACAGCCCCCTCATATATAGAATAATTTCTGTCCATTTTAAGTTTTAATGTTGCTTCTTACTTTCAGTTAAAAAAAAACTTGTATTTTTTAGTTAATTTCTGAAAGTTTTCAAATTAATGCAACTTTGATTTGGCTCACTGTACATGAATAATTAAAATGAAATCTGCATTTTGATTTTCCTTTTTTTGGCTAATTGGCTTTCTTGGAATTTTGTTCTGATGTAACTTACAAATTAACTTACATAACAAATTTCTGTATTCCTATGTTTTTATTACATATATTAGGGAGTTTGCTCCCTAGTCAATACCTTGCTCTTTATGCTAAAGTTCAAATTTTGTTCAAATCAAAAACCCCTGAATCACAAAGGCTGGTTAATTAGTATAGATAGCTCTTTTGAAAGTACTAAAAAACATTAGCATAAAGAGCAAGGTATTGACTAGGGGGCAAACCCTCTCATATACATATTAATTTCTGTTTGTTTTAAGTTTTAGTGTTGCTCCTTACTTTCAGTTGAAAAACTTGTTTTTTTATTTAATTTCTGATCATTTTTTAAATAATGCTGGGAAATCTGGTCCCCCCTTCATGGAAATGTTCCTTCTCCCAAGGAAATATCCTCCATGGAAAGATCCTCCCCCATAACCCCTACTCCGACCCCGGCCCCCACTAGAAAAAAATTCCTGCTGAAAACACCAGTATACTTCCCAATAACCAATATTATATGTAAACAAGGGGCAAAGTTTATAACTTGCAGCCCTTCCCCCGGGAACTGTGGGGGATTAAGTCATCCTCAAAGACATATCAATTAGATTTTTGACTATGCTGAATAAAACAGCAATCTTAAAATTTTGATTGGGTGACTTTGGGAAAAAAATGAGCATGGGAGGGGGCCAGGATGCCCTCCAATTTTTTTGGTCACTGAAAAAGGGGCACTAGAACTTTTAATTTCCATTCAAATGAGCCCTCTCACAATATTCTAGGACTACTGGATTGATACCATCACCCATGGGGAAAAAAAAACAAATAAACATGCATCCATGATCTTTCTTCTGGCAAAAAATACAAAATTCCACATTTTTGCAGATAGGAGCTTGAAACTTCTACAGTAGGGTTCTCTGGTACGCTGAATCTGATGATGTGATTTTCATTACAGTTCTATGACTTTTAGGGGTTGTTTTCCTCTTTTTTCGAAAATAAGGTAAATTTTCTCAGGCATGTAACTTTTGATGGGTAAGACTAAACTTGATGAAACTTATATATTTGAAATCAGCATTAAAAATCTGATTCTTCTGTTGTATCTATTGGTATCAAAATTCTGTTTTTTAGAGTTTTGGTTACTATTGAGCTGGGTCACTCCTTACTTAATGTTTGTTACCATGAACTGTTTAATTAAGACAGACTTAATTTGTTCCAACTTTAAGATCATGTGTCCAATACTGGGCCTGGTTAAGGAACTTCCTGATAGATGGGAATTTGTTGATGGCCTTACAGTCATTGAAGCTTGCTACAGAAATTTAATGAGCAACCCTATGAGCACCCTCAATTACATTGCACAAGATTCATCTAACGTGGAAATGAGATTAACCCTTCTAAAACCATGATAATGCCAACTTGTTTCCTTAAATTCCTGCCCCATTTTCTTAATCCAATTCCTCCTGGACTCTTTTGAATTACTTGGCATCTTAGTTTCTTCTAGTTTAAAGTAGGGTATCCATGCAAAAAAAAAATGTCATCCATAAAGCTAATGCACCTATCTCCCTCCTTAAGCTCTTAAATAAATTTGGCATCCCCCTTTCTATTCTTAAGGGATCTATACTGCCTTTGGCTACCCTCATCTCAAATATGCTTATTGGGATTTCCAAGAAAGTTAAAAAAAAAAATCTTTACTAAACAGAGCCCTGCAAATAATTTTAAAATGACATAGTCTCATACTCTCTCCTCCTAAAAAAGGCTAGATTAGAAATGCTTGAGTGTAAGAGGGGTAAGTTATGCCTCTATTTTTAAAAAAACATAACAACAAACCCTCAAACAGAACACATTTAAACAAAAAGACATCCCCCCCCAGATTTTGTCCTTCTGGGGCATTTCTAAGTCCTTCTCTACCTTGTCTCTTATTTGCTGCTGTACCTCCAGACATGAAAAAAAACTTAATCCCCAAAATTACACAAAATTACACAAAAAAAAATCCCAATAGTTTCCCCTATCTTTTACTTGGTGATTACACATAGGCCCACTCTTTACATTTTCAACAAACTGACTCTTTTCTTTTTATTAATTTGACAGCAAAATTAAACAAGCAGCAGAAAGAAAAGACTTGCACTATGTTATTTAAAATACAACAAGTATATACAATTTGCAGCATACATTTTGTCCTGGCAAATTTTGGTAGCAGAAGAAAATCACTGGATTTAGGATTCTTTGCCTGAGAGAGCAAGGGTTCAAATCCTAGTGTATCCAATTATTTAGTTTGGGATGAGGGTCAGTGGTGTGACTCTGTAAGCTCAGTCAGAGTTGACCCAGCTCTAAATGGGTACCTCTAAATGGGAGAAATCTGGGGAAGGTAAACAGGAAGGGTGTGCAAAAGCACAGGGTGGTTGGCTCTCATCCCCCAATTGCATCTCCTGGCTGAAGGGCCAATAATCAGAGATCAGCACTGCTGGTAGGGACTTTTAAGTCCAATGCCATATTCTATACCTTTTTTTTATTCTATCCTTGAATTTTTGACAAATAGTAGCCCTGACAGTCCCAGCCATTAAAAGAGTCTGACAAATTTTGATAGCAGAAGAAAAACATGAGAAAGTTTACAACTACTATGTTTATTGATGCTACAACAAACAGAGACTTGAATACAGTACCATAATACCCTTATATGATTGCCCAGTTCTTAGGGAAAACAGCTAAAAGCTAACACAATATGAATATGAATAGAGTGGAGGGTAGGCCAAGTGACAATATACAAATATTGAACAAAGCTTGCAGCAAGCTGTATGAGAAAACACTTCATTTTTATAAAAAGGTAGTTTATCTTTATTTACTTGTATAGTATTTTACAATCTACATATTCTTTACCCTGAGATTAAAAAATTAATTTTGAGTTGACAAGAACCTTTTTGAGCTCAATGAGGCCCAAGTGGAGTTCAAATAAAGCAATGTACATTTAGAAATGATATAGGGTAAGACCCTTGTACTCTAACAGTGCCAAATCTTGGACATAGCCTATATCCTATTGAGCATTGTTTATGGCTAAAATATTCAAGCTAGGCTAGTAACATACTTATCAGGAAAATTTAGGCAAATTTAATAGTGAAGTAATCTATATTCTAGGTTGGGTACTTATGTATTAAACATACTCTTTTATATAGCGTAAACGGAATGTCAAACTGGAGATGCAACAGTTACTGGGACAGATGCAGGAGAGATACCCAATCATAAAACAGTTGTTAGAGTGGAATTGAGTGAAATGGGTGATCTAAAATGAGTGTTAAAATTACAATTTTGGATTTGCCAAAGACAGAAAAAGAGGCAGTTGAATTTTTACAGGATAAGGGGTTATTGCTGAAGACAAAAGAGCGTGATAACTATCCTACCTGCCCAAGAGGAACTTCAAAGTGTTTCCTTGTACTTCTTCTGTAAGTGCATCTACAAACAGCGTCCAGATTGCTATTACTAGGTTTCTGTTTGGTCTGTTTAAAATTCTAAACATTCCGGCAGCCGAATACAGAAAATCCGAAAGTTTTTTGATACAGTTTAAGTAATAAATCAAACAAATTTTTGGCTCTAACCAAATAACCTGAAAAAATCCTTACAAAGAATGAAGCATATCATGTTCTATAAGTTTTTAATATAAGTTGGCCTGGCTTTTGCAAATAGCCAGGCAAAAAGTTTGTTGTGCCGACAAAAAATTTTACACCTGGGTTGCTATAAAAGACAAGAAGTATGTAAATACTTCCTGTCTGTGGTTCTTACGGATCTTGAGGGCTATTCCAGTTCATTTTTCCTCCGATTAATATTTTTCTCTCCTACAATTCCTTGGACCTTGCTAGAAAGAACTAATAATCCGGCTAGTAGACTAAGATTGGGTACAAAATTCATAAATGCTTCTGTACTCATGAATGTTCATATACCGGTGTCAAAATTGGAAGGTATTCTCTTGCTCTGTCACGGTTGAGATTCAAAGACGATGTTGGTCTAACGTAGCTGTTCTTTTTAAAATTCTTAGTCATTTTTGGCAAAAGTATCCCCATGTCTAATTTAATCTTCAGGAACTAAATCTTTCAGTTTGGAAACAAATATAAATTTATAAATAGCCCCAGTAAGTAAGTAGGATCATGAAATGGATCCAAAACAGTGGATTTATTAGGCCTTTGGTTGCCCATTCATTTGCATATATGGAATCTTCTGCAGCCACTCCCTCAAAATTGCTGCTAAGCGCATTCCAGTTTTGTGATAAACGTTCAACGTGCATTCGAACGGACAGCCAACGTGATTGACACAGGGCAAGCACATTCAGAAATGGGGTACTCAGAGTGCCTAATTGCATACAGTAAGACACTGATCTTCTGTTGGTTTTGTCATGTTTGCAAGCATAAGATACAAGTAAACAGCAAGCTCTTTCCTGAGAAGATTTGTCCTTAGCGAGTAACATTTTAAATTCAGGTATGCACAGCCAGCTTTGCTTGAATTTGGCTTTTCCCTGTGCGTCAACTTTCACGGGAAGGACCTTATTTATTCTTCACTTCGTTTTTACTTTTCTTGCCTAGTATGAATTTCAATTTCAAAAGATGACAAATTTTCCGACAGGATAGTACTTCCTGCAATCAGACTTAATAAGTTAAATACACTAATTGCATCATAGCAAAGGATCCTAATACAACATGCTTTACTTCGAAAAGAAATATTCTTGCTGATCTTCTCAAATATCCACAAATACAGGAAAACTATGATGGCCAGTTCTTCCGCTATAGTGTATTCTTTCGACATTGACAAATTTTTGGCTTTGGTTGGAAAAAAAACTGCCAGACTTAGGAATTTGGTTGAATTTTTAGAAAAAAACAGATTTTTTTTAGGTTCGTGATTTTTCTGGATTTTTTTTCACTGAAAAAAGAAATCCAAACTAATAAGACTGGTTGATGTTCTGATAGTGATATTTGAAAACCACTTGCCGCTAGCTGGAGAAAGATAAAACTTCGAAAATTTGCACATCCATGTTTGCTGCTTTTGCCAACTTGCGCTACTGCCAATTTGGAATTAAAGAAAAGGCAAGGTTAGGCTTTATGTCAGGATAGGATTAGAAAAGAAATTTCAATTAACTTAGCTTGTCAACAAACTAAAGGATAGCATGGCTTCTCTGGTTCTATTTAGCTGCTCATACAGGTTCAACCAACGATTATCACTGCCATGCTATTCTACATACCCAGACCTTAACTGCTTGATTATTTTCAGCATTTCCTTAGATTTCTAAACGTCTTGAACCAAATAATGAGCCATGGCTCTAAACTCTTTCGTCATGGTCCAATAGCTTGATTTCAGTTCAAAATGACGGAATTGCTGAGAAATACTTCCCTCATCAAACAAACTGTAAGTTAGGAAAAACTCGGCTCAATAGTAACCAAAACCCTGAAAAACGAAAGTTGGATATCAATAGGTATATAAAAAGAATTAACTTTGTGTGCTGATTCCAAATATATAAGATTTATTCAGTTTAGTCACGAGCCATTACAAGCTACGAGCCATAGAAAATTTGTCTAATTTTCTAAAAAGGGGGAAAACATCCTCAAAAGCCCAGGAATCTTGATGAAAATCGCACCATCAGATTCAGGGTATCAGAGAACTCTAGTCGAGAAGTTTCAAGCTTCCATAAGCAAAACCCTGGAATTTGAATTTTTACCAGGACAAAGATCACAGACGCGTGTTTTTTTTCCCCAGGGGTGATCGTATCGAACCAATAACCCAAACCATTGGAAGAAGGCCAATTTTCACAGAAATTATAAGTTCTAGTGCCATTTTTAAGTGACCAAAAGAATTAGAGGGCAACTAGCCCCCCCCCCCATTTCGCTTTTTCTCATCGAATCAAAATAGTCGTACAAGCAAGATAGCCATTTTGTTCAGCATAGTTGAAAAATTCAATAGCTATGCCTTTGGAAATAACACGACCCCCAACAGCCCCTAAGGAAAAAGCTGTGAATTGTGAATTTTGCTCATAGTTTACTCATAGTATTTGTTCCTGGAAGTATACAGACATTTTTCAGCTGGAGGAGGGGATCTCTGTTTCAGGAGGAATTGTCATGGTAAGAATTTCATGGGGAGAGAAGGTTCTGGGGGTTACTTTCCAGGGCAAATTTTACACATGGGAATTTGCCAGAATTCCTATACGAAATTCTTTCGATTTGTCTTACTTTCTCTTTGCCAAGTAAAGTTTACATTTGAATATTATCCAGGGCATTGTCCTGGGAGAATTTTTAGCGGGGTTGGAATTGTCTTGAGGATTTTTTCATGGGGGGGGGGATATTATCTGAAGGCGGAATACTCCGTGGAAAAATTTTGTGCAGGAGAAATTCTTCATGGGGGAATTTTACAGGAGAGCAACTTTTAATAGGGGGGAGGGATTTCCATAGAGGGGATATTTCAGGCATAATTTTGAAAAACAGTCAAAAATTGAAGCATTTTTCAAATGAAAATAATCTAAGGAGAATTTTTCAGGTGAAATTGTCTGCAAGAAAATGTCATATGCGTTGGAGGAAACTCTCCGTGGATGAATTTTAATTCCTTTACTAAGGGTTAAAAGTGAATGGACGGTAACTAGCTCCCTCCAGCGTTCTCTTTACCCCAATTGCATCCGATAAAAACTTTAAGATAAGCATTTTGTTCAAAATAAACCTAAAATCATATAACTATGCTTCCAGGTTAGACACAACTCCCCGAGCCCGTGGGCAAGGGTTATAAGTTTAGCACCATGGGCATATAAGGCTTTTATGGAAGGGTTTCAAAGTAGTCCAAACATCATATAATAATGCCTCCAGGTTTGGCACAATCTGCAGAGCTCGGGGGCATGGTCTGTAAGTTATGCAAACTGTCTATTGTTAACATATAAGGTTTTATGGAAGGGGAGGTCGTATAGAATTAGGAGAAGGCTTATTTGATTTTATCCTAAGTTGTAGTTCCCTTATTAAGAGTCAAGAGTTATCGAAGGCAGCCAGTACCCCTTCCCCTCCCCACCTCTATTACCTTTTTTCCCTAAATGCTTCTGATCAAAATGCTTCATTTTCAGAGAGCCATTTCGTTAACATATAAGGTTTAAAAATGAACAGAGGTTAACTGCCCCTCCCCCCCCTCATGCCCTTTCTCCCCAAATGCATTATATGGCATTCCAGTTGGCTTTCAAAGTAGGCAAAGCTCATATAATGAGAGCAATCTCAGTTGCCCAATTGCCTTCAAGGATCTGTGGACATAGTCGCTCACAAATCTTTGAAAGTCACAGAACTTGAACCTCACAGAACTTATAGACTATTTGAATTACCCTTAGTCCGTGTCGAGCTACCTTGGTTCTATTCTAGGATGAATGGATGATAGACTATCCATCAACATGCGAAATGACATAATTTTAGTACAATTAATTTAAAAAAAACTTTTTCAACAAATAAGTTTTTTTAAAAAAAGTAAAGAACTCCATTAAACCAAAATGAACAAAAATAGAATCAAATAATCTACCAAGAATACAGCTACCAGAATTCACTATCAATAAATAAATGAAACCCAAAACAAACAGAAATTAAAATAAATAAGAGTCAAACACAAAACGAGCAAAAATTAATCTGAGTAGGGTTCTAAACCCTATGCTTTTTAAAAGCCAGAATATAACTTGTACTGAAAAAATTCTTTTAAATGTTTTCACTTATAACTTTAAGAAAACAAAATTAATTAATATTTTAAGGAATAAAGATCAGCATATGTATATTAAACTGACAAGGCATATTTTCTTAGTAAATTCATTTGAATTAATCTGAGAAGGGTTCTAAACCCTTTGCTTTCATAAAAGCCAGAATATAATTTGTACTTTACTGAAAAAATTCAAATGGATTTACTGAAAAAAATTTGCATTGTCAGTTTAATATACATATATTGACATTTATTCCTTGAAATCTTAATTAATTGAAACTTCCAATCCATTGAGCCCTTTTTGAAGTCTCTAAGAAAACGCTTTTTATAAAAACCTATCAGTAAAAACCTTATATTCTCACAGGGCATAAATTACAACCCTTGCCCTGAGGGGTTTGGAGGTTTGTAATCCTCAAAATAATAATTTTTAGAGCTTTCAACTACGTTGAACGAAATGGTTATCTGAAAATTTTAATTGAATGTGTTTGGGGAAATGGTGGGCGCGAGAGGGGAGTCTCCATTCACGTTCTACTATTAAAAAGTTCTCTAGCCCTTTCAATTTCCAATCAAATGAGCCCTTTTTGAAGTTTCTATGACAACACTTTTGATAAGAACCTTACATGCCCCCAGGGTATAAATTACAACCCTTGCCTTGAGGGCTCTGAGGGGGTTTTCACTCTAAAAGACCTAATTTCCAGAACTGTTAACTATGTTGCACAAAATCAATATCTCAAAATTTTGATTGGATGTGTTTGGGGAAATGGTGGGCGTGAGAGGGGGTTAATTGCCCTCCAATTACTTTCAACTATTAAAAAGGGCACTAGCCTTTTGAATTTCCAATCGAATGCGCCCTTTTTCAAGTTTCTACTATGAAGCTTTCAATAAAAACCTTATATATCCCCAGGGTATAACTTATAACCCTTGCCCTGAGGGATCTGAGAGTGTTATCATCCTTAAAGACCTAATTTAAAGAACTTTCAACTACGTTGTACAAAATGTCTATCTCAAAATTTTGATTGGATGTGTTTGGATAAATGGTGGGCGTGGAAGGGGTATTGCCTTCCAATCTCTAGCAATGTCAAATGGCACTAGCCCTTTCAATTTCCAATCGATTGAGCTCTTTTTGAAGTTTCAACAATAGCACTTTCTATGAAAACCTTATATGCCCCCAGGGCATAACTTATAGCCCTTGCCCTGAGGGCTGTGGGGAGGCGGAGGGGGGGGGGGAGGGTTGTCATCCTCAAAGACCTAATTTTCAGAACTTTCATCTACGTTGAACAAAATGGCTATCTCAAAATTTTGATTGAATGTGTTTGGAAAAAAGGTGGGAGTTAGAGGGGGGTTTGTTGCCCTCCAGTCACATTCGACTATTAAATAGGGCACTAACCCTTTGAATTTCCATTCGAATGAGCCTTTTTTGAAGTTTTTACGACAACACTTTCTATAAAAATCTTATTTGCCCCCAGGGCATAACTCACAACCCTTGCCCTGAGGGCTGTGGGAGAGTGTCCTGCTCAAAAACATAATTTCTATCTGGAAGTCAACTACCCTGAACAAAATAGCTATCTCGAAATTTTGATTGGATGTGTTTGGGGAAATAGTTGGCGTGGAAGGGGTGTTAGTTGCCTTCCAGTCACTTTCGACTATTAAAAAGGGCACTAGCCACTCAAATTTCCAGTCGAATGAGCATTTTTCAATTTTTCTACGACAACTCTTTCGATACGAATCGCCCTGGTCTAAAACCAAAAAAAATAATACATTGTGCCAACATCGTTCTCTACTTGGGCATCGCTATTACGCTGCCTTTGACTCTGAAAAGGCTTATGCCAGCTGTGCCTCTGACTAAAACTATCTGTCTCTGCTTTTTTTCCAATTAGCCATGGCTCTCAACTCTTTCGTCAAAGTCCATCAGCTTAATTTTAATTCAAAATGACATAATTGCTGAGAGATACTACCCTCATCAAAGAAACTGTAAGTAAGGAGGAACTCGGCTCAATAGTAATCGAAAACCAAAAAAAACGAAATTAGGATATAGATAGGTAGGCTGTATAAAAAGAACTAACTTTATGTGCTGATTCCAAATACATAAGATGCATTCACTTTAGTATTACCAATCAAAAGCTACGAGCCAGAAGAAATTTGTCATATTTTTTAAAAAAAATGGGAAAGCATTCTCAAAAAGTCAAGGAATCTAAATGAAAATTGCACCATCAGATTCAGCGTATCAGAGAACTCTGATCTAGAAGTTTCAAGTTTCCATCTGCAAAAAAGTGGAATCTTTTTTTTGCCAGGACAAAGATCCCAGATGTGTGTTTATTTTTTTTCCCCAGGAGTGATCGTATCGAACCAATCGGCCTAAACCATGAGAAGAGGGCTTATATTAACCGAAATTAAAGTTTTAGTGCCATTTTTAAGTAACCAAAACGATTGGAGGGCAGATGACCCCCCCCCCTCCCACGTTCCTTTTTTCTCAAAGTCATCAAATCAAAATATTGAGATAGCCATTTTGTTCAGTATAGTTGAGAAATTCAGTAGCTATGCCTTTGGAAATAATACAACCCCCCACCCACAGCCCCTAGGAATAGGCCTGTAAGTTGTGAAATTTGCCCATAGTTTACGTATGGTGTTTGCAATTGGAAGTATACAGATATTTTTCAGCTGGAGGGGGATCTCTGCTTTAGGGGGAAATTTCCACGGGGAGACTTTCCATGGACAGAGAAGGTTCTGGGGGCAACTTTCCAGGGAAAATTTTACACTTGGGAATTTGCCAGAATTCCTATAAAAAATTCTTTTGATATATCTTACTTTCTCTTTGCCAACTCAAGTTTACATTTGGATATGTTCCCGGGCCTTTGTCCTGGGCAAATTTTAAGTGGGGATGGAATTGTCTGGAAGATTTTTTGATGGGGAGGGGGGGATTTTCTGAAGGTTGAATACTCTTCGGGAAATTTTCTGCAGGAGAAATTCTTCACTGGGGAATTTAACGGGGGAACAACTTTCAACAGTGGGGAGGGATTTCCACAGAGGGGGATTTCTGGCATAATTTGAAAAACAGTCAGAAATTGAAGTATTTTTCAAATGAAAGTGAGCTAAGGAGAATTTATCAGGTTAAATTGTCTGCAAGAAAATGTCTTGGGGGGCATATGCGTTGGAAAAACTTTCCATGGGTGATTTTTAGTTCCTTTACTAAGGGTCAAAAGTGAATGGACGGCAACTAGCTCCCTCCAGCGTCCTCTTTTCCACAATTGTATCCGATCAAAGTTTTAAGATAGGCATTCTTTCTTAAATAAACCTAAAATAATATAGTAATGCTTCCGGGTTTGACACAACTCCCCAGAGACCGTTGGCAAGGGTTGTAAGCTAAGCCCCATGGGCATATAAGGTTTAAGAAAGAAGTTTTAAAGTAGTCCGAAGATGATATAAAAATGCCTCCAGAGTTGAAACAATCCCCAGAGCCCGCTTTAATTATGCAGGCTGTCCATTGTTAACACATAAGGTTTTATGGAAGGGGTGGTCGTAAGTAGTGATGTGGCAATCTAAGAGAGCGGGCCCATAGGGAATCCATACAAGCGGGTCCATAGGGAATCCATACAAGTGGGCCCATAGGTAATCAATAAAACCGGGCTATCATTCCATGCGGTCATTACAGTGTCAATGAAAGAGAGCGGGCAGGTGGGACATTACTGTGTCAATGAAAGGTAGCGGGCAGGTGGGACATTACTGTAATAATCTAAAAGACAATACAGGTAAAAAAAAATCCATATTACCTTTTATTCATGCATCATAAAAAAATCACCACGCCTAAAAAGTCATATCTTTGTTTTTTTTTATGTTGTAATTATAATCAACATACCATGAAAATTCGTGCTATTTACAGTACAATTTTTATATTAAAATTTCATGTTTCTGTTAAAAGTCATTACTGTTTTCATACATCGATGGATGTTTTCCTGGTATGGTTAGACGAACCGGAAGGTTACGAAATTCTAGGCAATATGTTAGGCGTGGTTTTTTTTGTGCTTCGTCTTGAACACGGGTATAAAACCTCTGATGATGAGTTATTTTCTCAGTTCAAAAAAACAATCCTTAGAAATCCTTGGAAATCAAAGTAGTGAAATGATTATGAGTATGAACCATCAAGGACCGTAAGCACCATTGACCCTAACCATCAAGGACCTCAACCTCAGAAGCCTCCCCCCAAACTCCAAGGGTTCCCCTCACCCCAACTTTTTGGCCCCCTCCCCCGATTTTTTTATATATTTTTTTAATATATATTTTTTTTTACATGGTATTTTTTTCAACTTTTTTTTATTTCTCTTAGAATGACATGAAACACACTTAAAACATAAAAAATCACATTTAATATTTTCCATTCCAAAAATCAATCTGCATAATATTTTCCAAAAATCACATTTAATTCAAAATGAAAATCATATAGAAATGTTAGTCGTGACTTTTACTATTAGAAAAATATTGTTTTTAGTAGCACTTTTTTTTTATTGGACTAAATTTTTTTTGGACATCGAAATTATTCAACCTTTTTTTACGTATCTTAAAATGACATGAAATATGCTTACGGCTCTAACAATCGTACTCTATGCTTGCTCAGAGACACGATGCAGCTTTCCCACTGGTACTCTATGGCCGGTTATCGACACTACCTAGTTTATTGCATGTATTAAATCAGTATTTTTTACGCAGTGGAACGATAAACAAATAGCTAATATAACCAAAAAGTGAAGATGAAGCATTTTAATAAAGTGTGTTCACATGATAGTGTTATTGTACTATTGAATGCTGACAAGGAGAAGTATTTAAACTATGAAATAAGCACAAGTGGTAGCACTATTGGAAACGTATGCGTGCAATATCATGACAGTAAGGAATTAAATTTCTTTGGAGTGCCAAAAATTCAACTCTTATGACTGTGGATATGCGAGATTGAGATCTCCGGAGATGATTGCACTCAAAGAGAATGCCAACATAAGAATAATAGTTGATGAAGAGGGACATCTTCTTGCTAGTGCTTGTGGTAACATGTTACCCAGTGTTACACCATATCGTCAGCTTTCGGGTATTAGCATTCAAATGAAAGCAAAGAGGAAACGAAATGCATACTCTTCTACTAATATCATAAACCATATCTTCGCTACGTGCCGAAACTGTTGCCTGTGTAAAAATAATGTTGTAATAGACAGTGAAATTTCCGCAAAAATAAAAAGGGCATTGGTAGAAAATATCACTAAGGAATGTAAAGATGCATCGATGAAAAACAAAGTGCCAGCAAACGTTGCAACCATTGATCAAACATTCAATGAATCGAATAATACAAAGGACGAAACGCATATTGAACCGGTCGGTGACACACCAGTAAAAATTGTGTATGACTCAAAATGGAATAATGATTATTCTACTGATTACGAGCTAAGAGAAGACAATAGCTACAATATCAAGAGAGAACATGGTGAACTATTTTATGGAACAGATTCAAATGTCCAAAGTTGATCATTTATATTAATAATGTATCATAATATGTTTTTTGTATTAATATTCTACATGACATTATTTCAATAAAAATATATTATGCATTACATTGTTATGTGTTCATTATTTTTAGAGTATACTAGCATATCAAACGTTTGAATGTCTATTAAAACATCGGAGATGTAAGAAAAGGAATTTGCATACATCTATTGTCAGACACATGGAATAATATTAACAAAATCTAAGTATCAGAGTGAATAAATTTTTTCTATCAACATCTTTGTCAGATACATCGGATAAAATTGACTAAATCTAAGTATCAGAGCGAATAAATTCTTTATCAGTGTCTTTTGACAGATACGTTTGATAACACCGTCATAATTTAAGTATGGAATTGAACAAATTCTTTCTTAAAATTCTTTATCGATATTGTTTGTCAGATACGTCGGATAACATTGACAAAATCTATATATTAGAATGAATAAATTCTTTATCGTCATCCGTTGTTGGATATGTCATTATAAACAAACTGTAAGTAAGTAAGTAACAGACTCTTTCTTGAATTGACCTCTTGGATTCACAATACAGAAATTTAATTCAGGAAATTATAAAAATAAATTGAACAAATTTTTTATTGACATTCTTTATTGATTGAATTCGCTTCCTGGACAGGCAATACAGCGATTTCACAAAATCCAAGTATCAGAGTGATTAAATTCTATTCAACAACCGTTTCTCGGATACATAGGATAAAATTGACAAAATCGAAGTGTTGGAGTGAATAACTTTCTTTATCAACAGCCTTTGCCGGTTATGTCGGTTAACATTATCAAAACTAAGTGTCAGAGTGATCAAATTCTAAAGCAACATTTATTGTCAGATTTATCAATATCATTTGACAGATACGTTTCATAGTGTCAGAGTGAATAAATTCTTTATCATTATCTTTTGTAAGATATGATTGATAAAATTGAGAAAATCTAGGCATCAGAGTGAATAAATTCTTTATCAGTGTCTTCTGGCCGATATGCTTGATAGCACTGACAAAATTTAAGCATCATAGTGAATAAATTCTTTATCAACTTCCTTTGTCGGCTACATAAGATAACATTCACAAAATCTAAGTATCAGAGTGAATAAATTCTTTATCATCATCCTTTGTCAGATATGCATGATAAAATTGATTAAATCTAAGTATCAGAGTTAATAAATTCTTTATCAATGTCTTTTGACAGATACGTTTGATAACACTGACCAAATTTAAGTTTCAAAGTGAACAAACTATTCATTAACGTTCTTTACCTATATCATTTGTCCGGAAATGTTAGACAACACTGACACAATCTGTGTATTAGAATGAATAAATTCTTTATCATCATCCTTTGTCGGTTACGTCGGATAAAATTGAGAAATTCTAAGTATCAGAGTGAATAAAGTCGGATATATTGGTTAACATTATCAAAAGCTAAGCGTCAGAGTGATCAAATTCTGTATCAATATTTTTTTTATCAACATCATTTGTCAGATACAACGAATATAATTGACAAAATCTAAATATCAGAGTGAATAAATACTTTATCAACATCCTTTGTCGGATATGTTGGATAAAATTGACATAATCTAAGTGTCATATTGAATAAAATTTTTTATCAACATCTTTTGTCAGATACATCAAATATAATTGACAAAATCTAAGTATCAGAGTGAATAAATACTTTATCAGCATACTTTGTCGGATACATCGGATAAAATTGACAAAATCTAAGTATCAGATTGAATAAATGCTTTATCTACATCATTTGACGGATATCTCGGATAAGACTGATAAAATCTAAGTATCAGAATTACTAAGTTCATTATCAACATCCTTTGTCGGATATGTCAGATAAAACTGACAAAATCTAAGTATCAGAGTGATTAAATTCTATATCAACATCTCTTTCTCAGATACATGGGATAAAATTGACAAAATCCAAGTATCAGAGTGAATAAATGCTTTATCAACATCCTTTGTCAGAAAAAATTGACAAAATCTAAGTATCAGAGTGATTAAATTCTATATCAGCATCCTTTTCTCGGATACATAAGATAAAATTGACAAAATCTAAGTGTCAGAGTGAATAATTTTTTTTATCAACATCTTTTGTCAGATACATCCAATATAATTGACAAAATCTAAGTATCGGAGTGAATAAATGCTTTATCAACACCCATTGTCAGATATGTCGGATAAAATCGACAAAATCTAAGTATCAGAGTGATTAAATTCTATATAGGCATCCTTTTCTCGGATACATAGGGTAAAATTGACGAAATCTAAGTGATAGAGTGAATAAATTTTTTTATCAACATCCTTTGTCAGATACATCGAATAAAATTGACAAAATCTAAATATCAGAGTGAATAAATGCTATAACAACATCCTTTATCAGATATGTCGGATAAAATTGACAAAATCTAAATATAAGAGTGAATAAATGCTATAACAACATCCTTTATCAGATATGTCGGATAAAATTGACAAAATCTAAGTATCAGAGCGATTAAATTCTATATCAACATCCTTTTCTCCGATACATAGGATAAAATTGACAAAATCTAAGTGTCAGAGTGAATAATTTTTTTTATCAACATCTTTTGTCAGATACATCCAATATAATTGACAAAATCTAAGTGTTAGATTGAATAAATGCTTTATCAGCATCCTTTGTCGGTTATGTCGGAAAAAATTGACAAAATCGAAGTGTTAGAGTCAATAAGTTGTTTTATCAACATCCTCTTTCAGATACATCGGATAAAATTCACAAAATCTAAGTTATCAGATTGAATTAATGCTTTATCAACATCATTTGTAGGATATGTCGGATAAAATTGACAAAATCTACGTATCAGAGTGAATAAATGCATTATCGACAACCTTTGTCGGGTATGTTGGATAAAATTGACAAAATCTAAGTATCAGAGTCATTAACAAACAAACACAACTTAAAAACAACAGGGAAATTTTTTCCAAGACAGTGAAACTTAAATCGGTGAATATTTCGGCCCTATGTCCAAGGGCCGTCTTCAGCACAACATTAAAAAAAAAATTAAAAACTTACATTAAAATACGAAGTTTAAAACTAAAAATGCTCTTAAAAACTTTTAACAGCATTCACCAATTCACCGATTTAAGTTGCACTGTCTTGGAAAAAATTTCCCTATTGTTTTTAAGTTGTGTTTGTTTGATATGGAAAGGCAGTGTGGTCTTCGTCAATATCAGAGTCATTAAATTCTTTATCAACACCCTTTTCTCGGATACATGGGATAAAATTGACAAAATCTGTGTCAGAGTGAATAATTTTTTTACCGACATCTTTTGTCAGATACATCGAATATAATTGACAAAATCTAAGTATCAGAGTGAATAAATGCTTTAAAAACATCTATTGTTGGATATGTCGGATAAAATGGAAAAAATCTAAGTTTCAGAGCGATTAAATTCTATATCAACATCCTTTTCCCGGGTGCATAGGATAAAATTGACCAAATATAAGTTTCAGAGTGAAAACATTTTTATCATCATCTTTTGTCAGATACATCGAATAAAATTGAGACAGAATCTAAGTTTCAGGGTGAATAATTTTTTTTATCAACATGTTTTACCAGATGCATTGGATAAAATTGACAAAATCTAAGTATCAGAGTGAATAAATGCTTTATCAACATCCTTTGTCGGAAATGTCGGATAAAATTGACAAAATCTAAGTATCAGAGTGATTAAATTCTATATCAACATCCTTTTCTTGGAATACATAGGATAAAATTGACAAAATCCAAGTGTCAGAGTGAATAAATTTTTTTTATCAACATCTTTTGTCAGATACATTGGATGAAATTGATAAAATATAAGTATCAGAGTGAACAAATTCATTTCAACGTCTTTATCAGATACATAGGATAAACTTCATATAATCCAAGTTCTATTCATTTTGACTTTATGTATCGTTACGTTGAATTTAGATTAGACCGATTATAGAGGGCAGCACACCCGCTCAGACACACAGTCATACTGAGAGAGATTGCAAAAATTTAATAAAGAATATTTTAAAAAAGAATTTGTTCAATTCGATACCTAAATTATGTCATTGTTATCAAACGTATCTGTCAAAAGACACTGATAAAGAATTTATTCACTCTGATACTCACATTTAGTCAATTTTATCCGATGTATCTGACAAAGATGTTGATAGAAAAAATTTATTCACTCTGATACTTAGATTTTGTCAATGTTATTCCATGTGTCTGACAATAGGTGTATGCAAATTTTTTTCTTACATCTCCGATGTTTTAATAGACATTCTAAACGTTTGATATGCTAGCATACTCTAAAAATAATGAACACATAACAATTTAATGTATAATGTATTTTTAATGAAATAATATCATATAGAATATTAATACAAAAAGTATATTATGATACATTATTAATATAAATGATCAACTTTGGACATTTGAATCTGTTCCATAAAATAGTTCACCATGTTCTCTCTTGATATTGTAGCTATTGTCTTCTCTTAGCTCGTAATCAGTAGAATCATCATTATTCCATTTTGAGTCATACACAATTTTTACTGGTGTGTCACCGACAGGTTCAATATGCGTTTCGTCTTTGGTATTATTTGATTCATTGACTGTTTGATCAATGGCAGTAACGTTTGCTGGCACTTTGTTTTTCATCGATTCATCTTTATATTTGTTAGTGATATTTTCTATCAATACCCTTTTTATTTTTCCGGCAATTTCACTGTCTATTACAACATTTATGCGGGTAACAGTTTCGGCACGTAGACAAGATATGGTTTATGATATTAGTAGAAGAGTAGGCCTTTCTTTTCCTCTTTGCTTTCATTTGAATCCTAATACCCGAAAGCTAACGATATGGTTTAACACTGGGTAACATGTTACCGCAAGCACTAGGAAGAAGATGCCCCTCTTCATCAACTATTTTTTTATGTTGGCATTCTCTTTGAGTGCAATCATCTCCGGAGATCTCAATCTTGTATATCCACCATAATAAGAGTTCAATTTTTTTGGTACTCCAAAGAAATTTAATTCCTCATTGTCATGACAATGCATGCATACGTTTCCGATAGTGCTACCACTTGTACTTATTTCATAGTTTAAATACTTCTCCTTGTCAGCATTCAATGCTAAAATAACACTATCATGTAAACGCACTTTCTTAAAATGCTTCATCTTCACATTTTGGAGATATTAGGTATGTGTTTATCGTTCCACTGCGTAAAAAATACTGATTTAATAAATGCAATACACTAGGTAGTGTCGATAACCGGCCATAGAGGACCAGTGGGAAAGCCGCGTCGTTGCTCTGAGCAAGCATAGAGTAAATAATTTCGGTGCCCCCCCAAAAAATTTAGTCCAATAAAAAAAAAATTGCTACTACAAACAATATTTTTCTAATTGTAAAAGTCAAGACTAACATTTCAATATCATTCTCATTTTGAATTTGGAAAATGTTAAATGTGATTTTTTTATGTTTTAAGTATGTTTAATGTCATTCTAATAGATGTAAAAAAAAGTTAAAAAAAATACCATGTTAAAAAGAATATTAAAAAATATATTAAAAAACGGGGGAGGGGGCCAAAAAGTTGGGGGGAGGTGGCCCCTTGGAGGTTGGGGGGGGAGGGGGAGGCTTCTGAGGTTGAGGTCCTTGGTGGTTAGGGTCAATGGTGCTTACGGTCCTTGATGGTTCATCCTCATAATCACCTCACTACTTGATTTCCAAGGATTTCTAAGGATTGTTTTTTTTAACTGAGAAAATAACTCATCATCAGATTTTTTATACTCTTATTCAAGGCGAAACATAAAAAAACACGCCTAACATATGGCCTAGAATTTTGTAACCATCAGGTTCGTTTAACCATACCAGGAAAACATCCATCGATGTATGAAAACAGTCATGACTTTTTACAGAAACATGAAATTTTAATATAAAAATCATTGCACTGTGAACAGCACGAATTTTCATGGTATGTTGATTATAATTACAACATAAGAAAACCAACCAAAGATATGACTTTTTAGGCGTGGTGATTTTTATATGATGCATGTATAAAAGGAATATGGATTTTTTTTTACCTGTTTTGTCTCTTAGATTAATATAGTAATGTCCCACCTGCCCGCTACCTTTCATTGGCACAGTAATGTCCCATCTGCCCACTCTCTTTCATTGACACAGTAATGACCGCTTGGAATGATAGCCCGGTTGTATTAATTACCTACGGGCCCACTTGTATGGATTCCCTATGGGTCCGCTCTCTTAGATTGACACATCACTACTGTCTTATAGACCTAGGAGAAGGCTTATTCGACTTTGAATCATAAGTTCTAGTTCCCTTATTAAGAATCAAGAGTGATCGGAGGGCAACCAGTACCTTCCCCCATTACCTTTTTTTCTCAAATGCTTCTGATCAAAATACTTTATTTTGAGATAGCCCTTTTGTTAATGTATAAGGTTTTATGGAGGGGGTGATCGCGTAGGTTGGAGGGGACTCATTTTATGAGAAACCGAAAGTTCTAGTTCCCTTTTTAAGAGTCGAAAATGAACAAAGAGTAGCTGCCCCCCTCATGCCTTTTCTCTCCAAATACATCCGATCAAAATTTTGAAATAGCCTTTTTGTTCAAATAATCCAACAGTCAAATAATTATAAATCATGGGTTGCCATATTATCCACATCCCCGGAGCAAGACTATAACTTTAGCAAGTTGCCTATTGTTAACTTATAGGGCTTTTTGTTGAAGGGACGATCGTATTAAGGTTGGAGAGGATACATTTGATTGTAAATTAAAAGTTCTAGCGTGATTATAAGAATCAAAGGGCAACCAGCCTCCCCTTCCTATCCCCTTTTCTCAAAATGCATCCGGTAAAAACTAAGATATGGCCATTTTGTTCAAAATCATCCAGATGCCAAATTACTATGCTTCCGGGATTCGAATGTCAAATAGCTCTGGTTCTGGGTTCAAATCCCCTAGCCCTGGGAGAAAGGGCTGTAAGTTATATAGTAGCCCATCGTTAAAATATAAAGTTTTTATGGAAGGTTTGGTTGTCTATACTTTGGAGGAAGTTAGTTCGATCGGAAATCGAAATTTATTCTACAATTTTAAAAATTCGAAAGTAAACAAAGAGTAACAAGCCTCCCCCCCCCCTGTACCTTTTTAAACAAATGTATCTGATCAAAATTTTGAAATGGCCAATTTGTTCAAAATAGTCCAAATTTCAAACTTCTATAGCTTAGGGGTTGAGAAACCCTCCATAGCCCCCGGGGCAAGGATTATAACTTATGTAATTTGCCCATTATTAGAATATAAGAGTTTTGTGGAAGGGTTGGTCATACTAATTTTGGAATGGGCTCGCTCGATTGGACATTGAAATTTCCAGTTCTTTTTTAAGAGTCAAAAGTGATCAATAGGAAACTAGCCCACGCCCCACTTTCCCAAAGGGCATCCGGTCAAAATTTTGAGATAGCCATTTTGTTCAAAATAGTCCAAAGGCCAAATAACTATGCTTCCGGGGTTGAACCCCGCAGCATCCGGGGCAAGGGCTGTAAGTTATGCAAGTTGCTTATTGTTACTTTTATACTTTGTTTGCTTTGATACTTTGCTTGACTGAAATACGGGTCAACTTTGATTTACGGGGCAAGGGCTGTAAGTTCCGCAAGTTGCTTATAGCTGCTTTGATACTTTGTTTGCTTTGTTATTTTGATAATTTGTTTACTTTGATTTTTTTATAATATGTTTACTTTGATGTTGAAAAAAATTGCTTTTGAAATAGGAAATTTTGAAAAACTTGAAACCTTGGCAATCAAACACGAACAGAAATTAATTAAAATAAGCTTTCCAAAATGAAGTTTTTCAAAGAAAAATGAAGGCTATACTAACCTTAAGATCAGCAAAAATAAAAATCTACAATAATTAAAACTCAAACCGACCTGAAATTACTATTAAAGAACAAATGAAACCAAAAGGAACAAAAATTAAATAAACAATCATAGCAAACAAACATACAGCAGGTACTAATAAAAATGCATAAATAAATCCGAAAACGATTAAAACTTGAATTGATTATGCAAATCAAGCTTAAAACGAACAAAATCACTACAAACAAGAGTTTGGCTACTGCGCCCTTCCCTAACAGTAAAAGCATAAAGACTACTACGTCATTGGAGCTCTATACAAAATTATATGTGTCTTGAAAAGTCTTGGAAAAAACTAATACAATTAAGATGAATATTTAATATATAATTTTATTAATTGCCGAAACCTCATCAGTTAAAGATTTTGTTTCACTGTAATTTTTATTTTTATTTTCAATGTTGTAATAAGTATGTGACTGAGTCCTACTTAGTCGTCTTCTTACATCTCCCAGACAACTCACCGTTTCCCCAGGTGGCGGATAGGGGAACGCCTTACAGATATGTAGAGCACATCCGTAGGAGGCGTGGAAGAAGGGGAGGAGACCTAGCTCCTGGGGATCCATAATTGAAACTGAGACATCCTAGCCCGGGGGTCATAAATACAGGCATAGGAGGAGGAAGGCCCCTAAGACGTACACCGTATATGGACCACCGGCGTGTGGACACCTTCCCGTGGTTACAAACCTTCCCCCAGCAATGTGTCACCAGGAACACCAAACAGGAAGATCCCTTCCTAGAGGGACAACTGTGAAAGGAAGGTGATCCAGAACCCTTGACAATGGCTTTTGCTAAGGGTAGAGAAGAATGGAATGCCGCTATCTTGACAAAGCAGTCACGAAACTCCTTCTCTTTTATATAATAATAAAATGGCAAAAAATAGAATAAGAACTTATGCTATTGCGTCCGGGGTAAAAAGAGGGTCTGATATCTAGAATTATAAATAGTAGAAATGATGATATTGTTGAAGATGATAATGATAATATTTTAACCACGGCGTCTGGGGCAACTGACAATTATTTATTGGATTTGACGACTCCCCTGTCAGAGAAGACACCAATATTTACCCCAAAGACATCACTTTCACTTGGAACACTAAACGCACAAACACCTGCTAAACCGGGAAAAATGGATTAATTTTAAATGAAATCAACCACAACCGTTGGAATATTATTGGACTATTGGAAATCCACCTTCGTTTAAATGGGATAGAAACCATAAATGGCACCACCGTCACCACTTTGGGACAAAGCTATGGTGTTCAACGTCAAAGTTCTCTACTTGCCATAAATCCACTCTCAGAGCGTATCATCACCGCCCATTTAAAAGGATCCATTGCTAGCATGTTCATCATCCAAGTATATGCCCCCAACTCCTCCCTGAGTGGCAAAGATGCAGAAGACTTTAACGCCCAGCTCCAACACACCGTGGACCAGGTGCCCATGAAAGATGTTCTGTTCGTGATTGGGGACTTTAACGCAATCGACGGACAGTGAAATGTAGGTTTCGAAGACGTAAAGGGTAAGTTTGAACATGGGCGACAAAACCTTAGGGAGGAACTGCTCATAGATTTTTATCGTCATAACAAGCTTTTCATTACCAAAACAGTTTTCAACATAGAGAACGCAGAAAAGTCACACGGAGATCCCCAGACGGCCAAACCTCAAATATGATTGACCTCATACTGGTCCGCAAGCGTTGGAAGTCGTTAGTACTGAATATAGCATTTTTAGCTGGTGGTGATTTTGACTCAGACCATGTTCTAGTCATGTCAGAACTCCGTATGTACCTCTGAAAGCCCCAACCACCCGAGAAAAGCTACCCAAGATATCTTGTCAATCTGCTAAAAAACATCGAAACAAGGAATGGGTATAAAACCGCTCTCTCGAATAAGCTGTCAAGCATCCAACTCACAGGAGTTCTAACAACAGAGGAAATCGACAGTCTGGTTGATGAAAGCGCAATCATCAGATAAACTACCAATGAAATGTTAGGAGTATAGTTCCGCTCTGATAAACCGTGGATCACACCTGAAATTGTCAATATCTGTGCTGAAAAACGTTATTACACCAACAAAGCCAGGACAAACACAAGAGGCTAAAAAGTCTAGTAGAGAAAAAATACGGCAAGCTCCGCACGAATACGTCAACGACAATGACTAGGAATGCAAACACGCCTTTAAAAAAGGTGAAAGCTACTATATGCACAAAAAAGTACGGGAGCTGTCAAAAAAGAAACTCGTGGCAGCAAAAAACCTGTTAGATAAACATCGACAACTCATCACAGATTCTGAGGAGAAGCGTGAACGCTGGAAGAAACACTTCTGACAGAAACTGAACCCAATAATAACCCCTGATCCATATATCCTACTGTCTTCTCAACTACCTGAGTATCTAGTAGATCGAAATCCACCATTGTTACCAAAAGAAGTAGTTGCAGCTATGCAATCCCTGAAAACAAACAAATCCCCGTACCCAAATAGTATCCAGTCAGATATACTTAAGTCGGGCCCTGAAGAACTAGTAGACACCTATCATAAAGTCACAATAGGCATCTGGGAAACAGGCCACTTCCCTAGATCCTGGGTGAGAGCGATGATTGTGCCCCTTTACAAAAAGGGCGAAAAAGACGACTGTAACAACTGTCTTTTAACCTCTGATAACGATTGCTCAAAATCGATTAGGTGTGGACTTGGTCGATGGAACCAGCAGCTTTGAGAGACTATCATCAATTCGGAAAAGTAATTTACTATCAAAATCACTGAAGGTCCGACTCTTTAGCTCTCTTATAATCCCCATTGCTATGTATGCAAGTAAAACTTGCTTAATTGAAGCTGATGATGATGATGATGATGATCAACGTCGAATCTATGCATTTGAAACAAACTGCGTCCGTTGCATAGCATGGATCACCCTACATTGACCGAGTATCCAATGTAGACCTCCGTAAACTCCTCCACTGCTCATACATTATCATGGGCCGAATTAGAAATCATCAGCTCCGCTGGCTTGGTCATATCCGACGAAAGTCATCAAATAAACTCCCAAAAATCATGTTTGAAGCACTGGTACATGGCACACGACCTTGTGGCCGACCCCGCAAGAGATGGTACGACAACTTCAATGTCGAGAACCTCCCCCAACTCCCGCGCATAGCACCATATAAAACCAAATAACATTATTAATGATATTAATTCTTGAAAGCTCATCAGTTCAAAATTTTATTTCTCTCTAAGTTTTATTTTTATTTTTAATATTGTAACACGCACAAAAGAAAATATTAGAAATATTATCTGTTTTCAGTAAAGCGCCAATGACGCAGTAGGCTGTAGACTTTTACAGTTAGAAGGGGGACAGTAGCAAAACCTTTGTTTGCTGTGATGTTGTCCGTTTTAAGCTTGATTTGCATATTCAACTTAAGCTTTTCTCGTTTAAAGAATTATTTATTCTTTTATATTAGTCCCTGTTGTATTTTTGTTTTCTATAATTTGTAATCCAATTTCCGTTTGTTTTGGGTTTCATTTATTTATTGATGGTAATTTTTGGTCGTTTTGAGTCTGGATTATAATACGAATTCTTATTTCTGTTGACCTTAAGTTTAACATGGCCTTTATTTTTCTTTGAAAAGCTTCTTTTTCGGAAAGCTTTTTTTAGTTAATTCCAAAAAAAACTCTTAACCGGTGATTCCAAGCCACCAGCACAGCAAAGATCTTCTTAGAAACTCAATCGGTAGAGCACCTTTTCGAACTTTCTCAAAACTCTCTTGTGACTGTCTGCAATCTAGTTTGCTTAAGTAGTGACTAGAGTCTTTTTACGCTTGTTAAGCGTTGTTAATAATAATTAGTAAAAGGGTATGTATACAGAAAAATTGAATAAAGTTTACTTAGATAATTAAAAAGGCATGATGAACGGCTTATTGGATGAAAATCCGAGAAGGAGAAAAGAAGAAAATGGTTGAAAGTCATTCGAACTTATCAAATAATTTAATTGAAAGACTTAACGAAGTAAGTGGCGTAAGAAGGGGTGTGGCGGTGATGGGAGATGGCCGCATGTACCATCCCTGTTAGGTTGAAAAAAAAGGTGTTTTTTTCTGCGTTTCATTTTTACGAATCACTTTATTATTATCACGAAACGTAACTTTTAAAATAGCCGTCATTACCGTGTTCTATTTGCTTTAATATGGATCGCAATGGTAGTAGCTTGAATTGGCTATTTATTTGTCACACAACTTTAATAACTGATTAATCACTTTGTCACATATAATAATGACAATTACTATAACAATGATGTTATAATAATGTTAAGGGGACTACTTTGTCTAAAAATATTATATTTTGTATATACTTTGTTACAAATTCAGTATTTACTGTGCAATAATTCTATATAAAATCTTTAATCCACACAATTTACTTTTCCTTTCAATTTTTTGCTTCTGTAATGTAGATAATTTAAATGAGTTTTGTTAATCACATAATTTACCAGTTATGAAAAAACCCTAAAAAAAGGGCGTGGGCAAGTTGAAATACCGTCCGGACATTGGAAGAGCCTTCTATACCACTGACGAACTGGTAATTATTATGAATGAAAATAACTTTCTTTGCCCTGTATGATGCTGATTTGGATTTCGTTGCTGTTAAAAATAAACCACCCTAGTTGGACAACCTTTGTGCAGCTACTCTAGTAGCCAGAACAGATAGTGATTTTTATGATAAAAACTGCTATCCATGCCGTCTGGGACAAAGAGTTTTTTTCCCAAAGCCTATAGAGGAGTTCGTAGTTTCATTTGGAGTTTTCAGTCTCAGTTTCATTATTGTCATCAACATCCAACCCAATTATTAGCTTCAGTAACTTTAGCTTCATACAATACCTGATGTCATGGGCAGATTCGGTTAGTTTCACCCCCCAGAAAAGAAGTCAATATGTGAATTTTCAGATGATTCACCGACGGACGCGACAAATAAATTTCCCTCGATATTTTTCCTGAGCTTTTTCTTGCTATACGGAAGGTGTCTCAAATCCTTGAAACATTGTCTAACATTTGGGACATGAGGATTGAGGAGTGGTAATATACTATTTGGAGTTACAAGACTTCGGATAAAAAAATATTGATGTTGGCATTGGACACGAGAACTTCTAAGGTTTAAGCGGGAATTCTCTTCCCACCGTTGATTTGTCAGTGAATGACAAAAGGTCATCAATTTTTACATCTTGTAGAATTTGAACCCACAAATTTATTGCGATCATTAAGGCGTCTATAGAAAAGTAAAAATCAAAATTATGTTTTAATTTTTCATTCAAAAGCTAAATTCTCCTAAAGCTAATAAGCGGGGTATAAAGATCAGTCCTGAGCTCACGCTTGTCATCTTCTGAAATGAGGGTTTGTCCCCCAGTCTTGCTTAAGGCTCTTCATAAGAAAGCCTTATGCTGATAAAACTCTGATGTCTTTTGTGCGCCAAGGTGGAATTCCATCATGTGATCAAATCAACTTTAAGTGATCTACATTCTTTATCTAATAGTGTCATAGGTATTAATTTTTGTTGGGCCATGAACATAATCCAGATAAATAGTATCACACCTTTAACTAGTTTCTGTAGATGGCCTTATTAATCTAAAATATTCAATTGAGTAGGACGTGTTGAAATCTCTTTTAGAATTGTCATACCCAGTTATTTAAGCTCAGCTGCACAATCTGAAAGACATATCAAGACAGTTTTGAAGGACCAGGAAAAATAATAAGGTAAAACGATAATTTTTTGTCGACTTCATGCCCTTTCTATGTCTTTAATAGGGAAACTGATGCACTTTGCCTTTTGGATGGTTTTTATAAATAGCATAGGAGCCAAGTATAGCTTTAAGCAATACAGTTAACTAGGATTTTGTAAGTTTTATTATGAAATCAGTATTATTTTGAATTATGAATCAACTAGGCTAGGCAAATTGGTAAATTTCTAGGTGACACTATAATTTAGCTAGCCTAGCATAAAAGTGAAAACATCAGTTGATGCCTTTTTTATGCTCTTTCATAATTCAATAATCACAATTATTGAACTCATAATTTGGTAAATATTTACCAAATCATATTATTGAGTTATGATTTAAGTGAAAATACCACTTGATGCCTTTTTTTCTGCCCTTTACAAATATAATAGCCTAATCATTTTTGTTGGAAATGAATTTTAGCCCCCACCCCTATATATACCAATTCAGGGTATATATTTGCACATTAAGGGTGTGGGGGGGGAAAGTTTAAACTTACCTCTCATTTACATCAGAAATAAAATTACCCCCACCCCCCTAATGTGCAAATATATACCCTGAATTGGTATATATAGGGGTGGGGGCTAAAATTCATTTCCAATAAAAATTATATTATATTCATAAAGAGCATAAAAAAAGGCATTGAGTGGTATATTCACTTTAGTTGTAACTCAATAATATGATTTGGTAAATATTTACCCATAATTCAATAATTACAGCAAGGAGAAGACACAGGAAAATTGGATAAAATATGCAAAGGCTCAGAATCTTGCCTCCAATGTAGCTAGGAAACTGAAGTCCCAGCATGAGGAGAAGCTTTGGTACTTAAGTAGGCCTATTAAACATACTTTTTATATACTCTATATAGAATGTCAAACTGGAGACACTACAGTTACCAGGACAGATACCCAATCATAAAACAGTTGTTAGAGTGGCAAATTTAATAGTGAAGTAATGTATATTCTAGGTTGGGTACTTATGTATTAAACATACTCTTTTATATAGTGTAAATGGAATGTCAAACTGGAGATGCAACAGTTACTGGGACAGATGCAGGAGAGATACCCAATCATAAAACAGTTGTTAGAGTGGAATTGAGCAAAATGGGTGATCTAAAATGAGTGTTAAAATTACAATTTTGGATTTGCCAAAGACAGAAAAAGAGGCAGTTCAATTTTTACAGGATAAGGGGTTATTGCTGAAGACAGAGCGGCAGTTAAGGGGTTATTGCTGAAGACAAAAGAGTGTGAAAATGGACATACCATGACTTTATACTTGTATGAGAAGAATATTAATCCATTTTGGAGGTGTTGTAAATTGCAATGTAAGATAAAAGTCAGTTTGCATGTCAATATGTGGTTTGCTAATAGTAGAATACCATTTCTTACTGCAGTTTGTTTCATGTATTTCTGGACCAAAGAATGGTTGTCTATTGCCATGTGTGAAGAAGAACTATCTGTCTCTTGTTAGGTTAGGTTTTTAATATATGGTATGCATTGCCCCCCACCCCTAATGTGCAAATATATAGCCCAAATTTGTTTCTAAACTATTATATATTCAACCTATTTTATTTATTTCATTAGCATTAACCAAACTTGACTTCTTCAGCAGTATATAAAAGAGTATGTTTAATACAGAAGTGCCCTAGGTTGTATAATAGAGAAGTCAAAGAGAATTAACCAGTTAAGTGGTGTTTAGCTGCTGACTAATGGGTATCAGAGAAGGTGCCAAATGGGTATTCTTAAAGAATTTCTATTTAATATAATTCAAAAATTATATCCAACTATAATTAGTATCAATATAAAATATCCAGATTAACAGATAATACAGTTTCTAAGAATCTCAACAAAGAGCAATCAAAATGATCAAAGACCTCAAACAAATGCCATACCATACAAAGAGCATTTATGTCACTTGAAGCTTCCTACTCTTGTATACCAGAGGAAACATTGTGACATGATAATGACCCACAAAATTATTTCCAAAAATGTTCTCCCTATTTTCCTTGCCCCCCCCCCCCAGAACGTTCTGTGACTAGAGGGCATTCCAAAAAAATTTTCAAGAAACACTCCTTAGTCCAAGAAAGAAGCCATTTTTTCAGCCAACAAGTAAAAAACTTGTGGAATCAACTCTCTGAAGATACAGTGGCTGCTGATTCAACAGGTGCATTCAAGAGAAATCTGGACAAAGAATGGCTACAGCAAGAGTTCCTTTACAACTGGGAAGCTGCTGAGTCCTCAACCCAAATTTAGAAAACAACCCACAGAAGTCATAATGGAGCATTACAAGGATGAAAATCCTTGAATTTGCTCCAAGCTGTGATTTAAGGTAAATCACTTCTGGTACTAATTGCATATTGAGCCCTTAAAGGGGCCCCAAAAATATTTCATTTTTGTAACACACAAAGAAGTTATATATATATATATATATATATATATATATATATATATATATATATATATATATATATATATATATATATATATATATATATATATATTATATATATATATATATATATATATATATATATATATATATATATATAACAGCATTGGAATTAACCAAATTCCATTTGGTTAAATAAACAGCATTAAAATAGTGGCATGATATGTACCAAAATCTGAATCTTGGTTGGTAAATGCAGCAGTTTTACAAACTTGTGCAGTGATTTTACATATTGTATTCAAAATGGACATTATGCTAATTATTGACAAAAAACAGCTGGTAAAAATGACCAGCCAGTTGGTAACATCTATTTCTCCCTCCAAACCAACATTTTGACAAGTAACAATTCTGCTTACCCTATACAAAGGCTGGCTGATTTTGTTGTTTGAATAATCTTTTGTGCTTATTTTGGTAAATATGGAGCAGTCCCAATTATTGACCTACAAATTAAGTGAACATACAATTCATTTTTTTTTTTTATGCCCTCTCCAAATATAATAATCACTTTTTTTGCAAAATCAATTTTAATCTAACCCAACTTTTCTAAGTTAGGTTAGATGTTCTTAGTTCAAGCTCCAGACTTGAAATCCTGAGGTCAGGGGTTCAAGTCCTGGTGTTGCTGGTTATTTGGTTTGGAACAGGGGTCAATGGTGTGACCCTGTAAGCTCAGCCAGAATCGACCCAGCTCTAAATGGGTACCTGGAGAAACCTGGGGGAATAACGCAGGAAGCATCAGAGGATTTGCCCCCAACCATGCATTGCACTCCTGGTCAAAGGCATTGGATCAGGAGATTGGTACCTGTACAACACAGACCTTTGGTCAGCATGCAAAAAAATTTTAAGTAGAAGTAAGTTAGCTTTTCTAACCTTATCCAAATATATAGTCCACATTATATATTTCCTAAGCATTTATAGATTCTCATTTTTGCACCATTGATTCGATTTACAGGTAAACCTGATTTAACAAGAGCAATCCAGCATTGGACTCTATTTTGCTCCAAAGTGCAAATTAAGGTAAATAAGATACTAGCAGAGGTATATAAGCTGTATCTAAAATCTGAGAAAAGGTATCATCTTTGAGTTTCTGTAAAGGACTTAAAATTGAATTTGCAATAAAAGTAATTGTTATATTTGAAAAGAACATAAAAAAAGGCATCAAGTGGTATGTTCACTTTGTTTGTAGGTGAGAAATATGGAATGCTCCCTATCCCTTATTTTGTGTCAACAGCTGGCTTACAATGCATTAAAAAAAAACAAATAAAATCACAAAACCTTTGCAAATATCTAAGGGCAAAATATCTAAGGGCAAGGGCAAAATTCTAGGTAAATGGCTGTTTGTTATCTTGGGAAGTAGTTGAGAAGAATAAATTCTCAGCAATGAGTTCAAAGTGTAAATTATCCAAAAGTAACATGAATACTGGCCAAGAAGACCAGGAGGACAAAAATCCCTCCAGGGAAAGAAAAATACATTTAAAAGAAATGTATAAAGTAAAAAATGAGAACTTTTTTGATTTAAACCTTGATAGAAAACAAAGATCCTGGGTAACATACACCAGGGAATTTCCTTGCAGCTCTCATGCCCAGGAGGGTTTTGTTCAATCTTTATTATGGTTTTCCCTTAAAATACGGGAAACATCTTTCCCAATTCTTTAAAATATTGTAGATCAAGATTTATTAATGTTATAAGGCTTAAAGCAGTTTCTTAGAGTCTTGTGTACTGTAAAGCTATTCCAAAAGTTGCACTTCTATAGTGAAAAGTTTGTCCAAGTTCACCAAAGGTCATTGCCTCTCTAGAGGGATAAAGGGCAGAGATGGTAAAATTCTAGATAACAGGCTTTTTTTTATGATAAAACAGGAACAAGATACAAAAAAGTAACTTGATTCCATATGGTTATCATAACAATTTGTGTTTTTGTTTTAAACACAAGTAAAATTATACAAAAATTTAAAAGGAAAGGAATTGTTCAAATCATAAAATCATTTATAAAACCAAATATGGATCAAGCAATCAATCACCCTAAATAAGAGGGCTTTCACAAAGGGCGTATTAAAAAGGAGGTAAAAATAAAGGTTCAAACTTTTATTAAGAGAAAACATTTTCTGGGGGGGGGGGGCTGACCAACATGTTTGTCTCAATTTGCTTGCTCAGATATTCAGATTTTCATACACACCAACTTCAAAACTTTTCTCAAATCTAATAATAATTGCTTTTGTGGTTATACCCCAGCCCTCCTGATGAATACAGGATTCATCCCATTGCTAGCAAGTACAATTTAAGGTAATATAGCCCTAGATAATTTCTAAAGTTAGCTCATAATTTGTGTTTACATTTTTTGTGCTTCAGTAGTATCAGTAGCTAGTTCATTATACCAAATAACGCCAAATTAAAAAAGAAAATCAGCACACTTTTGTGCGCAATCCACATAAATAACTAGCTTAATTGAGGGAAGAAGGATGGGACGTTATTCCAACAGACATGATTATCATATTTGAAAAATAATTTGATAAGGAATCAAGTTATATGTTTCTTTTTTCTATTTGATTTTTGTCCTTTTCTATAAACTAATCTTTTTGCTATCTAGGAAAGTAATTGAATTACAACAGTGAATAATTAATTCAGAGCGTAAATTATTCCACAGGAAGGTATTATTAAGCTCCTATTTCTTAGGCCTAGAAAATTGCTTTGAACACAACATCATACATGCCTCAGCTTTGGAGAAAAGTTTGTTTTTCCTTAATTTAGGTTTGAGTCAACTTTCTTCTGACTCTAGGTGTAACAAACACAATTCTGTATCTGCACCTTTGGAAGATGTGAAACTAAAATGGTATCTGGCATGCAGGAACTTCCTTACCCTGCAAGAACATCTAGGCTGAAGCTCCCAACACTTATGTATAGGAGAAGAAGAGGTGATGCCATTCTAGCCTACAAGCTAATGAATGCCAACACTCTCTCAGCATTATTTTATGGTGTTGGTCCATAATCAAGAACCGCAGGCCCTGGGTCTGGACACAAGAACCTGTGCCTGGACACAATTCTTTTCTCAGGATACTATTAGAACAAAATCTCTGAAAATATAATTACTACTAACTCTATTGACATCATAGGCAGCGCGGTTGCGCTGCCTAAGTAAAGAACGATGTTGGCACAATGTATTATTTATTTATTTTTCTTTAGGCCAGGGCACTCTGTATCGAAGAAGTTGTCGTAGAAACTTCGACAAGGGCTCATTCAATTGGAAATGGGAGTGGCTTGTTCCCTTTTTAATAGTCGAAAGTGATTGGAAGGCAACTAACACCCTTTCCACGCCCACCATTTCCCGAAACACATCCAATCCAAATTTTAAGATAGCCATTTTGTTCAGCGTAGTCGATTTTCAGATATAAATTATGTTTTTGAGGAACACACTCCCCCATAATCCTCAGGGTAAGGGTTGTAAGTTATGCCCTGGGGGCATATAAAGTTTTTATGGAAGGCGTTGTCATAGAAACTTTAAAAAAGGTTCATTCTATTGAAAATTCAAAGGGCTAGTGCCCTTTTTAGTAGTCGAAAGTGATTGGAGGGCAACTAACCCCCCTCTCACGCCCACTTTTTCCCCAAACACATCCAATCAAAATTTTGAGATAATCATTTTGTTCAACGTAGTTGAAAGTTCTGGAAATTAGGTCTTTGAGGATGACAACCCCCCCCCCCCCCCACAGCCCTCAGGGCAAGGGTTGTAAGTTATGCCTGGGGGTATATAAGGTTTTTATAGAAAGTGTTGTCGTAGAAACTTTAAAAAGGGCTCATTCGATCGGAAATTGAAATGGCTAGTGTCCTTTTTAATAGTACACCCCTTTCACGCCCACCATTTCCCCAAACACATCCAATCAAAATTTTGAGATAGCCATTTTGTTCCACGCAGTTGAAAGTTCTGGAAATTATACCTTTGAGCAGGACACTCCCCCCCACAGTCTTCAGGGCAAGGGTTATAAGTTATGCCCCTGGGGCATATAAGGTTTTTATTGAAACCTTTGTCGTAGAAACTTGAAAAAGGGCTCTTTCGTTTGGAAATTCAAAGGGCTAGTACCCTTTTTAATAGTCGAAAGTGATTTGAGGGCAACTAACCCCCCTCTCACGCCCATCTTTTCCCCGAACATATCCAATCAAAATTTTTAGATAACCATTTTATGCAACACTGTAGAAAGTTTTGGAAATCAGGTCTTTAAGGATGACAACCCCTCCCCCCACAGCCCACAGGGCAAGGGTTGTAAGTTATGCCCTGGGGGCATATAAGGGTTTTTTTTTAGAAAGCGATGTTTTAGGAACTTTAAAAAGGCTCATTCAATCGGAAATTGAAAGGGCTAATGCCCTTTTTAATAGTCGAAAAGGATCGAAGGGCAACTAACTCCCCTCTCACGCCCACCATTTCCCCAAACACATCCAATCACAATTTTGAAATATCAATTTAGTTCAACGTATTTGAAGGTTCTGGAAATTAGGTGTTTTAGGATGATAACCCCATCAGAGCCCTTAGTGCACGGGTTGTAAGTTATGCCCTGGGGGCATATAAGGTTTATATAGAAAGTTGTTGTAGAAATATCAAAAGGGGCTCATTTGATTGGAAATTGAAAGGGCTAGTGCATTTTTTAATAGTTGAAAGTGATTGGAGAGCAACTAACGCCCCTCTTACGCCCACCATTGCCCCAAACACATCCAATCAAAATTTTGAGATAGCCATTTTGTTTAACGTTGTTGAAAGTTCTGGAAATTTGGTCTTTGAGGATGACAACCCCCTCACAGCCCTTAGGGTAAGGCTTGTAATTTATGCCCTGGGGCATATAAGGTGTTTATAGAAAGTGTTGTCGTAGAAACTCAAAAAGGGCTCATTCGATTGGAAATTGAAAGGCCTAGTGCCCTTTTTAATTGTGGAAAGTGATTGGAAGGCTTGACATTTTCAAACTGTTCGTGGTAACGAACTGTGAGTAAGGAGCGACCCGGCTCAATGGTAACCGAAACTATAAAAAACGGAATTTTGATACCAATAGATACATCTAAAGAATCAGATTTTAATGCTGATTTCAAATATATAAGTTTCATCAAGTTTAATCATACATATCAAAAGTTACGCGAGAAAATTTGGCTGATTTTCTTAAAAGTAATAGAACCTTAATGAAAATCACACCATCATATTTAGCGTATAAGAGAACCCTACTGTAGAGGTTTCAAGCACCTATCTACAAAAATGTGGAATTTTGCATTTTTTGCCAGAAGAAAGATCACGGATGCGTGTTTTTTTTTCTCTCTCCAAGGGTGATCGTATCGACCCAGTGGTCCTAGAATATTGTAGGAGGGCTCATTGGAACGGAAATTAAAAGTTCTAGTGCTCTTTTTAAGTGACCGAAAAATGGAGGGCAACTAGGCCCCCTCCCACGCTCATTTTTTCCCCAGAGTCACCCGATCAAAATTTTGAGATAGCCATTTTGTTCAGCATGGTCGAAAATATTTTAACTGTGTCTTTTAGGATGACTTAATCCCCCGAAGTCCCCGGGGGAGGGCTGAAAGTTATGAACTTTACCCAATGTTAACATATAGTATTGGTTATTGGGAAGTATACAGACGTTTTCAGGGGGGGATTTTTTCTGGTAGATGGGGGGTGGGTGGGTCGGGGGTCATATGGGAGGATCTTTCCATGAAGGAAGTTTTCATGGTGGAAGGGACATTGCTATGAAGGGGGCGCCGGATTTCCCATCATTATTAAAGAAAAACATAAGAAATTAAATAAAAAAAAAGTTTTTCAACTGAAAGCAAGGAGCAACATCAAAACTTAAAACGAACAGAAAATATTACGTATATGATTGAGTTCACCCCCTAGTCAATACCTCGCTCTTCAAGCCAAAGATTTTTTAGTACTTTCATAAGAGCTATTTATTCTGATTAACGGCCTTTGTGATTAATGGGTCATTTTTAAAGAATTGGAACACAATTCGAACTATAGCTTAAAGAGCAAGGTATTGACTAGCGGGCGAACCCCCTAATATACGTATTTAAAATCTATGAATATAGAAGTTCGTTACATAAGTTAATTCGTAAGTTACGTATATTTAATACTAATAAAAACGTTCGTAAATAAAATTAGACAAGTTTCGAGAAAGACATTTAACCAAATAAAAGTAAAATTAATATGCAAATTTTTTAATTATTCATGTACGATGAGCCATTATCAAAACCTGTATTAATCCAAAAACGTTCAAAAATTCAGTTAAAAAAACAAGTTTTTTTTAAACTGAAACTAAGGAACGACGTTAAAACTTAAAACGAATAGAAATTATTCCGTATATGAAAGGGGCTGTCCCCTCCTCAACGCCTCGCTCTTTACGCTAAAATTTTACTTTCTCACGACTCTATTTTTTTTAAACAATAAAAAACTTTAGCGTAAATAGCGAGGGGTTGAGGAGGGGACAGTCCCTTTCATATACGGAATAATTTCTGTTCGATTTAAGTTTTAACGTCGTTCCTTACTTTCAGTTAAAAAAACTTGTTTTTTTTTATTTAATTTATAGTAAAGATCGATGTGGGTACAATGTATTTTTTATTTGTTTAGACCAGGGCACTTCGTATCGAAGGAGTTGTCGTAGGAACTTCGAAAAGGGCTCATTCGATTAAAAATAGAAAGGGCGGTTGCCCTTTTTAATAGTCAAAAGTGATGGGAGGGCAACTAATCCCACGCCCACCCTCCCATTTGCCCATTATGTTTAAAAATTAAATTTTGCCTTATGATTAAATAAAAATGCACTGTGTTAATGCTAATTCCCAACAAGGCATCTCAGCAGTATCACAAGAACGACTTGGGGTATTATGTTTAAGCTTTCGGGGCTACTTCTGCACCAAAGTTTAACCAAATCAAAATAGCGTGCTTTAGAGTTCTTTACTTTTCATGGGAAAACTTATTTTGTGGAACAAGTTTGTTTTAATTAATTTTCAAACAAAGGCCAGATGCTGAGTAGTCTTCTAGAGAGTGAACATTGCAGTCGACGCTGATATGGTAAATGGCTCACAAATGGCATACACTTTGACGCCCAATGTTCAACCTTTTCAAATTGCTTCGAGTCACATTTCCATGTCAGATACCACGCAAAGGAACAATATTCTACCACCGGGCGTACTATTGTCTTGTATAGTGTCATAAAAGTTTGAAGGTAAAATTTCCTGAAACTTCTCTTCATTCGAAGCAGACTATAATTAGCATTTCGCGAAATTGTTGACACGTGCTTGTGAAACTGCAACTGGTTATCAAAGTGAATACCTAAATCCCTTACTGAATCCACAGATGAAACAGGTTTATCACCAAGAAAATAATGATAAGTCGAGCTTTTCGAAAAGTAATGAAGAACGAAACATTTTTGATGGTTTACAAACATAGGGTTCAATTTACAGCAATCATGTAGGGCATTCAGATCCTCTTGAATAAGGACGACGTCTACCGGGAAGGTGACACTTTTATACAGTTTTGCATGGTACGCCAACAGTTTGATAGCTGAGTGACGAAATACTTCAGGCAAATCATTGACAAACAAATAAAATTACACTGGACCGAAGCAACTGCCTTATGGCCCACTGCTCATAATCGGGCTCTCGCTTGACAGTGCACTACCGACTATAGCTTGCTGGGAATGGCCTGATAAGTAATCTCTAATCCACGCTAAAGTTATATTGCCTAGCTCATACTTTTCACATTTTTCAAGCAAAAAACTAACTGAAACTTTGTCAAACGCTTTACTGAAGTCAATGCACAAGCAATCAAACTTCAAACCGAAATCAGCCATATTTTGGAAATCTTATATAACTTCTAGTTACTGCATTTTGCATGACCTGTTTTTTTCTGTAACCATGTTTTGAGGGATGCCATAATTTATTTTGCTTGAAGTAATATTGCATCTGATATACAGTAATCTTTTCAAGAACTCTCGAAAAAATTGAGGTGTTTGAAATTGGACGATAATTTGTAAATTGGGACTTAGATTCTCCTTCATGGAGTGGCTTTACCACCGCTTTTTTCCATGCTAAGTTGTATTTACCACTCAATAGACAACGGTTAAACAAAAACGCAAGAGGTTCAGCTAAACACGTAGCTGTCTTCTAAAGAAAAGCGTTAGAAATACCATCTATATCTCGAGCTTTGTTAACAGAAAGGTCATGGAGAATTTTTAAAACCTGCTCTGAAGAAATATCTGAGTCATTGAAGGGCACTTCATGTCTCAAAAGACATTAAAAGATGTTTTTCCCTCACGAGTTCCAGTTTCAAAGCCCTTATGCCCTTATGGCGAAGCAAGGATTTGTCTCTGCGGCTTAAGACACGACTTTTCGATATCCTGATGATCCCCATCGCAATCTACTCATGTGAAACATGGACGCTGAAGGTGGATGACAATCGTCGACTTGCAGCATTTGAAACTAAGTGCCTCCGCCGCATCGCCGGGATCACTTACCTTGATAGAATCTCAAACGACGAACTTCTCGAGCGCCTTAAAATACAACAAACAATTCTCAGGACGATCCAGCTCCAGTAACTTCGATGGCTCGGTCAAGTACAACGGATGAGTCAGTACCATCTCCCGAAAATCGCCTTCGAAGGCCAAATTCACGGTTCTCGTCCTCATGGTCGTCCCCCAAAAAGGTGCAAGGAAAACTTAGCACCTCACCGCTTCTCGAACTTTCTTCGCCTAGCAGAAGACCCTGAGGCATACAGAAGGGACATCCAAAACAGTAACCTTATCAATGTGATATGGGAAATATAAGGATTCTATTTATTACTTCAGTTACTAGGGGCTACAGTTCGTGCCTTGTTCAAATTTTGTGAATTTACTGATGCACTCCCAATCAGAATTGACCAGGTTTACCTGGTGCCGCACATTTTCAAATTTTGCGTCAGTGAAAGTCCGATCCTTGTATGGTATGGTCTTGGAATGTATATCGGATTAATCACGGATTTTATAACGTTACAAGTCTTGTGAGGGTTATCTAACGCTTTTCTAAGACGATCGCTCAGAAAATCTACCTTAGCTTTACGGAGCAAGTAGTTCAACGCATTACTATATGCTTTATAAATATTTATATTACTAACATCATTACTTAACACTGATTTATTATATAAAAATTTAAATAATCCAAATTTGTTCTGAGCTATATTGGTCCTTTATGTACAGAAAAAAAAAGATGCCGTTTAGGCAGAATGCTGTAGTAGCTGCCACTTTTCTTGATTTTCAAGCCAATATGTTTTTCTTACATTTCACGCCAAGTAACAGAAAGTTTTCTATACAGGGGTTTCGGACAAGGCGGTTCTAATGGTGTACTTTTGTTTTGATCTGACTCTATTTTTAGGAGTTATGGGTTATTATATTTCTTAACATTGAACGTGATCGTCTCTTACTAATTTGCTAAATCCGCTGCAACCTGAATGCGTGCTACTGCTGACACCCGGATGTATGTAACTTATAAACAAACCTGATTACTAACACGAAAAAGCCTACAGATTTTTCTTCTTTCGAATAGTTAGAGACGATCCTCAAAGAATCAGCAAGCTAACTAAGTCCATTTGTTGTTTAACATAAACGTCATTAATAAAATATTTTAATATATCCTACATGGTCTAGTGGTTGGAATAGCTGGCTCTCACGCAGTTAGCTCAAGTTCGATTCCTGGTATGGGAAAGATTTTGCTTATGATGATTTCCTAAGGAATATAATTAAAATAATCATCTATATAATGATTCCTTTTATTACTTCAGTCACTTTGAGCTGCAGTTCGTTCCTTAATGTAATTGACATTGGAGGTGATCGTCTCTTACTAGGTTGCTAGCTACCGCTGCAACCCGGATAATATGCATACTATCTTAACTTTTAGCTACTTTGTGCTGTGGTTTATTCTTTACTAGGTTTCAGCTGTATCCGAAGAATCTTACATAATCCGCATTTATAATGAACTGTATCGATCCTTTAGCCTATGTATTTCAGTTACTGTGGACTAGAGTTCGTTCTTTACTATAAAATTATTTGCAGCATGAACGTTTCATGGTGTACCGGTTAGCATTTAGCACTTTGAATCCTGCGATCTGAGTTCAAATCTCAATGGAGCCTTTTTATAACTTATACTACAATATAGGTTTCTGCCGTAATTCCTTCTTTTCAAATACTTCCTTTGTTACTGGATAAAGTTTATTCTTCAGTATAAAAAAAATGAGACTAATTGTAAAATTTTCAGGTATTTTTCCAGTAAAATTATTGCTGAGATACGATAAATGTTTATGCTATTTATAACTTTATCGATTCTGAACTAAAACTAAAATAAAATATAAAATTGATTTTTTCAATTTTTACGTCACGTCACTCATTACTTCGTGTATGGTTATGGTTGCTTAAAAAATCAAATATCTTTGAAAAGACTTCAGTATGAAAAGACATCAAAAGTGTTTTTTTGTAAAAAAGTTATTCTATTTTTCTTTTTCGATTACAAAGTCACTAGAACTTTTAATTTCTGTTTGAATGAGCCCTCTCAAAAATTCTAGGACCTCTGGGTCGATACGATCACCCCTGGTAAAAAAAACAAACAAATAAACACGCATCCGTGATCTTTCTTCTTGCAAAAAATACAAAATTTCACATTTTTGCAGATAGGAGCTTCAAACTTCTACAGTAAGGTTTTTTAATACGCTAAAACTGATGGTTTGATTTTTATTAAGATTCTATGACTCTTAAGGGGTGTTTTCCCCTTTTTTTGAAAATAAGCCATATTTTTAAGGCTCGTAACTTCTGATGGATATGAGTAAACTTGATGAAACTTATATATTTAAAATCAGCATAAAAATGCAATTCTTTTGATGTATCTATTGATATTAAAACTCCGTTTTTTAGAGTTTTGGTTACTATTGGGACGAGTCGCTCTTACTATACAGTTCGTTACCACAAACTGTTTTATTTGATGTAATAGCTCCTTTTATGAAATGATACCAGCACTGAACATGGCCATGCACAGCATCTTGTGTAGGTGGTGGGGTAGCCGATTCTGTGATGGAAGGAGGGAGCTGAAGTTATATCAGCATTGACAGAATAACGGCAACAATTTTAAACTGAGTGATTTCCAGGGGAAATTTTAAACTGAGTGAATTTGACAGAACTCCTATAAGAATTTCTTTTTATCACTCATACTTTCTCTTTGGCGACTCAATGTAACATGTGGAGATCTTAAGAAGAAATGTCCAGGGGAAAATTTTACCAGTTTGGATCTGTCTAGAGTATCTTTCGGTGGAGGTATTTTTAATGAGAAAAATTCTCCGTGGGGGAGTTTTCCACGGAATAAATTCTAAATGGCAAATTTTCTGCGAAAGAAACTCTACTAGGGGGCAGGATTTTTGGTGGAAAGCTATTCCACAGAAGAGGAAATTTCCAGCATGATTTTGAAACAATCTTTTCAAATGAAAGTGCCCTAGGCAAAAAAAATCACTCGTAACCGTCCGCAAGAAATTTTTCTGGGGAAGTATTCAGCTACAATGGAATTGTCTGGGAGGAATTTCCCTAGTGGGATGCGGGGTATTTCACGTGGGAATAACTTTCCATAGAGGGATTGTCCATGGGAAGAAGGAATTTTCCATGGAGATAGAGCCTGATTTCCCGGCATAATTTCGATCAGAAATTAAATAAACAAAAAGAAGTTTTTTCAACTGATAGTAGGGAATAGCATCAAAACTTATAGCGAACAGCTATTATTACGTATACGAGGGGCTGCCACCTCCTCAATACCTCGCTCTTTACGCTAAAGTGCGACTTTTTGTCCCAATTCTGTAAGAACGAATCCTGAAACACAATGGCCGTTTGATTAGAATAAGCTTTTTTGAGTGTTCTAAAAAAACCTTAGCCTAAAGAGCGAGGCACTGAGGAGGTGGCAACACCCGTCATATAAATAATAATTTCCGGTCATTTGAAGTTTTGATGTTGCTCTTTACTTTCAATTGAAAAAACTTTTTAACTAATATAGCAACAAACATAACAGCAGATAACTAGAGAATGCTCATTGGATTGCAAATCGTGAGCCAGTAGTGAAAACTATGAGTTAGCACCTGTAAACACAAAACTTTTTATGTTTTATATGAAAAACTGGAAAAAATAGGCTGTCAATTTTTATCTCTATTCAGATACCTGTATTACAATTTAACCTGCGGTAGTACCGTGGGTTGATCTCTGCTTGTGGATATGCGCGCAAAACGTACACTATTCTTTTAATTGGTTTCAACCCCCCTCCCCTCCAATATCGCTTCTGAGCCAAGGAGCTAGATTAACAAATAGGCTTGTAATCTCCTTTTTTGGAACATTTATCTGTTGAATTTGTTTATAAGACCCGACACACCCTTTGATTCTACAATGTCCTTACGTTCTGCTTCTTTTGGCAATGCCTGGTAAATTTTAGAGAGACATCCAATTATTTCAGTAAATGTAGGTCTTTCACTGGCATCGACTCGAAGGCATTTTTTAGCAATATCATATAATTCAATAGAATTTTTATCTTTAGGGATATTAGCCTCAAAAGTTTTCGTGTCAATTGATTTTTCTGGAGTGTAACTTATTACTTTTACCTGTTCTAATGGACAGTGACAGGCGATCTCGGCTAAAACTACTCCATATGTATATACATCACTCGATGTGTCGTATTCACCGCCTGAACAAACTTCTGGGGCTACTCTAGGAAAGTCTTGAATTTCCCCATACGTACCTTTTTTGGCTTTATCTGGGATAACATATGCTGACATTAAGTCGGAAACTGCTGCAGTGTCATCTTCTTTAAGGAGAATATTGTCTATGCTCAGATTTTTCTTGATAATATTGCTATTATTCATATGTTTCATACCAGAAGCAACATCCCTTGCGATTGATACGCGGGTGTTGATTGACAATTTTCTTTTTATGAGGTTGTCTCTGAGGCTTCCTTTGGATGGATATTCCAAGACGTGCTGTTGACCTTCCAAATTGTACTCAAAGAAGTGGAGCCCAAATATTTCACAACATTCTTATGTTTTAATCTTTGCAGCAGTACCGCCTCTTGGTCAAAAGCATTTCTGTCACATCCAGTAAATTCCTTTATCATCACCGAAATCGAACCTTTGTACATCGCCTTGTAAGTTTTTAACTCAATCCTGTTCGTCAAACTTTCCATATTGGAAAAATCACTTGGATCTAACTGTGTAATATTTTGAACAGACATATTTTACTTTGATTGTTAATGCCCATAAAACCACGTGTCGAGTATCAAGAACCTATCAAAAATCAAAAATAATTTAAAAATTTTCAGATATTTTTCTAGTTTTAATTAAAAAATTAAAATCATTGCTCAGATACCATAAATATTTTTGCAGTTTGCATAATTACTTTAGCGATCCATGAAATAGAATTGTTCTATTTAAAATTTTCAGGAATTACTCTGATTTCAATTCGCCAATCAGATTTTTTGTTAAAACTGTAAAGGAATTACTATATTTTTTTATATAACCATATCTACATGCTTTTGATTATGTTAAAAATACTATTTTGATTGATGATGTAAATACCATTTGCTGTTGCAGTGTTGTACAGGAATGCAGTTTCTCATAAATTATCGATTATATTTACTATGTGCAGTGGTTTATTTTTTACTAGGTTTTAGCTATATCCGATGACATTAACATATGCCCCATTTATAATGGACTTTATCGATCCTTTATGTATCACAAACAGGAAAAACCAATGGCTTTTTCTTATTTGGAATAGTAAGAGACGAACTTCAGAGAATCCGGCAATGTGTGCCATGATTTTTTTTTACTAGGTTTCAGCCATATCTACAGCCACATGATACTAGGTTTCATTTTTACTAGGTTTCAGCCATATGATACCGATGAAACTTGTATAATCACTATTTTAAAGAAGGAATTCTCAAAATATACTTTTTTCGATTCTTTACTATAATAAGGTTCTTATAGAGGGTATTCGCACAAGGTGGTTCTAAAAATGCACTTCTTGTTTTGATCTGATTGCATTGTTAGAAGATATGGGTCATTGTAGTTTTTACTAAGGGACGTGATCGTCTCTTACTAGGCTGCTAGCTACCGCTGCAACCTGGATACTTGGTTTCAACTATATCCGATGAAACTTAAATAGTCCCCATTTAAAATGAACTATATCGATACTTAGTGTAATTGGTCCTTACTGTAAAAAGAGCAGAAAACGGGTAATTGCAAAAATATTTGAATATATATTAACAATGGATTACAATAATTCAAAACCTTGAAAAAGAAAACCAAAAGTCTAATAGAATATATGATTCTCTCTTTTTCCCACCTCAAGAGTGAATGTGTCGCACTTATGTTTATGACGCGTCTTAACATTACAAATGGAAAGTATTTAAGACATGAAAAAAGTTTTTAGACATGAAACGAATTTTTTTTTAAGTTCAGTTCGGAATCGCTATTGTTATTATGTAAACTGAAAAAATGTTTATGGTGTCTGAGCAATAATTTTAATGTTTTATTTCGAACTAGTAAAATACCTTCAATTTTGAAGTAATTTTTATATACATTTATAAATTTAAAGTCTAAACAAAACTTCTTTTAATAATACTACATTAGAACACAAAACTAAAATAAAAAATAAAACTACGAAAATAAAGTACAACGTTATAGAGATAAGTACTCTAGGAGTAGAGTCAAAAAAGTTTGACTACAGGAGGCAAGCATAACATTTCTGCTACAGAGCTATAGAAAAATACAGTTTTTCGAAAAAAAAACGATTTTGTTTTGAAATTATTTTTTTAATTGTGAAAGGCTGTTAAATACATTAATTTCCTTTAAAATGAGCCATTATGCAGCTGTCTATGATTTTCCAGCGCCCAGCTAGCTGAGGGTATAAACGAAAAATATTTATGGTGTCTGAGCAATAATTAAAATTTTTAATTAAAACTAGAAAAACGCCTGAAAATTTTAAAATTAGTTTTATTTTTTGGTAGTTTCATTAAGGAACGAACTATAACCCATAGTAACTGAAGTATTAAATCAAACAGTTCGTGGTCATAATAAAGAGCTGCGTAATGGCTCATTTTAACGGAAATTGATGTATATAGGAACCTTTTTTAAGTAACGAAGATAATTATTATTATAAAATAAATTTTTACGATATGGTAAAGAACTAACTCTAGGCCAAAGTAACTGATTTAATTTTGAAAAGAAGGAATTACGGCAGAAACCTAAATAGTAGTATAAGTAAGCTACATTTTGTAAAAAGTTATTGATTAAAACATTTTTTCGTTTTAAACTTAAAAAAAAAATTCGGTTTAGACTTAAAAAAAAAATTCGTTTTAAACTTGATTTGCAAATTCAAAGTAACCATTACTCGCTTTAAGATTTATTTATTAATTTATATTATTACTTGTTGTATGTTTTTTTGCTATGATTGTTTATTTAGTTTCTGTTTTCGTTTTTGGTTTCATTTGTTCTTTAATATTAATTTCTGGTCGTTTTGAGTTTGAATTTTAACAGGTATTTGTATCTGCTGATCTTAAGCTTAAAATGGCCTTTACTTTTTTTGAAAAACTTCTTTTTTGTCAAAACACGAAGTGAACTATTAGAAACGCCTTGTCTGAAACTCTTGTATAGTAAACTTACCTTCCCTTGGCTTGGACAACAAGGGAAATATATTGGCTTGAAAATCAAGAAAAACGGCTGAAACCACGATATTCTGTATATGTGGCATATTTTTATGTTAATATAACATCTATAATACTGTAGTAGCCTATGTGATTATAATATCAGGAATTTGTGACCTCTACGTGTTTTTGTAATAAAAAAAAATATTTAAAACCTAATCAATATTTTAACAGAGAACTATATTTTCATATACTAAATAATGAATGTCTTCATAGTTTTATTAGAATTATATTAAAACACGATCATTAGGAGAACCAACCATTATATATATTGGACTTAGTTAAGTGCCTGACTCTTTGAGGTTAGTCTTTTACAGTTCCAAAGAACAAAAAGCTTTAGACTTTTTCCTGTTTATAATCAAGGTTACCGTATCGTAAAAATTTATGTTGTAATAATAATTATTTTTGTTAATTACAAAAAGTTTCTATATACAGAAATCTCCTTTAAAATGAGCCATTAGACAGCTCTTTATTATGACCACCAACGGTTCGATTTAATACTTCAGTTACTATGGGTTACAGTTCGTTCCTTAATGTAATTACAAACATCAGAAAGCCTATGGCTTTTTCTTAATTGGAATAGTAAGAGACGCCCTGGCTACAACCTACGATTATGACACCATTGATCAATATTTAACATGATCAGCATAAAAATCCGATTCTTTTGATGTATCTATCGGTATTAAAATTCCGTTTTTTAAAGTTTCGGTTACTTACTATACTGTTCGTTACCACGAGCTTTTTGATTGTTTCAAAAATCAAATATCTTTGAAAAGACGGCAGTATGAAAAGACATCAAAAATGCAGTTTCTTTTTGTAAAAAGTAATTCTATTTATAATTTTTTATTTTTGATTAAAAAAGGCACTAGGAATTTTAATTTCCGTTTGAATGAGCCCTCTCGCGACATTCTAGGACTACTGGGTCGATAAGATCACCCCCTGGGAAAAGAAAAAACAAACAAACAAATAAACACGCATCCGTGATCTTTCTTCTGGCCAAAAAATCCAAATTCCACATTTTTGCATATATGAGCTTGAAACCTCTACAGTAAGGTTTTCTGATACGCTGAAACTGGTAGTGTGATTTTCATCAAGGTTCTATTACTTTTAAGGGGTGTTTTTCCCTTTTTTCGAAAATTGGACAAATTTTATCAGGCTTGTAACTTTTGACGAGTAAGACTAAACTTGATGAAACTTAAATATATAAAATCAGCATAAAAATCCAATTATTTTGATGTATCTTGATATTAAAATTCCGTTTTTTCGAGTTTTGGTTACTATTGAGACGAGTTGCTCTTACTATACAGTTCGTTATCACGAACTGTGTGAAAATGTCCTCATAATGTTTGTACTGCGATGATGTCTTTTAAAAACAATTATCATATTATCTGCACTGGTGTCATGTTAATACAATGTGGACTGGTGTCATCTTACGAAATTAATTTGATGTATCTATTGATATTAAATTTTCGTTTTTTAGGGTTTCGGTTACTATTGAGACGAGTCGCTCTTACTATACAGTTGTTACCACGAACTGTTTGATATCCAATGAAATTTACATAGTCTTCATTTATAATGAACTGTATCGATCCTTTATGTATCCCATTTACAGTATCGACGCTATATGTAACTAGCCAATATATTTCCCTTGCTGTTCAAGCCAAGAAACATAAATTTTTCTATATTCGGGTTTCGGACAAGGTGGTTCTAATGGTGTACTTTTTGTTTTGACCTGACTATTTTAGGTGTTATAGTTTATTATATTTTATAACATTGGAGATGATCGTCTCTTACTAGGTTGCTAGCTACTGCCGCAACCCGGATGATCTGCTCTGATCTGACTTGCTATCGGTCTGATCTGATTTGTTCTCGGCCTGATCTGATCTGGTCTTTGTTTGATGTCAAATTATAAACAGGAAAAAGCCTATGGCTTTTTCTTATTTGGAATAGTAAGAGACAACCTGGCTACAACTTACGACTATGCCTTCATTGATCAATGTTTAACATGAAATATGCATTTTTGCGTGAAAAAATTGATTCTGTTTTAAAAATAATTTGTTTTAATTTCAAAAGTTTTTAACCCTATAAATTTTCTTTATAATGAGCCATTGAACAACCCTCTGCAATGTACCAGTGCCAAGCTATCTGTGGAAAAGAAAAAAGAAGAAAATAAAGACACTGTTTAGGTAGAATGCTATAGTAGCTGCCACTTTTCTTATTTTCAAGCCAATATATTTCCCTTGCTGTTCAAGCCAAGGGACAGAAAGTTTCCTATTTAGGGGTTTAGGACAAGGCGGTTCTAATTGTGTACTTTTTGTTTTGACCTGACTCTATTTAAAGAGCTGTGGGTTATTATATTTCTTAGCATTGGACGTGATCATCTCGTACTAGATTGCTAGCTGCCGCTGCAACCCGGATTACAAACAGGAAAAAGCCTATGGCCTTTTCTTCTTTGGAATAGTTAGAGATGATCCTGAAAGTATCAGACACTAACTAAGTCCATAATTTGTTCTTTAACATAAACTTCATTAATCAGATATTTAAATATATCCTAGATTATCTAGTGGTTGGGATAGCTGGCTCTCACCCAGTTGGCTCAAGTTCGAATCTCCGTATAGAAAATTTTTACTTATGATGATTTCTTAAGAAGTATAATTAAAACAATAAATTATATAATGATTCCTTTTATTACTTCAGTTACTGTGTTCGTTCCAGTTCGTTCCTTAATGTAATTTGAATAGACTGCAGTATGAAAAGACATCAAAAATGCAGTTTTTAGCGGAAAAATTTATTCTCTTTTAGAAATAATTTATTTTAGTTACAAATGATTTTTAACCCAATTAATTTCCTTTAAAATGAGCCATTGAACAACTCTCTACGATGTTCCAGTGCCAAGCTATGTGTGGAAAAGAAAGAAGAAAAAAGAAAAAAAATATACCGTTTGTGGAGAATAACGTGGTTAAAGTAAATTTTCTTGATTTTCAAGCCAATATATTTTCTTTGTTATTCAAGCCAAAGGACGGTAAGTTTCCTATATAGGGGTTTCAAGGCGGTTCTAATGGTGTACTTTTTGTTTTGATCTGACTCTTTTTTTGGGAGTTTGGGGTTTTTATATTTCTTAACATTGGACGTGATCGTCTCTTACTAGGTTGCTAGCTACCGCTGCAACCCGGATGGTGAAAAATACCAAATCCCACTTTTTCGAAGATATTAGCTTGGAACCTCTACAGTAAGGTTCTCTGATACACTGAATCTGATAGGGTGATTTTCGTTAAGATTCTATGACTTTTAGGGGGCGTTTTCCCTTTTTTTTGAAAATAAGGCAAATATTCTCAGGCTCGTAAATTTTAATACGTATTGATAAAGCTTATATATTTAAAATCAGCGTAAAAGTTTGATTCTTTTGATGTATCTATTTGGATCAAAGTTCCGTTTCTTAGAGTTTCGGTTACTATTGAGACGAGTCGCTCTTACTATACAGTTCGTTACCACGAACTGCTTGACTGTCTCAAAGTGTATAACTTTTCACAACACATAAGCTTCGGTAGCTCAGTGGGTAGGTTGTAGGTCTCTTAATCGTAAGGTTTTGAGTTCGAAGCTTACCAGGGGCAAACTTTTAAATTAATTTCAATAGATGATGATGGTTTCTAGAAAATTAAAGTTTTATTATAAACTTTTAGTCTCTCTTTGGAATTAACTGTTCGTTTTTTACTTTAAACATCTTTACTATAAACTACCGCTGCAACCCGGATCTTCACTAGAAAATTTATCATTTACTTTGGGCAGAAGTTCGTTCTTTAATATATCTTCTGGCAAAAAATAAAAAATTCCACATTTTTGCTGATAGGAGTTTGAAACCTCTACAGTAAGCTTTTCTGATACGCTGAAACTGATGGTGTGATTTTCATTAAGATTCTGTGACTTTTAGGGGGTGTTTTGCTCTTTTTTTAAAACAATAAGGCAAATTTTCTCAGGCTCTTAAGCATTGATAGATGTGAGTAAACTTGATGAAACTTGTATATTTAAAATCAGCATAAAATCCGATTCTCTTGATGTATTTATTGATATTAAAATTCCGTTTTTTAGAGTTTCAGTTACTATTGAGACGAGTCGCTCTTACTATACAGTTCGTTACCACAACTGTTTTAAAACGTTGGACGTGATCGTCTTTTACTAGGTTGCTAGCTACCACTGCAACTCGGATTCTAATGATCGCCTTTTAATATGATGATAGCTACCGCTACAACCCGGATTAGCTAATGCATGTCCGACCTTTTCCGGGTTGCAGCGGTAGCTAGCAACCTAGTAAGAGACGATCACCTCCAATGTTAAGAAATATAAAACCCCCCAACTCCTAAAAAAAGAGTCAGATCAAAACAAAAAGTACACCATTAGAACCACCTTGTCCGAATCCTCTATAAAGGAAACTTACCGCCCTTTGGCTTGAATAACAAAGAAAATATATTGGCTTGAAAATCAAGAAAATAGACTTTTACCACGTTATTCTCCACAAACGGGATATTTTTTTCTTTTTTCTTTTTCTTTTCCACAGATAGCTTGGCACTAGAACATCGTAGAGGGTTGTTCAATAGCTCATTTTAAAGGAAATTAATTGGGTTAAAAATCTATAGTAACTAAAATAAATTAATTCTAAAAGAGAATAAATTTTTCCACCAAAAACTGCATTTTTGATGTCTTTTCACACTGCAGTCTTTCAAACATAATCGTATACCAGCGGTAAGATTTGAACCCACGCCTCCGAAGAGACTGGTGGCTAATTACATTAAAAGACGATCATTGGAATAACAAACAATTGCATACATTGGAATTAGTTAGCTACTTGATTGTTTGAGGTTCGTCTCTTACTATTTCAAAGAATTATAATATCCGGGTTGCAGCGGTAGCTAGCAACCTAGTAAGAGACGATCACGTCCAATGTTAAGAAATATAAAAACCCATAGTTCCTAACAAAGGAGTCAGATCAAAACAAAAAGTACACCATTAGAACCGCCTTGTCCGAAACCCCTGTATAGGAAACTTTCTGTCCCTTGGCTTGAACAGCAAGGGAAATATATTGGCTTGAAAATCAAGAAAATTGACTTTAACCACGTTATTCTCCCCAAACGGGATATTTTTTTCTTTTTTCTTTTTTTTTTCTTTTCCACAGATAGCTTGGCACTGGAACATCGTAGAGGGTTGTTCAATAGCTCATTTTAAAGTAAATTAATTGGGTTAAAAACCTTTTGTAACTAAAATAAATTATTTCTAAAAGAGAATAAATTTTTCCACCAAAAACTGCATTTTCGATGTCTTTTCAAACTCCAGTCTTTCAAACATAATCGTATACCAGCGGTAAGATTTGAACCCACGCCTCCGAAGAGACTGGTGGTTAACACCAGTGCCTTGGACCACTCGGCCAGGCTGCCTCTCATAAATAAATATATATGTGAATTTGGGTTGCAGCAGTAGCTAGCAACCTAGTAAGAGATGATCAGTCCAATGCTAAGAAATATAACAAAACTCCTAAAAATAGAGTCAGATCAAAACAAAAGTACATCATTAGAATTACCTTGTCTGAAACCCTACTAGATAAATAATGAATGTCATCATAGTTTTATATTAGAGCTATGACGTGAATAGAAAAACATGAAATTATATTGTTGTTTCTGAAGACGTCATGAAATAATATCATTGCTCTATGACGTCAACAAAATCATTACGCTGTGACGTCATAATTACTACTTAAGAACTACAAAGATGAAAATGTTCTCATTCATAATTACATAATGGTTTCAATCAAGCAAGTCGCACGCAAGTTGAAAAAACAGTACTACACAAACAACAGAGATAGTATCTTGAAAAGAGAAAAGCAAAAATATTCAACCGACCAGGCGCATCGAGAAGTAAAAATTGAGAGAGCAAAACAAAGGTATTCAACCGACCAGGCGTATCGAGAAGTAATAATTGAGAGAGCAAAACAAAGGTATTCAACCGACCAGGCGTATCGAGAAGTAATAATTGAGAGAGCAAAACAAAGGTATTCAACCGACCAGGCATATCGAGAAGTAATAATTGAGAGAGCAAAACAAAGGTATTCAACCGACCAGGCGTATCGAGAAGTAATAATTGAGAGAGCAAAACAAAACAGCAAGATGTGTTATCACAATGATGAAGATTATAGACATGCAAAAATTGAGACAGCCAAACAAAAGATCAAGGAGAGTTATCACAATGATGAAGATTACCGCATCAAATATAAGAAAAACCAAAAGCAAAGGTATTCAACCGTCCAGGTGTATCGAGAAGCAAAAATTGAGACAGCCAAACAAAAGATCAAGGAGCGTTACTGGGGTGACAAAATCTATAATGAAAAAATTAAATTCTCTGCGAGGTTGTACCGAAGAACGCATAAGGACAGAGGGAAAAATTACATTCAGAAATACAAGAAGATGGCAAAAATGCAGGCTGATCTTTGTAAATTGAGAAACATTTTACGCATGTTTTATCGGAATCACGAAAAGTATTCAAAATTACAGATTAAAATTCTCTTTGAAAGAGCGGATGCTGTTGAAAAGTCGGCTAGAAATTCTTTGGCAAAGCTTCATAGTAATATCCAAAAGAAATGTTGTCAGTTTAACGAAAAGCTTCCAAGGTATGGATTGGCAACTGCGGAACAGTTTATAGATGCAATGGAAAATGTTCGACAACACAGTGAATATACGGAGGCGTACTTCTTAGAAAATTCGTATATTAATTTTGGAAGGAGCAATTGCAGTTTATGTAGCAGCAATAAAAATATATATACAAGCATACCTATCAACAGCGAAGGAAAAGCAATGTTTTTCAATTATGGCGAAAACGAGCCTGTTAGGGTTATTAGTAAATGTGTTTGTAAGACTAATGATTTAGAACAAATTCCTGGAACACCGACTCAAGAAAAAAGCATTTCTAACTGTGTTTTAAACAGTTCGTTTAGTTCTACTGAATATTTGGCAAAAAATTCTCTGTGTAGTAGAACAAACTGTCCTGAAAAGTACGAGACAACTATTGAAAAATGCTCTAGAACTAGATCTGACAAGGAAATTATGATGGCTGAAGTCACCTATAACAATCCGAGTAAACATTCAAAACCAAAAATTGGGCAGCAGGTTACTTGGCAATGTCACCCTGATATCTGCAAGCTCTATCCGATGGATATTGAATTATGTCAAATTCTTTTTGATATCCTTGAAAATAATATAGCATTAAAATTTTCAACTGACAAAGTGGTTAATTTCTACCTTGGCGGCTTGGATTATTGTGAAATCAATTACAGGGACACAAGAAAGCATGGGCATTCGTTATACTGTAGCCCAAATGAGGGATGTCAGAGCTATTTGCGTTCTCTAAGGGCACTAGCTCCACATTTTCCTGTCTTGAACTGTTTCATTAATAGCGTATATAAGGCAGTATCAAAATGTAAGATTATACAACATATTAGTCTACTAAAAGTCGAGGGTTCGTACAAGGAACTAAGTCATTACATAGAAGAAGTGTCAAGTAGACTCTGTCGTAATAATAGTCAAGACTTCATTTACGGTGATAGCAATATTAGAGTTTCTGTGGATGAAAATACAATAATAACATTATTTGGTGAGAGCCTTGATAAGGTAGCTAACATCAGGGATGTATACCCCACAATGCATTGTGACAGTTGTGAGCAGATAAAGACAAAATACCAATTGAAGAGTCTAAGATCCCTTTCAAATAGGAAAGGTTTTGATGTAATGATGGCCACGATTTTAGAACACCTACAACAGGACATACCCAAAGATGACAGAGAACAACTAATTCAATGTACAGGTTGGAAAGAGGATGTCATAGATTCATTCTTTGTCTGTGATTACTGTGCTGGGAAAATGTTGAAAAGTCAGGAGAATGTCCGATCAGTATTAAATAACCTTCATATAGACTGTACACCGGGATGTATAAAGTGTTTAAATAATTTTGAAATGGCAATGATTCGATTTGTTATGCCTTGTCTTACGATCGTCAGATTAGGGCAAGTAACTGCATTGAAGAGACCTAGAATAGAACTTGTTGACGCTCTTAAGGGGAGAATAGTATATCTACCTGTTGATGTGCAAGCAAATGCAGATATTCAGCCTGAAAAACTTCTTAACATTGATAGTTTTGTAGTCATTGTCAATGGTCAGCCTACTTACAACAAGAATGTTTGGACTGCACTAATAGATCTGAGAAAAGTCCATGAAGCACTGTTGTGGTTAAGAGAGAACAACAGTCTCTATAAAACAATACATGCATACACCCTAGAAGATTTAAATAAAATACTTGAAGCACGTCTTGCTGAAAAAGCGGTTGGTGTTGATAATTTACCTGAAATACCGGAAGCTGCAATCCTTCAGAAACTGACAGAAAGCGCAAAATCTACATTGGTTGAACATTTTTCTGTCCATTATAATAAAGAACGACCTCTTGCCTATACTAAATTTTATACGCCACTTAATTATAGTATAGGTTAGTAATTCCACAGATAGCTTGGCACTGTAACATCGTAGAGAGTTGTTTAATGGCTCATTTTAAAGCAAATTAATGGGGTTAAAAATTTTTGTAGTTTTACAGTAAAGAACGAACTTCAGCCCATAGTAACTAAAGTAAGATTATAAATTTAAGACTAAAACAAGTACTTTGTTTGCTTTGGTATGAAATACTGGCAGCGTTGGGATTTGAACCCATACTTCGAAAGATACGGGTGGCTAAAACCAACGCCTTAGACCTCTCGGCCAAGCTGCCTCGGATAACTATGTGTATATCACGTATAGTGACAAAAATGACTACCCAGTATCAAATCATACAGTTCGTAGCAATACGGGTTTATATTAAAAGGCGATCATTAGGAGAACAAACAATTGGATACATTGGACTTAGTTCGCTGCCTGATTTTTTGAAAATTGTCTCTTACTACTCCAAAGAAGAAAAAACCGTAGGCTTTTTCCTGTTTGTAATCAGGCCTTACATAATCTGGGTTGTCAAACAGTTCATGTTATAGTAAAGAGCGATAACTAGCCTATGGTTATGTAAAGGAATATAAATGGGGACAGCAGTGTTATGTATGAAAATCCGGGTTGCAGCGGTAGCTAGCAACCTAGTAAGAGACGATCACGTCCAATGTTAAGAAATATAAAAACCCATAGTTCCTAAAAAAGGAGTCAAATCAAAACAAAAAGTACACCATTAGAACCGCCTGGTCCAAAACCCCTGTATAGGAAACTTTCAGTCCCTTGGCTTGAACAGCAAGGGAAATATATTGGCTTGAAAATCAAGAAAATTATAATAAAGAACGACCTCTTGCCTATACTAAATTTTATACGCCACTTAATTATAGTATAGGTTAGTAATTCCACAGATAGCTTGGCACTGGAACATCGTAGAGAGTTGTTTAATGGCTCATTTTAAAGCAAATTAATGGGGTTAAAAACTTTTTGTAGTTATAAAACAAATTATTTTTAAATAGAATCATTTTTCTTACGAAATTATTATAATTAGTAATTCCGCAGATAGCTTGGCACTGGAACATCGTAGAGAGTTGTTTAATGGCTCATTTTAAAGCAAATTAATGGGGTTAAAAACTTTTTGTAGTTATAAAACAAATTATTTTTAAATAGAATCATTTTTCTTACGAAATTACATTAAAAGAAGATCATTACAATAACAAACCATTGCATACATTGGACTTAGTTAGTTATAATAAAGAACGAACCCTCGCTTATACTAACTCAAATCTTTAATATATTCCGGGTTGCAATGGTAGTCACATTAAAAGACAATCGTTGGAATAACAAACAATTGCATACATTGGACTTAGTTAGCTGCCTGATTTTTTAAGAGTCGTCTCTTACTACTCCAGAGAAGAAAAAGCCGTAGGCTTTTTCCTGTTTGTAATCAGGGTTATAATAAAGAACGACCTCTTGCCTATACTAAATTTTATACGCCACTTAATTATAGTATAGGTTAGTAATTCCACAGATAGCTTGACACTGGAAAATCGTAGAGAGTTGTTCAATGGCTCATTTTAAAGGAAATTAATGAGGTGAAAAATATTATCCGGGTTTCAGCGGTAGCTAGCAACCTAGTAAGAGACGATCACGTCCAATGTTTAGAAATATAAAAACCCATAGTTTCTAAAAAAGGAGTAAGATCAAAACAAAAGGTACACCATTAGAACCGCCTTGTCCGAAACCCCTGTATAGGAAACTTTCTGTCCCTTGGCTTGAACAGCAAGGGACATATATTGGCTTGAAAATCAAGAAAAGTGGCAGCTACTACAACATTCTGCCTAAACGGGATATTTTTTTTTCTTTCTTGTTTTCCAGAGATAGCTTTGTATAATAAAGAACGACCTCTTGCCTATACTAAATTTTATACGCCACTTAATTATAGCATAGGTTAGTAATTCAACAGATAGCATGGCACTGGAAAATCGTAGAGAGTTGTTCAATGGCTCATTTTAAAGGAAATTAATGGGGTTAAAAACCTTCTGTATTAAAAACAAATTATTTTTATTACATTAAGAAATTTTAATTATGTTCCTTAAGAAATCATCATAAGTAAAAATTTCCCATACAGAAATTGAACTCAAGCCTTCTGGGTGAGAGCTATTCCAACCTCTAGACCATATAGGATATATTAAAATATCCGATTAATGAACTTTATGTTAAAGAATTATTACTATAAGAAATCGTAAATCAATTAAATAGCTTTCAATACATATCTCATCTGATCTTGTGGTTTAGGATAGTTGGGTTTCAACAGGCCGGTTCGTTTTCGAATCCCGGTAGAACAATTATTTTTTAAAACAGAAATTGATTAGCTAATTGGATAAGACATAGGTTACTAAGGGCAAGAGTTCGTTCCTTACTACAAAACATATACGCTTATTACATGATTATAATATGATCATCAAGCTTGTCCACAAAATGCAGTTTTTTTGTTAAAATTGATTCTATTTTAAGATCTATTTTATTTTTAATTACAAAAGGCATTAGATGAAGCAATTTGCTTTAAAATGAGCCATTATATAGCTCTCAATGATTTTTCAGTGCCCAGCTAGCTAAGGAGAAAAACGGAAAGAGAAAAATATGCCTTATGTGGTGAATTTCGTAGTTTCAGCCACTCTTCTTGATTTTCAAGCCAATATATTTCCCCTGTTGTTCAAGCCAAGTGATGGTAAGTTTTCTATATAGACGTTTTGGACAAAACGGTTCTAATAGCAAACTTCTTGTTTTGATCTCACTCTATTTTTAGGAGTTATGGGTTACTTTAGTTTTTACTATGGGGCGTGGTCGTCTCTTACTAGGTTGCTAGCTAGCGCTGCAACCCAGATGAGTCCATTATCACTATAGTTATAATACTTATGTCCCCATTTTTATTCCTTTACGTAACCATAGGCTAGTTATCGTTCTTTACTATGCTAGAACCTACGATTATGACATCGTTGATCAATCTTTAACATGATTTCTGTCTTGAATTAAAAATGGAAATTATTGTTCAGACACTATAAATGTTTTGCACTTTGCAGTTAAATAAAATTATTTTATTTAAAATTTGCAGGAATTATTCTAGTTTCAGTTGACAAATCAGATATTTTTTTTCAAGGAATCGGGCTGCTAAGTCCCATATTAGCAATGGCATGTTATTCGAATGATCGTCTTTAATGTTTCCAGGAGACAAAAAACAAAACTAATTCTAAAATTTTCAGGTATTTTTCTAGTTAGAATTAAAAAATTAGTATAATTGGTTAGACATCATAAATATTTGTGTACTTTACATAATCACGTTAGCAATTCTGAAGTAAAAACTAAAATAAAAAAAAAATTGAATGTTTTTCATTGGAAATATAGCAAAACAATATAGAGATACGTACTTTACCGGTTGAGCAAAAAAGGTTGGTTTCAGGATACAATAATAACTTTGAACTGAGATGAACTAAAATGAATGGCGTAAAAAAATGGCGTTAAGAGTCAATTGAAGCAAAAGGAAAACCAAACTAATTTTAAAATTTTCAGGTTTTTTCTGATTTGAATTAAAGAATGGAAATTGTTGATCAGACACCATAAATATTTTTACACTATGCAGTTGAATAAAATTATTTTATTAAAAGTTTTCAGGAATTATTCTAGTTTCAGTTGACATAAGATTTTTTTTCAAGTTATCGAGCAGCTAACTAAGTCCAATATATGCAATGGTATGTTCTTCGAATGATCGTCTTTTAATTTATTTCGGTTACTATTGAGACGAGTCGCTCTGACTATACAGTTCGTTATCATGAACTGTTTTATAACCTATACGATTATATTTTCATTCCTCAAGCTTGTACACAAAAATGCAGTTTTTTGTCAAAATTGATTCGATTTTAAAAATTATTTATTTTAATTACAAAAGGTACTAGATATAGCAATTTTCTTTAAAATGAGCTGTTTTACAGGTCTCTATGTATTTTCAGTGCCCAGCTAGCTGAGGAGGGAAAAAAACGAAAAAAATGCCGTTTGTGCAAAATTTCGTAGTATCTGGCACTTTTCTTGATTTTCAAGCCAATATATTTCTCTTGTTGTTCAAACCAAGGGATGGTAAGTTTCCTATATAGAAGTTTTGGACAAGGCGGTTCTAATGGTGAACATTTTGTTTTGATCTGACTCTATTTTTAGGAGTTTTGGATTATTATATTACTTGGCATTGGACGTGGTCGTCTCTTACTAGGTTGCTAGCTACCGCTGCAACCCGAATCATCAAGCTTGTACACGAAAGTACAGTTTTTTGTAAAAATTGATTCGATTTTAAAAACTATTTTATTTTGAATTACAAAAGGCACTAGATATGGCAGTTTTCTTTAAAATGAGCCATTATACAAGTCTATGTATTTCCAGTGCTCAGCTAGCTGAGGAGGAAAGAAAGCGGAAAAAACTGAAAAGATGCCGTTTATGCAAAATATCGTAGTAGCTGTCATTTTTCTTGATTTTTGAGCCAATATATTTTCCTTGTTGTTCGAGTCAAGGGATGGTAAGCTTTCTATATAGAGATTTCGGACAAGGCGGTTCTAATGGTGTACTTTTTGTTTTTATCTGACTCTATTTTTAAGGAGTTATGGGTTATTATATTTCTTAGCATTGGACGTGATCGTCTCTTACTAGGTTGCTAGCTACCACTGCAACCCGAATTTACTATATTAAAAAAATAATGTAGGACGTCATAACCAGATGTTACAACTATATTGGTTGCAGTGGTAAATGCAACCTAGTAAAGGACGAACCACAGCCCTTAATAAAGTTTCTAGTTACTATGCCATGGTTTGTTCTTTACTAGGTTTCAGCTAATTCTACAACCATGATACCGATGAAACTTATATAATCCCCAGTTTTAATGAACTAGATCGAGCTTTTATGTAATCTTCTTTGAAATAGTAAGTGGCGAACCTAAAACAATCAAGTAGCTGACTAAGTCAAATTTATGCAATGGTTTGTTATTCCAATGGTAGTCTTTTAATGTAAAATTATTTTGGCAAAAAAATACAAAATTCCACATTTTTGCAGATAGGAGCTTGAAATCTCCACAGTCAGGTTCACTGATACGCTGAATCTGATGATTTGATTTTCATTAATATTCTATGACGTTTAGGGAGTGTTTTACTCTTTTTTGAAAATAGGATAAATTTTCTCAGGCTCGTAACTTTTGATGGATATGAGTAAAGTTGATGAAACTTATATATTTAAAATCAGTATAAAAATCCGATTCCTTTGGTGTATCTATTGATATTAAAATTCCGTTTTTTAGAGTTTCGGTTACCATTGAGGCGAGTCTCTCTTACTATACAGTTCGTTACCACGAACTGTTTGATTCTTTTAAAATTCTTGTAGGATTTGCTGACTTTGTTTGATGTTTTTCTCATCTGTTCCTTACGAGAAGAAAAATCAATCCCTTTGTATCTTTTCAACATATTATAAACAGTAACCTTTTCAATAAGGTTTCTGCGATACGTATCATCAATTGTGTTTCCAAGAGACTTATTTGATGTAATTTTGACGATCTTTTCATTATCTCTGTAGTTAATGTTTCTCCGGATTGATGCAGGCTTGATAGTATTCAGACGATAAGCCTCATCATTTCTGTATTTGAATCAGCATAAACATCCGATTCTTTTTATGTATCTATTGATATTAAAATTCCGTTTTTTAGAGTTTTGTTTACTATTGAGACGAGTCGCTCTTACTATACAGTTCATTACCACGAACTGTTTGATATCATTGAAATTATGATACGGGTGATACTTACAAGATTTCCATTTATAGTATCGGTCCTTTATGTATGAGCCATTGAACAACTCTACGAAGTTCCAGTGCCAAACTATCTGTGGAAAAGAAAAAAATAGAAAAAGATGCCGTTTATGCAAAATATCATCAAATAAAGATGCCATTTATCAGGCAGCTAACTCAGTCCAATATATGAAATGGTACCGCTGTATAATTGTCCTTTACTAGGTTACAGCTTTATCCGCCGATCAAACCTCTATTTACTACAACCTACGATTATGACGTCATCGATCAATATTGTACATGGAAAATGAAATTTTTCGTAAAAACTTCATTCTAATTTAAAAATATATTTTTTTAAAATTACAAATGGTACCAGATCTAGCAATTTCCTTTAAAATGAGCCATTGAACAACTCTCTAAGATGTTCCAATGCCAAGCTGTCTGTGGAAAAGAAAAAAAAGAGACAGAAAAAGATGCCGTTTAGGCAGAATACTGAAGTAACTGCCACTTTTCTTGATTCCAAGCCAATATATTTTCCTTGCTATTCATGCCAAGGGACAGAAAGTTTCCTATATAAGGGTTTCGGACAAGGCGGTTCTAATGGCTTACTTTTTGTTTTGATCTGAAGCTGTTTTTAGGAGTTCTGGGTTATTATATCTCTTAACATTGGACGTGATCGTCTCTTACTAAGTTGCTAGCTACCGCAGCAACCTGGATAAATGCACTAGAATGTATAACTGATACAGAACAGCAAATACTAATCCCGAGCCAACGCAACGCAATGCAACGTATGCAACGCAGCACAACAATGGAACTAGCTTAACTGGAAAGGAGCCGCAATTCAGATCACGGCTCTGGTGTTTGGCATTTAAAATTAAGTATTCACACTTTCAAGCATTAAGCATAAGGTCAATATTTTTCAAACAGCTTAGAGACAAACTGCTTCAAATTAATAAGTTAAAATTTGAACAGCTAATAAGTAACATATCTGCATATGCAAGGTAAGATATAGAAGTTTACCCTATAAAACACAACAGAAAAATATGGGTTTGCACAGGATATAAACAAGCATTATGAAAGCAAATACCAAAAAAAGAAAAAAAATGATGATAAACTTCTTGAAATCTGTTCCCGTTTACTAGACCCAATACCAATATAAATATTAGTGAAACAATTTAACCTCTTTCGTTAAAAGTTTCTACTAATAATTAAGTGGGACAAACCTGTTTCAGATATTGTCAGACACGCAAGCCTGTCACTATTTTGCTTAAGCTTCAAAATAAATTTTATTTCCAGAGACGCATTCCCACCATCTTTGCTTGGCATTAAATAAATAAAAAAACAAGTTTTTTCGACTGAAAGTAAGGAGCAAGTTAGAACTTAAAACGAATAGATATTATTAAATATATGAGGGGTTCGCCCCCTAGTCAATACCTGACTCTTTACGCTAAAGTTCGAATTTTGTTCGAATCACAAATCTCTTAATCACAAAGGCCATTTAAAATTAGAATAGATAGCTCTTTTGAAAGTACTAAACAAAACTTTAGCGTAAAGAGTGAGGTATTGACTATGGGGCGAACCCCCTCATATACGTAATAATTCCTGTTCGTTTCAAGTTTTAATGTTGCTCCTTACTTTCAGTTGAAAAAACTTATTTTTTTAAATTTAATTTCTGATCGTTTTTTAAATAATGCTGGGAAATCCGGCGCCTGCTCCATAGAAATGTCCGTTCCCCAAGGAAACAACCTCCATGAAAAATACTCCCATGTACACCCTTCATCTAACCTCTCCCCCCACCAGAAAAAATACGTCCTGAAAACGTCTGTATACTTGAAAATAACGAATACTATATGTAAACAATTGGCGAAGTTCATAACTGGCAGCCCTTCCCCCAGGAACTGTGGGGGACTAAGTCATCCTCAAAGACATCTTTATTAAGTTTTCGACTACGCTGAACAAAATGGCTATCTCAAAATGTTGATTGGGTGACCTTAGGAAAACATGAGCGTGGGAGGGGGCTAAGTTGCCCTCCAATTTTTTTGTCACTTAAAAAGGGCGCTAGAACTTTTAATTTCCGTTCGAATGAGCCCTCTCACGATATTCTAGGACTATTGGATAGATACGATCACCATTGAAAAAAAAACAACAACAAATTAACACGCATCCGTGATCTTTCTTCTGGCAAAAATACAAAATTCCACATTTTGGCAGATAGGAGCTTGAAACATCTTCAGTGAGGTTTTCTGTTACGCTGAATCTAATGGTTTGGTTTTCATTAAGATTCTATCACTTTTAGGGGGAGTTTCCTCCTTTTTTCGAAAATAAGGCAAATATTTTCAGGCTCATAACTTTTGATTTGTTTAACTAAATTTGATGAAACTTATATATTTGAAATCAGCATAAAAATATTATTCTTTTGATGTATCTACTGGTATCAAAGCTCCATTTTTTATAGTTTCGGATACTATTGAGCCGGGTCGCTCCTTACTTACAGTTCGTTACCACGAACCGTTTGATATGCCAGGCTGTTATCTAAAAGCGCATTTCTGGTCTGGCATTCACAACTTTCAAATAAACTTAGCAACAAAACTGTTGGTCCGAAACTGTTCACTAAGGATCATTTACAAAGAGAGTAAATTGCATTCTCCTTCCTCCTTAAAGCCACATGCGTTAGCACCTTTAAAGAGAGGGGAGATAGAATTTGCTTGTTTTTTGCCAAGTCCACCATTTCTGATGCCTGCACTGAGGATTTTTTTCCCGAACTTCACAACTCTAATAGATGCTGATTTCCTGCTTAGCCTTCACACCAATCCCATCTTATTCTCCAATCCATATTGTTACCAAGAGGTTTCAGAAATTTTCATCCCCTTATTATTGAGCACTTTTATAATTCTTGATACATGTCTTTAACAAAAACGACTCCATCACCTCTTTTAATAGTAGATGGTGCATTGTCACATTATTCCCTCCCCTTTTATATTACAGTTTTCGTTTTCAGCCTGTTTGTGATGTATCTTTGGCTCCATTTTTTTCGTGTGTGTTTCATGTTTTGAGCTCTAGTTTTTAATCTGATTTCTTTTACACAATCGTTTTTTTAGTTATCAATGTTTTTGATTATTTTTCTTATTCTCAATGATTTTGACTTGTTGTAGTCTTTTGATTCGTGAAAAAAACTTATTATTGACATGGAACACAAATTCAGCTATTTTCTTTTAGCTTCTGATTGTCGCTTATCAATAAAGCATTTTTGTTTTACCACCGTTGCCAGTAATCTTCTTCAGTATCTGCTGGGTGATTTCTTCTGTGACATTGTTTCCCTTTTTGTCTTGGGGCTGATAAAATATCAGAAGCTTGATTAGATTCTTTGGAAATATCATTCACTGGTTCATTGACATTTTGGTGATTCTTGGAATAACATCAATGATTCTTAAGATGTGTCGAGCTGTGCTGATCGTATCCCTGTTTTTGACCAGTAGAGCAGTTGCTATAGGCTCCAAAATTGCAGAGTATTCTGCAACAATAATTATGAAAACGGGTCTGTTACGGTTGGTAAGCCAAATGTCTTATCCCCTGGTTGCCTTCAATAGACTGTTTTTCTAACCCATCTATAATTTCTAGAAAGTTTTGGTTAAAAAGTTTGATAGGTTTGTACTTTTCTGTCCACCTGCTCTCACACGTTTTTGTTAAATGGGGTGCTACATGTCTTCTTGTAGTTGATTCCCAGAAAAAATTTGGTTGACCAAGAATTTAGAATTGACACAGGACCATTAATTTGCTTGAAATAACAGGCAAACAATCGTTTAAAGCCATCTTTATCTTTCAAATAGTACCTATTCGTTGCCTAAGCTCAGCCCCACATTCTGATAAAATTTCAATTTTTCGCAAATCTTTCAAAAGTCAAGGCTTGACCTTTCTTGAATAACTTCCTTGTCTGTCATTGTGCTGCATCCATCAAATCCCAGACCAATACATTTTTCAGGTTCTAATCTGTTGTCATTAAAGAAGGTTTCAATTTTTTTGCAATTGTGTCCACGTCTTAGGCTTTAAGTAGAGAGAAGCCAGCAAATTCTTCTTTAATGAGGTTGACATTTTCATTATAATATCAGAAACCTATAGATAGTTGCTCTTTACTGGCTATGTATTACCAGTCATATCACTACAGGTATTTTATAATTCGTTTTAGCCATGAGTAACTTTTCTAAGTTAGGGGTGAAAAGTATTTTTACCCAATGTAAGTTATACAAGGAACCATTACAGTGTCTAGTGTGGGGTGAGCCGAAAAGTCAAAATACCTAGTGGAAGCTGGGTTGAGAAGTCATAATATCTACTTAAAGTTGGGACAAGAATTTATAATGTCCATTGTAAATTCGGCTGAAAAGCCTTAATATCTAGTGTAAATTGGAGGTTCTAGGGGGGGGGGCAGGTGTTTTTACCCCCTGCGTACGCCTATGGTACTGAATGCTATCCATTGTAATAATTATTAAATGTTAAATGCACGCTGACAAAAGTCTGGATTTCCGGTACACTGATGACATCTACTTAGGGGCAATTAAAAATTATATGATGACATTTGAAAAGATTGTAAAACATTTGAAAAAATTGTAAATTTTTAGATTTCTCGATTCATTAACTTTGAAATGGTTTATATTTTTTGAATTTAATTAGACTCTGTGTTAAGCTATTTTTATTTGAAGTCAAAACATATTTCGTACTGCATATTAACTGATACTATACGGTACGTTAGGGCTATTTCTGAAAATTACAAGTTTATACCATAATGTATATCCATGCTCACTGAAGATCAGTGCCATTTCAATGGGGAGGAGCTAGATGTGTATACTTAAAAGTTTTGATGTGACATAGTTTAGACTCAGGCCCGATTCCTGAGAGTTTCACTCACCTAACAACCGCTTTCCAGAATAGGATGTATGTAAGAGCTACTATAATAACAAAGGAGCTGTTTATTTCATTCCCCATTCAAACTCTTTTCAAATATAATGGTCACTACTGTGATAATTGTATCCTCCCCCCTTATTCCTTCTTTTTGATTTATTCGCCAGTTAAAAGATGACCATGCCACTTGATGCACCTTTTAACACTTTCATACTAATTGCTTTCCTTTCAATTGTGTTCCAGCCCTTCTAAGTGGGTTGTTTATGGTAAAACTCTTGGTAATGCCTCTTTTGCTATCGTCTGAAATGGTTGAATTTGGTGGATGAATGTTTGGTCACTATAATGATCATGGTCACTAATGGTATAATGCACTAATGGAATAATGGTCACTACTGTGATAATTGTATTCCCCCTTCTGACGGGGGTGTATTTTCCTTACTTTTGATTAATCCGCCAGCTAAAAGATGACCATACCACTTGATGCACCTTTTAACACTCTATCATACTAATTGCTTTCCTTGGAAATGTGTTCCAGCCCTTCTAAGTGGGTTGTTTATGGTAGAACTCTTAGTAATGCGCCTTTTGCTATCTTCTGAAATGGTTGAGTTGGGTGGATGAATGTTTGAGAAATGGATCCAGAACCCAAGTTTTACCTTGTGAAAGTCTTAACCTCTTCCCCCTTAGAAGGACGGTGTTCTTTGGTGAACTTAGTCAAACTTTGTGTTATAAAAGGGAAACTTTCATATTTTGATCTACACAAATACACACACTTACACACACACATGCATAGCATACATATATATATATATATATATATATATATATATATATATATATATATATATATATATATATATATATATATATATATATATATAAATATATATATATATATATATATATATATATATATATATATATATATATATATATATTATATATATATATATATATATATATATATATATATATATATATATATATATATATGTATGCTATGCATAATGTTTGTATTGCCTAATCACTTTTCACTAATGTGTGAGCTCATCTTTTGTTTTCTTGCGTATTTTGTCAAAAAGCAAGGTTTAAGCTACCTGAACCTAAAAATCTTCAAGACAGACTAAAAATTTGAGAATAAAAACTGTAAAAGTCCTGAGTTTTCGGGTGGGATTTTGGGAGTTTTAGCTTTACGTATGTTAAAGGCACTAGGATTTCTTGATAGATTTGTCAAAACTGGTTAACTTCTTTTCTTTTCTAGTGATTAATCAAAAACTTTGGCAGTTATGGCAGATACTAAGGAAATGGAATCGAAAAAAATTGAAGGTAATGCTTTAACCATTTTTTTTTCAAGTTGAGATTTTACAAGGGCAAAAATATACTTCAAGGATCATAAGATAGTATTTTATTTAAAAAAATAGCAATCACAAGCCCAGTTAGACTGAATTCGTATTCTGAAGTCAAGACGAAACACAGAAAAACATCAAAAATAGGTTTAAAATTAATCATACAGATAAAACTATCAAAATCGTCCAAAAAACATGTATATTCAAATGCAGGCAAGGACATAAAAAAATAAACTGATAAGACTTGTAAATTAAGAAGGGTCATTAAAAAGCAGGTCAAAAGTGAACAAATACATACATTACGTGCAGTAAATACATACATTACGTGCAGTATTACGTGCAGTATATTAGCTGTTTTTTTTTCTCTTAAAGTCTGCAGTACAAGGGATAACATAGGGCAGCAAATAGCAGCAAATAATTTTTGAAAACAATACATATTTCAATAAGTAAAAATGAGTAGGAACCTATCAGGAGGTCGTGACCCTACACCATATATGGGCATAGACTCCCTAGGGGAAATGGATTTCCGAGAAATTGATTGCGTAACCTAACCTAGCCTCAGGAGGTCGTGACCCTACACCATATATGGGCATAGACTCCCTAGGGGAAATGGATTTCCAAGAAATTGATTTCGTAACCGAACCTAACCTCATGAGCTCGTGACGGGAGTCCATATATGGGCATAGACTCCCTAGGGGAAATGGACTTCCAAGAAATTGATTGCGTAACCTAACCTAACCTCATGAGCTCGTGACGGGGCACCATATATGGGCATAGAATCCCTAGGGGAAATGGATTTCCGAGAAATTGATTGCGTAATCAATGGGGGAATTTTATTGATCCGATAACGGGAAACAAATCACGTGTCTCCTTCTAAACCAATCAGAGGGCTGGTTACATATTAGCGGGAGAGGATTGCAGAGAATATAAGGAAAGGATTTTTGCTATAGTTTTTGTTAGTCTATGAATTGAATTCAAAGGAGCGAGAACAGTTTGACTTTACTCATTTGGATATATTTGTGCTGATGATGAGTGGAATGTTTACCCTATTAGAAGTTTATAGTGGAGTTGGTAGCAATAATACAAGAGCACCAATCATTGCGGTGGAAATCACGAGATGATCACGGCTTTGTCTGGAATGGGATGAAGTATATGCAAGATATGTGATATCCTTGAGCAAATTTAAAATGAAGGATCAATTATGTTTCGCTGCAAAAGTTGATATAGCACATGTGAATAGACTTCAATGTGCTTTAAGTGCATTGGTGAAACATATCGAAGACAATAAACTGTATCGCTAATTGTACATGCTTAGTATTATTGTTGTAATTATCCAATAAAATTGTCTCGAAATCGAAAATGTTCCCTTTCTTTTTGTTGTTAGAATGTTAGGCTAACGAATCATGGTCAGTCTAGAGTCAGCAGTCAGAGTGAAAGGATTGAAAAATGAATAAATTTGAGAAAGAGAGAATTAGATCAAATCTTGTGTTTATGGAAAAAAATTTGATTTTGGATGACGATTTTATCGAGTTATCTCTTCAACGCAGGATATTCTCTAGGGAAACACTTGACAATATAATGGGGAGTGATTCTCCTCCATTGGACTATTGTATGAAGCTTTGTCGATGTGACTCAAATGCTTATACGCAATTTATTGATATATTAATTGGAACAAAGCAGAATAATATCGTGGATACACTTTTGAAAACATTGCCAATAGATTCAATGTAGATGGCTCCCCCCACCATTTGAAAGAGGTGACGTCACAGAGTTACTCCTCTCCCATTCCTCCACCCTGAATTTATCCGTCAGCAGGGACGATCAGTTTCGTTTTAGCTGTGAGAGAGAGTTGACATCGGAAACCAAAAAATGTTCTATACATGTCCACTATGCATGTACACTCTTGGCAGTTGGACTCAGTGTGAGAATTGTACAGTTATTGATGCCTATAGTGAAAAGCGTAAATTATGTAATCCTTGTAAATTACATAGAGGCTATGCAGTACAAATTAAAGGATGTAATTCATGTCTTGAGGAGATTTGTGACTCTCACCCTAGAGGACATATGTGCTCCAATTGTCACTATGACAAATGTGATCAGTGGGAGAATACTTACCCCGCTATGATCGGAAAGAATCCTAAACGTGATTTTAGTTTATTTCTACGAGATTGGTATCGTCGTGGATTTAAATTATTCTGGGAGGAGGAGCCAGGTCTACGATTCAACTGTTGGGGTAACAAGACAATTTGGTTTCTACGTCATCGTTGTGACGACACTGCCTATTATGACTATAAACCAAGTGATTTTTATTTGGCAGTTACCGAATGTGATTCACCATTTGAAAACACTGTATGTGATATTGCTTCAAATAAGCAAATTGAAACTCGTGAATTTCATAATATGAATGCAAATAGTATCATTGACTATACAAAGAGATATGTCAAGAGTGAAGTTACATTGTATTGTAGAAAATGTGACCCTGACTTTGCAGCCAATCAAGATCAATATACAGTGAATCCAAATGATTTACCAGCATTAGTGGTTGACGAAAGTTGCCTATACACCGAAGAAGAAGAAATCTAAAGTGAAGATTTAAAGACATTGTTGTATATATACGCATTTTATTAATAAACAAATTCACAAACATTTTTTAAGCACTTTACTCTTAGGGCAGTGAAATCAATATTATACAGGTCTGAGAGGATATTTTCCACTAGAAAGTCGTTCAGACGTGGATTATCACCATAAATGTTGAGAAACTGCTCGTAAGTATAGCCACGACATCGGAACACAAAATATAGTAGTGCATGAAAGCCACAGCTTTTAGTCGTCAGATCCTGCACTCTCTTCCGATTTTGAATAATAGTTTTCCAACTGCTCTCAATATAGTTGCTGATGTGGGCTGTGTAAAATGTATAGGGTAGATCAAGAGGATCAAAAAATTCAATCGTCTTCTTTGTTTGAAAGATGCACAGCCAATGACCCGTCAGCACAGTCGACGGACTGCTATTAACAATAATTAAGGTATTGTTCGCACTTTGAATTTTTCCAAGAAAGTCCGAGGGCAGACAATAGGATTTGTACTGGGACATGTAGGGATCCATATTAAATACATTGATTATTTGACTGGTATTCATGGCGCCAAGTCTAGTAGAACACTGCCTTCGGGGGTGATTTCCCAATAGGTTTCATATTGATTTAGTGAGATTAGTGCAATACTCTCAGCCAATGGGTCGGCAAATGTACACTCTAAACGCACACTCCCCGTACGTACTATACTCATATCCTGCGTGCCAGACAAATCCAATACAATGATACCATGTATTTTAGCAAATATTTCTTCGGTTATACCATTTTCAAATAGTTGCGAATCATGATCTAGGGTTTGCATGGTCAACTCATACAATGTTCTATAGGATTTATCAAAAGATAGATTGTAGAGTGGGATGCCGTTTACTTTGCACACAAGAGATGAAAGTCCAAACATTTCAAATTTATGTGGGCATCCAGCCCACGAACCTATTGCACTAGCGCTTTTTACAAATGCCAAAGCGAGTTTTGACGGAATTTCGCCATTGATAAAGGATGAGTCGGTGAAGGTGCGTGACCCCATGGTAATATGACGTTGATTGGTGATTGTATGAGGAACAAGTAGTTTAATATTATTTCCACTGGCTCTCAGTTTTTCCACTGCCAAAGCAACAGAACTCATGACTTGTTGTGGGGGTCCCGCCCACGGCCGGCCTTCGGCCCCGCGACTCCCGGGGGGTGGGGGGGGTCTCGCCCGTGGCCGTCTTTCGGCCCCGTGGCTCCCCGGAGGGTGGACGGGGCCCCTTTTAAATTCATAATGTTCAACTGTGCTATTTTTTTTAAAGTTCATGTTCCAAGTGTTTTTTTTTCAAGTGATTTACTGTACAAAAAGTGTGTGTGTTTGTTTGTACAAATAGTGATGCTGGACAAAAAGTTTTTTTTTTATGACAGTAAGTGTTGTTGTTGTTGTTCTTGATGAACAGAAGTGTTTCTTTTTTTTAATAATGTTTGAGCAAGTGTTTTTTTTATGTTGTTCATGTTTGAACAAATAGTGTTTGCTTGTCAAATAAATGACCATGAAATATTGTTTTTGTTGTTCTTGTTAACGTACTAGATAGATCTATGGGAAAATTATTAATACTACTTATTCACCGGACAAGTATGATTTACAGTTAGTTGTAGTCCGACTGTTGTCAACAGCAGCAGTAGCAGCATGTATCAATTTAAAACCCCATTCAGATCGTTTCTGTGTGGGCCGTCAATGTTGGGGAAAACAACACTTTTAGCTAAAATAATTCAAAATTGTAATAAAATGTTTTTGGAAAAACCAAAGAAAATTTATTATTGCTATAGTATTTGGCAGGAGTCCTATGATCAAATAAAAGCCATTGCCAAAACCATACCAATGCAATTCATACGGGGACTTAATGTTTTCAATAGTATAGAACCAAACTCGTGGCTGATTATTGATGATTTGGCTGAGTCCATTGAACAGTTCTCACAGGAAATGCTACAGCTGTTCACCATTCGCTCACATCATGAACAGATTTCCATAACCCTAGTTCTACACAATCTGTTTCATCAGAGCAACTGTATGCGAACCCTTGCTTTGAATTGCACCATCTATATTATCTATCGAGTTGTTCGTGATTCTAGCTCACTAATAACTCTCAATAAGCAAATATATCCTGGCGCCCCTAAATTTCTGCTGTCAGCGTACATTCAGGCGACAAATAAGCCCTACGGCTACATTTTGCTAGATCTTAATCAGAGCACGCCCGAGGATCTACGAGTAGTCACCGACATTTTCGACAAAGAAATTACAGTATATCTTCCGGTGAACAGTAGAAAAGGCTATTAGTTGCCATTATGACACTGAAGAAACTACACGAACAACGGCATTTATTTTCCGTTTTAGGCACTTCAAAACCTCCACTCAGGAAGGCTATACTCAAACATGGTGTTGACAATGATTTCATTAATCTAATATCTGAACTTTCTTTAAATTTAACTGAGGGCAATGTACACTTGCCAGAAGGTGTTAGACAACAGACAAAGCAACATCGTTCCACTGTACGCGCCTTGGCTTGCATAAACAAGGGAAAAATTTTTAAAAGAAAACGTCTCCTTCAAGCGGGCAGTAGCTTTTTTACACTTTTACTGCCAATAATTGCAGGACTTGTAAACAGTTTTCTCTAGAGAATGGCTAAGCCCTATAAATTAACACCATTTGAACTTGTCCTATCGCCCGTCGAACATTTTGAAGACAATCTAAGCAAATTCATTAATGATGTGAATATTGCTGATGACAAAAAACTGCTTTTACTTCAAGATGCATTGCGACGTGTGGACAAACATAGACCTTATCCTGAGAGACCTGCCACTGTCACCGTCACTGATCCCTCTAAACGGGAAACATCTCCTCAAGATTCTGCAGCAGTGCAATCAAAGGAGAAGGAATTGAATTCAATTGTATCGAAAATTGGAAACCTATTGCCACTCACCTATCGAGAACAGAGTAAAAGAGTATAATCATATCTCATGTTAGAAACTGCTGGTGATCAAGTTCAAGTCGATAGCACAGGGAAACGAATTATAATTCAGGGAAAAAGTTATAATCTAGTTGATTTAATTTGTGATATGGTGACGAACCGTAAAGGACTTTTATCATTTGACAATAATCTATACACCTTTTTAAATGTATCAAACTTTCCCAAAAGTCTTATTGGCAATAAGCAAATTCTAAAGAAACTAAGAGAATATAGTCCTCCAACAACACCAGCACCAACACCACCATTTAAAAAAGAAGAAGATTCAATATTTGAAAATACTAGCAGCAGCAGCAATGATTTTATAACACCTGTGGCTGCTAGTCAAAAGCGAAGACGAATTGATTCACCCTCCAGTGTGCAAAAGGGGAGTGGACATTACACTACGTGTTTGTGTTCAAAATGGTTGAAGTTCTGAAACATGTCTATGAAAATATTGGTGAAGCGGGAAGTCTAAGTCCCCCCAAAACGCTTTCTAAAGTTGCCTCTGGCAGCACATTAAAAAAAGCGAAAGAGTATCTACAGAATGAACTGAGTTACACACTGCATCGGAATTGCAGGCTTCGTGGCAAACAATATCGACAAACTAAAGCCTTTTTGCCTCTGCATATAATGAAAACTGATCTTTTAACTTTAGATGCGATTCAACGGCGTCACAATGCACCCTACAAATATATTCTGGTGGCAATCAGTGTCTTTAGTCGCTATGCCTATGCCATTCCATTACGATCAAAGAGAGGTGCTGAAGTTGCTCAGGCCATTGAAAGTATTCTTGAACAGGATTGCTATAGAAAAATTCAATCGGATCGTGGTAGCGAATTCGTTAATCCCCATGAGCAAAAGGTTCTATTGAAATATGATACAACACTTTATCATAGTCACAGCCCGATAAAGGCTGCATTGGCTGAACGATTGATTTTAATGATTCGTCTATTAATTTCAAGATATTGCACACTGAAAAATACACCTGCTTTTATTCATGATTTAGATAAAATCATGCGGATATACAATCATCGACCTCATCGATCTCTGTCCAACTCAAGCCCTCGGGAAGTTCATTGCAGTGAAAATACATTTGATGATTTTCTAAAGCAATATTCCAATGGTGGTGGTAATGAGAAGAAGAGGAAAAAGAAGAAATCCAATGTTGGTGATACTGTTCGAATTAATAGAACCACCAATATTTTTGAAAAGGGGAATTATTTATGGTTCACCGAACTTTTTAAAGTGTCCAAAATCCTGGACAATGAACCCACGACATATCGACTGCGAGACACCAAAGATGATGAGATTCTCGGCGGTTTTTATGAATATGAACTGCAAAAAGTTAGAAACACTAGTGAAATTTATCAAATTGAAAAGATATTAAAGAGTCGTACTCGTAGGGGCAAGAGACAGTTGCTTGTTGGCTGACTAGGATACAACTCTGATTTTGATTCTTGGGTCAGTGCTGAAGACACTAACAATGCCAAATGATTTCTATGTGACTTTCATGTCCAATGTTTCTGATCTTCACTACAATGACTTGAATAGAACAAGTGATTTTTGGACGAAACTCTCTCCCGCCATCAAATTCGAGGGCGCGTATGAAGTGGCTCTTGTCGACTGTATTCTCAAAAATACCTATGACATCCTGAGAAAAGATCGTAAATATGATATAAAAATTAGAACCTATGACTGTCAGCCACCACCCTCAGGTGATCAAGAACAAATTCAAAAAATAAATTGGATGGATTATCCATATATTGAATTACCCTATGAGGAACTCACCTGTATGAATGATTTATGTCGTTCTATTAATAAAAGAATTTTCGCTCGTAAAAAAGGAGCTTTTCATTTCAACTATTCAAAGGAGGAGGGAAGATCTATATTAGTTCACCTATTGCCGATGAAAAGGTTATTCTTAATGATAATCTAAAGGATGTTCTTGGCTTTAAGCTCAATATAATCAACGGTAAAACTGCCGGAAACACTAATTTCATTTTTGCTGACTACCCGCTTGCCTTCTCCACGGACACTTGTATATTTCTCTACGCTTCATTTGTGGAAACATCTCGGGTTGGCAATACCAATGTTCCCCTCCTACGAGTTCTTGAACGAAAAACCAATCAAAAACATATTCACCACTACAATATAAAGCATCTTCAGTATCTTCCCGTAAACACTTCCTATTTGGAACTCTGTCAGTTAACACTACGAACTGAATTAGGTGACCCTCTAGCAATTTCAAAAGGTTTGGCTGTGATTACATGCCATTTTAGACCCATCGTTCAACAACAAGATGTCTAATATAAAAGTGGTATTCATTTGTCCTGATATTGACTGCTATGTTAATACTCTTGGCCCAAGACAACAGGGCAATGGAATGGACTATTACAAAGGTCGCTCGTCATTGTCCGGCTACGGTATTGGCAGTTGGTTTGCTAAGCTGTTTCGCTCTGCACTACCTCTGGCTAGAAAATATATTGTACCGGCTGCAACAGATTTTGCATCCTCTACACTATACGATTAGGGCTCTGGCAAGGATTTTTAAAAAAGTGCTTCGGAAAATCTCAGGTCCAATGCGCGAACCCTTGGCGAGAGATTAAAACAAAATGGAAAAGGTTTAAAAAGTTCGAGAAACAATGCATCATTCATCAGTCTCTACTCAGGTCAGAAAGGAAAGACATCACCCCTGTCAAAGAAAAGAAGGAAAAAGCCGACACGGACTGTAAATAGAAGAAGAAGCCCCAGGAAGAGAATTGTTAGATCGAAACTAGATTTCTTTTCCTAAGATGTCCTACCTACCGCATAAGGATTCCCAACCTTCAATCACCTCATCATTGAATCTATTCAATGCAGAAACTGTTGATGTGAGTGTCAAGCATAGATACTATGAACAATTTTATCCACAACAACCCCTCTCTGATAATATCCACTTTCAAATTTATTCCAATGAAGACTACTTTATGGACATGTCTTCGATATTTATAGATTTACAAATGAAAGTCCGGAAATCTGATAATACAATGCCAATTCGGGCCGATGGAATATCCTATGAAAAATGTATATTACATAATTTATTTCGTCAAATCAGTGTCTACATCAATGGTACGCTGGTGAGCACAAGCAACAATCTCTCAAATTATACAAGCTATATGCAATTCATGCTGATGACACCCAAGTCATACAAGGAATTGAGAGGCACCTCCAATGGATATGAATATATTACTAATACTGATAGTACAGATGCACTTAAAAATGCTACAACTAGCGAATTACATCTAGTTGGAAAAATATATCATGAAATATTTAATATACCCCAATGGCTACTGCCCAATATTAAAGTGGATATAAAACTAACGCTTGCACCATCCAATTTCATATTGAGAAAGGAACTTGCTGCCAATCCTGATGTGACTCTCTCCCTCACCTCGGCAATACTTCATGTACGCAAACAACAAGTCATGAGTTCTGTTGCTTTGGCAGTGGAAAAACTGAGAGCCAGTGGAAATAATATTAAACTACTTGTTCCTCATACAATCACCAGTCAACGTTATATTACCATGGGGTCACGCACCTTCACTGACTCATCCTTTATCAATGGCGAAATTCCGTCAAAACTCGCTTTGGCATTTGTAAAAAGCGCTAGTGCAATAGGTTCGTGGGCTGGATGTCCACATAAATTCGAAATGTTTGGGCTTTCATCTCTTGTGTGCAAAGTAAACGGCATCCCACTCTACAATCTATCTTTTGATAAATCCTATAGAACATTGTATGATTTGACCATGCAAACCCTAGATCATGATTCGCAAATATTTGAAAATGGTATAACCGAAGAAATGTTCGCTAAAACACATGGTATCATTGTATTGGATTTGTCTGGCACGCAAGATATGAGTATAGTACGTACGGGGAGTGTGCGTTTAGAGTGTACATTTGCCGACCCATTGGCTGAGAGTATTGCACTAATCTCACTAAATCAGTATGAAACCTATTGGGAAATCACTCCCGAAGGCAGTGTTCTACTAGACTTGGCGCCATGAACACCAGTCAAATAATCAATGTATTTAATATGGATCCCTACATGTCCCAGTACAAATCCTATTGTCTGCCCTCGGACTTTCTAGGAAAAATTCAAAGTGCGAACAATACCTTAATTATTGTTAATAGCAGTCCGTCGACTGTGCTGACGGGTCATTGGCTGTGCATCTTTCAAACAAAGAAGACGATTGAATTATTTGATCCTCTTTGTCTACCCTATACATTGTACACACCCCACATCAGCAACTATATTGAGAGCAGTGGGAAAACTATTATTCAAAATCGGAAGAGAGTGCAGGATCTGACGACTAAAAGCTGTGGCTTTCATGCACTACTATATTTTGTGTTCCGATGTCGTGGCTATACCTACGGGCAGTTTCTCCAAACTTGTGGTGACAATCCACGTCTGAACGACTTTCTAGTGGAAAATATCCTCTCAGATCTGTATAATATTGATTTCAGTGCCCTAAGAGTAAAGTGCTTAAAAAATGTTTGTGAATTTGTTTATTAATAAAATGCGTATATATACAACAATGTCTTTAAATCTTCACTTTAGATTTCTTCTTTTTCGGTGTATAGGCAACTGTCGTGAACCACTAATGCTGGTAAATCATTTGGATTCACTGTATATTGATCTTGATTGGCTGCAAAGTCAGGATCACATTTTCTACAATACAATGTAACTTCACTCTTGTCATATCTCTTTGTATAGTCAATGATACTATTTGCATTCATATTATGAAACTCACGAGTTTCACTTTGCTTATTTGAAACAATATCACATACAGTGTTTTCAAATGGGGAATCACATTCGGTAACTGCCAAATAAAAATCACTTGGTTTATAGTCATAATAGGCAGTGTCGTCACAACGGTGACGTAGAAACCAAATTGTCTTTTTAGTCCAACAGTTGTATCGTAGACCTGGCTCCTCCTCCCAGAATAATTTAAATCCACGACGATACCAATCTCGTAGAAATAAACTAAAATCACGTTTGGGATTCTTTCCAATCATAGCGGGGTAAGTATTCTCCCATTGATCACATTTATCATAGTGACAATTGGAGCACAGATGTCCTCTAGGGTGAGAGTCACAAATCTCTTCAAGACATGAATTACATTCTTTAATATGTACTGCATAGCCTCTATGTAATTTACAAGGATTACATAATTTACACTTTTCACTATAGTCATCAATAATTGTACAATTCTCACACTGAGTCCAACTGCCAAGAGTGTACATGCATAGTGGACATGTATAGAACATTTTTTTGGTTTCCGATGTCAACTCTCTCACAGCTAAAACGAAACTGATCGTCCCTGCTGACGGATAAATTCAGGGTGGAGGAATGGGAGAGGAGTAACTCTGTGACGTCATCTCTTTTGAATGGTGGGGGGAGCCGTCTACATTGAATCTATTGGCAATGTTTTCAAAAGTGTATCCACGATATTATTCTGCTTTGTTCCAATTAATATATCAATAAATTGAGTATAAACATTTGAGTCACATCGACAAAGCTTCATACAATAGTCCAATGGGGGAGAATCAGTTTGCATTATATTGTCAAGTGTTTCCCTAGAGAATATCCTGCGTTGAAGAGATAACTCGAGAAAATCGTCATCCAAAATCAAATGTTTTTCCATAAACACAAGATTTGATCTAATTCTCTCTTTCTCAAATTTATTCATTTTTCAATCCTTTCACTCTGAATGCTGACTCTAGACTGACCATGAATCGTTAGCCTAACATTCTAACAACAAAAAGAAAGGGAACATTTTCGATTTCGAAACAATTTTATTGGATAATTACAACAATAATACTATGCATGTACAATTAGCGATACAGTTTATTGTCTTTGATATGTTTCACTGATGCACTTAAAGCACATTGAAGTCTATTCACATGTGCTATATCAACTTTTGCAGCGAAACATAATTGATCCTCCATTTTAAATTTGCTCAAGGATATCACATATCTTGCATATACTTCATTCCATTCCAGACAAAGCCGTGACCCTCTCGTGATTTCCACCACAATGTTTGGTGCTCTTGTATTATTGCTACCAACTCCACTATCAACTTCTAATAGGGTAAACATTCCACTCATCATCAGCACAAATATATCCAAATGAGTAAAGTCAAACTGTTCTCGCTCCTTTGAATTCAATTCATAGACTAATAAAAACTATAGCAAAAATCCTTTCCTTATATTCTCTGCAATCCTCTCCCGCTAATATGTAACCAGCCCTCTGATTGGTTTAGAAGGAGACACGTGATCATGTTTCCCGTTAGAATCAAAACATTCTCCCCACCGATTATGTAAATCAATTTCTCAGAAATTTAGTTCCCCTTCGATTACGCAATCAGTTTCTCAGAAATTCACTTCCCCTTCGATTACGCAATCAATGTCTCGGAAATCCATTTCCCCTAGGGAGTCTATGCCCATATATGGACTCCCGTCACGAGTTCATGAGGTTGGGTTAGGTTACGCAATCAATTTCTCGGAAATCCATTTCCCCTAGGGAGTCTATGCCCATATATGGTGTGGGGTCAGAGTTAGACTACATTGTAGATGGCAGCAGTGGTGTCGTCTGGGTGTACTAGGGTCATCCCTACTAAAATGGTTGAAAGTAGTTTAAATGTCTAGCTTCGATGGAGAGATTAATATTTAAAGCTCAAAATGCTGATAGAATCAAGTTCGTTGTTGTGATCAATTGGCAAATCCACATCATTTTTGGCAAAAGCAAATAGTAGCGAAGCAATTTAAAAAATAGGCAATTTCTTTTCCTAGCAATAGTGCTATTTGTATTATTTATTAAAAAATGTCACTTTTTGAAGCCCTTATAGTGCAATAAAAAAAGTACATGAACGGGGTTTTGACTATTTACATGGCTTTATAAAACAAAATCTAAAACTCAATAAATAGTAGGTTATGTACAAGACTAATTTTGACATAACTTCTTTTTATAATAAATGCTGACTATTATGATAAATGAAAGATTAATAGCTTATAAGAAACAAATTCTACAGCATTATAATGTTTAGCTCTAATTCTGAAAAATAGGGATAATTTTAAATTTATTTTTTTCAAGATATTAAATTTTCTACTGAAAGTTTAGGGCATTTTCTTTTTCTTGGCGTTACTGCTATCTGTAACATTTGTAAATAACGATTGTTTTTCGAGTATTTATAGCGCTATTTAAAAAAATAAAAATATGTGGATTCATCTTTATTTAAAATGAATTGTAAAATTGGGCTCAACATTTGAAATTCAAGAATTACCATTCCCCCCCCCCATGGGATTGGTCTTATGATTGCGCCCCTCTAAGGGTCAGACCTGGGTGTACCTCACCCTTAATAGTATAGTATGGTGTACCAATGGTATAGTATGGTATAGTATGCCGTCATGGAATTTATAGAATGCATATGTTTACCACCAACCCTTCCCAAGATTGGTCCAATAATTATAATAGTGATTTTGTAAAAATCTAAATTATTTTCAATCCAAGCTATTTACTGCACATAATCCTCTAGGGGCTGCTCATAACCTCTCTGCTGTATCTACCAGGTTATTTGTTGTTACTTCATCTGGTGAGTGCACTTTCTTACCAAAGTAGTTTATAATTTCGTTTTGTAGTTTTATACTTTTGTTTTATTATTATTAGTTTTATTATTATTGTAGTTTTATTTCTAACAACGATTTCTACTAAGCTTCAAACTTTCGGTTTTATTTTTTAAAGTTTTTAAATTGCTGCAATCCCTTGTTAAAATATATACAAATATTTTTGCAAGTACCAGTTTTTTTTGCTCTTCTCAATTAAAGGTTTTTTTCATACTGCTTCTATTCAAAAATATTTGATTATTACAGCATTTTCAATTTCTAACAACGATTTCTACTAAGCTTCAAACTTTTGGTTTTATTTTTTAAAGTTTTTAAACTGTTGCGATCCCTTGTTAAAATATATACAAATATTTTTGCAAGTACCAGTTTTTTTTGCTCTTCTCAATTAAAGGTTTTTTTCATACTGCTTCTATTCAAAAATATTTGATTATTACAGCATTTTCAATTTCTAACAACGATTTCTACTAAGCTTCAAACTTTTGGTTTTATTTTTTAAAGTTTTTAAACTGTTGCGATCCCTTGTTAAAATATATGCAAATATTTTTGCAATTAACAGTTGTTTTGCTCTTTTGTCAGTTAAATGTCTTTTCATATTGCAATCTATTCAAAGATTTTTTATTATTACAGCATGTCCGATTTCTAAGAACGATTTCTACTAAGCTTCAAACTTGGTTTTATTTTTTAAATTGTTGCAAACCCTTGTTAAAATATGTACAAATATTTTTGCAATTACCATTTTTTTTCTCTTTTCTCAATTAAATGTTTTTTCATACTGTTTCTATTCAAAAATATTTGATCATTACTGCATGTCCAATTACTAACAACAATTATTACACAGCTTCAAACTTTTGGTTTTATTTTTTAAAGTTTTAAAATTGTTTCGATCCCATGTTAAAATATATGCAAATATTTCTGCAATTACACGTTTTTTGCTCTTTCCGCAATTCAATGCAGTGGCGGATCCAGGATTTTTTCTTGGGGGGGGGGGAGGCGCAAAATAGGTTGATCCGATAAAAAAAAACTTGTTTTTTATTTAATTTTTGAACGTTTTTGAATAAATGCAGGTTTTGATTTTGGCTCACCGTACATGAATAATCAACACCAAATTTGCATATTAATTTTACTTTTATTTGGTTAAATGGCTTTCTCGAACGTTGTTTAGTTTTATTTACGAAAGGTTTTTATTAGTAATAAATATATGTAGCTTACGAATTAACTTACGTAACGAGTTTCTATATTTATATATTTTTAATACGTATATTAGGGGGTTCGCCCCCTAGTCAATATCTTGCTCTTTACGCTAAAGTTCGAATTTTGTTCGAATTCTTTAAAAATGACCCCTTAATCACAAAGGCCGTAAAGAATAAATAGATCTTATGAAAGTACTAAAAAATCTATGGCTTAAAGAGTGAGGTATTGACTAGGGGGCGAACCCAATCATATACGTAATATCTTCTGTTCGTTTTAAGTTTTGATGTTGCTCCTTACTTTCAGTTGAAAAACTTGTTTTTTTTTTAATATAATATCTGATCTTTTTTTAAAATAGTGCTGGGAAATATGGCACCCCCTTCATAGCAATGTCCCTTCCCACATGAAAAATTCCTCCATGTAAAGATCCTCCCACATACCCCCCGACCCATCCCCCCTTACTACCAGAAAAAATCCCCCTGGAAACGTCTGTATACTTCCCAATAACCAATACTATATGTTAACATTGGGTGAAGTTAATAACTCCCGGGGACTTTGGAGGATTAAGTCATACTAAAAGACATAGTTATAATATTTTCGACCATGCTGAACAAAATGGCTATCTCAAAATTTTGATCGGATGACTTTGGGAAAAACAAAGAGCGTGGGAGGGGGCCTAGGTGCCCTCCATTTTTTATCACTTAAAAAGGGTACTAGAACTTTTAATTTCCGTTCCAATGAGCCCTCCCACGATATTCTAGGACAGTTGGGTCGATACGATCGCCCCTCTGGGAAAAAAAACAAATAAACACGCATCCGTGATCTTTCTTCTGGCAAAAAATACAAAATTCCACATTTTTGCAGATAGGAACTTGAAACCTCTACAGTAGGGTTCTCTGATACGCTGAATCTGATGGTGTGATTTTCATTAAGGTTCTATAACTTTTAGGGGGTATTTCCCCCTTTTTTCGAAAATCAGCCAAATTTTCTCAGGCGCGTAACTTTTGATGGGTAGGACTAAACTTGATGAAACCTATATATTTGAAATCAGCATTAAAATTTGATCCTTTTGATGTATCTGTTGGTATCAAAATCCCGTTTTTTAGAGTTTTGGTTACTATTGAGCCGGGTCGCTCCTTACTTACAGTTCATTACCACTGTAAACTTATTTTTACTTTTTTCTGTATGCCTTTTATATTGGCTTATGTAACGGTTTACGTAAATTCGAAGATAGTCAATAAACGTTGGTATGTGGTCTTTATTAAATATCGTGAGAATGCACATACAGAGAAAATAAGGTAGCGCAAGAACAACTAACTAAGACGAAGGCGAAAGATGGACTGCCTTCCAAATTATACCCTTGGCCCCCAACTCCCTAGAATCGGAAGTCCCAGCGATTGGCTGTTCGACTGGCCTGGGAACGAACCGTTCACACGATAAGCTGTGGCCCTCCTGGAAGACCCTCTAGAGAAGCTATTGTTGACATATACATTGCTAACTCTGTTAGTAACGAGACACCAGAAAAAGGCTTCTCGAATTTATGTTTCAAATACTTTACAGATTCTCCCCCCTGTTTACGTTAAATTTCCCAAATTTGGTTTATCCCGTTATCATTAAACCCTCAAACTTTAATTGAATTCAAAACATTCAATACCCTTCCCAAATTATTCACTTCTCACCTACTAACATTCTACAGCATAAAATAGTAACAATTACATAATATAAACACTACCCAATACTTACATAAGTAAACACTTACATAGTATAAACGAACCACAGTAACAACAGTAGTCGGAAACTGGATATTTTATCACTTCATTTTTCTCTGTATGCTTTAAAAATTGACTTGTTCTCCATACCCCTGAATTTGATGAGGACAAGGAAAGTTGGGATTATGTATAAATTTCGGATTAGAGCTAAAGGAAGGACCGAGAAAGGCTAATTAATCCGGAAAATACCAGTGACAAATAAATGAAATTGCATAAACTTATTAAATAATGGAATATATATGTCAACCATTGCAGTTTGATATGCTGCAATGACGTCAAGATATTATTCTCAATAAAATCCTCGGGGTTTTGTTTCTGCGCAACGCCCCAGTTTTGACATATTTGGGTTTGCTGTACTAACTTGTGGTTCGACAAATGGCAGTACTACTGGTGATATCTCTACATTACTATTAGCGCCCCCGCGAGGCATCAACCTCATCTCGCAGGACATTAAAACCAGCTCCCTTTCCATGGGTAGCCAAACCGCTCTGCGAGGCATCAATACCATCTTGCAGTGCATCAAAACCATCCCGCGAGGCATCAACCTCATCTCCCGGGACATTAAAACCAGCTCCCTTTCCATGGGTAGCCAAACTGCCCTGCGAGGCATCAAAACCATCTCGCAGCGCATTACAACCATCCCGCGAGGCATCAACCTCATCTCGCGGGAAATTAAAACCAGCTCCCTTTCCCTGGGTACCTGTAAAGGCCTTTGGCCTTTTCCCTATCGCTTCAAGGTATTCAGTTAAAGTTTTAACGTGACGTCTTCTCTTTGAAGTTGTCCTATGTGTTCATGGTCTAAACCTAATATTGAGTTCCTTTTATACCGCTGACACCACTTTATTGGGGGGTAATCTACGTGGGTCACCACTTATTGGTGCAAATATGGCGCAAAAAGGATGCTATGCGACTTACTCGAGGGGGAGAACCCAAAGTAGTGGGATTCCCGCGGTTCCTCCAACGCTTCCGTGTCTACTAGCGTGATCGAATGGTCCCAGGGGCCACTTTTAAGGCCAAGGGTTACCGGTAATATTTCTAACTATCTCTTTAGACTCGACCTAGGCTGAAAAGTAAAAGATTATATAGTATAAAAAATCTTACTGTATTCAAGACACGCTAAAAAAAAGAACTGACTTAAAAAAGGAACTATTTCCCCCAGCCCGCTCCGCCAGCCGCGTGTCTGCGACGGGATAACGGGGTGGTAATGAATTTTTCCAGCCAATCCGAGGGCTTACTAAGTTACTGGTCAAACCTCCCTAACTGCGCAATCTAATACCTCGAGGTCTATGTAACCAACTACGCAATTAGGAGGACAAAATGGCGCCACAAAATTACAGGAAAATTAATAATTATTAGTAGGGGAATGAAAATAATTAAGGGGCCAAAAGAAAAGAATCTGGGAAGGACATTTATCTGAACAAACTGGGACCAAGGGTTCCAACACCTCCCTCCTAAGATAAATGGCCGCTACTCGGTGGATTGGCTGGAAACTCAGACATAAAATAAATAACATTAAACTCAAAATTATCAAACTTGTATCGTCTCTTCTTTCTTCCACCAATGCCTGTACTTCCATCGCTTGGCTCAGGATTCGTCGTCATCCCCACGTCTCTATCGTAGAACCATCATGGTCTAGATCGTATAGCATCCGCATTTGGTTTTGCAAATTGAAGTTCCCGAGATTCGTAGAAATTCATTGTGCGCAGCACAATCAAAAACAAAAATTTTCTCGCTCTCACGAATTTACATTTGAGAGGAGCCGAGAATCAGTTCTTGGCACTTTCGATGATGCCAGCTAGACCCCGGCGCCGCGCCGGCGGATCGACCGAACGCCGCCGACGAGAGGCCCAGTCAAACGCCGCCGAAGTGTCGTAACGCCGCCGGCGCGCCGCAGGCACGCCGCCGCCGGCAGAGGTGGCGGCGTTCGGTCGACTTTAAATTATTTTTACGGCAATTCTTTATTGCATCAACCGCAAAGTCGGAGCTTTTCCTTCTCGTGTGGTTTAGTATTTCGATTTTCCTGATTAGAAATCAAGCAGAGCTTGCACTATCCCCGAATTTTCGGGTATTTCCCCGAAAATCTATGCGTCATCTCGAAAAAAAATGTGGTTCCCCGAATCCCCGAAAATCACGCAATCACGGTGCCACCCCTAGTGATATATCACCAGTGACTTTCCCTGCCAAATATTACTTTGTATACCATAGTTTTTCACTGCTCTCTTGTTCATTAATTTTCGTCTCTTTTGTTACTTTGCATAAAAACCAGATAGATGCAATATGCTATTGCAAATATTGCGATATACACAGTTCTTCATATGTTGACAAAAAAAGTATCGTCTTTATGAAATGAGTTTAAATCAATTGGAATGCAGTTTCCCAATCGCTATTTCTTACATCATTCGTAGTCAAGAATTTTATTTTCAAGTTGAATAGAATTATAGAACGCATTCACTACTATACAGCTTCAGCCTTTTGTTGGATTTTGAAATTGACAGCCGACAGACTGTTTCTACAGCTGAATTGTAAGTTTGCAGATTTTTTTTTTTTGCTGTTTTTAGATAAGATTTTCTTAGTGTTTAATACTCAATTATTGAACACCTGATAGAAAATACAATCTTCTTTCTCGGACATTTTACCCCCCCCCCCCCCTAAAAAAATAGACTTTGGTTGAGGCAAAATTTAGCTATAGACTAAGCTATGTACAAGGTTGGGGAATTAAAGATTGAACCGGAAGTTACCCCAAAAATATGATTAATAAATAAATTGTAAATTATTGCCTATAGGGGAGGGGATAGGGGGCTATCATTTTTAAATGATAATACCTCATTTTTTTTTTGAAAGCAGGGATGCCAAAAAGATAATTATTTTTTTCATTTAAAGTGGAGACAGAAGAAAATGATATCAAATTCCCTGGGAAAGCATTGAAATATTTTGATAGACACAGGGCCCCCCATTAGAATTTGTTCATAGGATTTGGTCTTTTGCGATTTCTCATAGGCTACTGGCCTTATTTGGCTTTTGTGTGTGCTCCCTTTTAATTCGATTCTTTGGATCTTATGGAATGCCATGGCGAATCTATCACTCAGTTTTCCAATAATTTGAGGTATATCTGAATAATTTCGACATTTTTTGTGTTGTCTTTGTAACCCTTTACTCATACCCTCAATTTTTTTTTCAAGGATTACTAAGCTGTTTAACGTTATTTTGCGTGTTTGTTTGAACCATATACTGACCTTGTTAATTATTCAGTAAATTATTTTTCTAATGAAAGCTGAGACGGTATCCTATCAAGGTGGTATCCAGAGGGGGGAGGTAGGGAGGTATTATATTTAAATGACAATAGCTCGAAATTTTATTTATTGAAAGCAGGGATCCCAAAAAGTTCACTTTTTTTAATTTAAAGCAGAGACGGCATCCTTTCAAGGTGGTATCCAGAGGGGGGGGGGTAGGGAGGTATTATATTTAAATGATAATAGCTCGAAATTTTATTTATTGAAAGCAGGGATCCCAAAAAGTTCACTTTTTTTAAATTTAAAGCAGAGACGGCATCCTTTCAAGGTGGTATCCAGAGGGGGGAGGGGGGTATTGAGCAATCATATTTAAATGATAATACCTCGAATTTTTTTTTAAAGCAGGGGTGCCAATAAGTTAATTATTTTTTTATTTAAAGCAGATACGGTATCCTATCAAGATGGTATCCAGAAGGGGGGCATAGGGAGCTATTATATTTAAGTGACAGTACCTTGATTTTTTTTTTTTTTTTTTTGAAAGCAGGGATGCCAAAAAATTGAAAAGTTGACAAAATTAACAAGATTTTCGTGAGTTATACTTGATACAGCACTTGCATGGTTTTATCGTCCAAAGGGAAAGGGACATATGCGTCCAATCCGGTTTTTTTCCTATTGATGAAACGGGTTTACTTTGAAAACATTCATTCATATGTACCAGGCAGATTCACACTAAAACGAATTGGTGTGACGAAAGCGATATCGACATCCCCACCTAACGTTGCGCTCGAGTAACAATGGCGCCCTTGGTCCAGTGCCCAAGTTACATTAAAAGGCCAGGTCATAATAAAAGCTTTCAATTTGTGAGGTTCAAGGAGGAGTCTTTGACAGTCTTATGACCTCAGGGTACTAGATGTTGCAACGTTCTTACGTATCTACAGTGGTTTAGAAAATTCGATCACCCCACAAATGATTACCAAAAATATGCACAAATGTAACATTTGGAATATTATAACACTTTTTTCAAAGCTTTGAAGAAAAGCAAAAAATTCTAAATACCCCTAACTACGCTTGAAAGCTATTTTAAAAAGAAACTCTTTGGATATTTCCATGGAAGTGACCATAGCAGAAGCTTTGAGCCTGGGTGGGGATCAAAGGGGAGTCTAAGTATTTTGACCACAGGTGACTTAGTGTTGCGACTTTGTTAAATTTTGGAATTCTTGTGAGCATTTGGAAATCAAAGCTTAAACTCAATAACTGATACTAAGTGTCCTAACATTTTGCTTGGATTAAAAGTGACGAACTAGGATGAACATTTCAACATTTTTCTGGAGCTACTTCAGTCTGCATATTATTTCATTTAATTACACTTAAGACTGATGAGCTTTTCATTGTTTACCTAAGAAAATAGCTGGCACTTCATTTTTCTTCATAGCGAATAATCTATTAAGTGTTTTTTGTGTCATTGTAATTGAAGTGTTCTCATGTGAAGCGTTCATCATGTATTTTTCAATTTGATAAATTTACCCCTTTTAGATACAGTTTATAATTTGACTGATATTAGGTATTTATCAGTTTATAATTTGGAATGAATCCCCAAAAGAAAAAAAGAATAATATCCAAAAGAGCAGCCAAAAGCGACAAAAAAGCAGCAGTTCAGCCTTAGCCTACATGACATATATTCTATAAAGAAGCCAACAAAAACTTTAAAATGCATTTTTTTAATTGTAATTAAAAACCAGTTTTTAATACCAGAAGGCTTCTTAGGAATCCAAAAGAGCAAAAAAAAACAATCAATATCAAAGTCGCCCATTTCAACTGTTTTAAATGTGACAAAACAGATATAGGCAAAGGGCATTATGAAAAAATTAAGCTTCTAAGTTCAAAGTTATATTCAAAGTTTTTACCCAGATAACTGACGAATTTTGGGATACGGTATTTGAAGTTTTATATGCAGTAATGCTCGATGAAAAAAACTACTAATTTTGATAATTATTTATGTTAAGAATACATAGCTAATAGATACTTCAAATACTCGTATAATGCAAGGGTTCTGAAACGCCACAGCCTTTTCGTTTCTACCAGATTTCTACTTCTCTTGATGAATAACGAAGAAGACCAGTTTCCAGCCAGCGACTTGTGAATTTTTGATCTCATGAATAGGCTCGAATCTGTTGTAAATTTAAGCCAGGATTTTAGAAAGACTGATGAAAACATTAATGTTTGCGGTCAACATTGATCGCGCCGGCGGCGCGCCACCGACATCTTACCGGCGACGCGCCGCCGGCGTCTTACCGGCGGCGCGGCTTGGCGTGCTATTTTTTGCCCCGCCGCCGCCGGTCTTCCCTCATCGGCGCGGCGCCGGGGTCTAATGCCAGCCATCATGAAAAATTTGGCTGAACTAGCCTCTTAATTTCCATAGGTGGAAACAACCCCACATCTCAATGAAAAGTAAATTGCCCTTTGGCATAATTTCAAACAATTCAAGGCCGAAAATACACAGGCCTGTGAAAACGATAAGGGTACTGGGAATGAAGTAAAATTTTAAGCGAACCATGAATCGCCTTCTTTCTGGGTTTCCTCTCCTGAGATAATTAAATGAAAAATATGCGTTGATGCTAATTGAAGATGAAACTTCGATACTGACTATGGTTTTCCGGAAATAATTGTCAGTTTCCATTAAGAATAACAGCTATGAATAGGGTTACTGGACAAAGGTTTGGGTGAAGTATGAAGTGACTGGGAGAGAGTATCCCCAAGGACTCCAGATCAGAGAGGCAAAATCTCGGTAAAGGGATCACAACTTGTCCGCCAGTTGTGCATTAAGGAGGAGGGATATCTTTCGCGACTTCCCGCAGGGGATCTTCCCCAAGGGATTCCTCCCCCTCATAAAGGATTGACGTATCTTTTGAGTTGATAATACTAATCTCTGATTCCTTTCCAAGTTTTTCCAATTCGACTCGACATTCAGTATCTCCCAACTATCCCCCAACCCGTTGTATGTCATTCATCTCTATTTTGTAACCATCTTGTTTTATTCCCCATGGGTCTTTGACCTCTTCTTCCCCCCTATTATTTATGTTATCAAGGCACAGCCCATCCAACATTTTTTTAAACTTATATTATTCTTTTCTCACAATCGGGACATGCCGTCAGCATTTCCGTTATCTGTCCCCGGTCTCGATTTTATTTCGAAATCATATTCTTGTAAGCACAGGGCCCATCGTGCCAATCGTCGGTTATCTGGCTTCATTATATTTAGCCATCTCAATGGGTTGTGATCTGTCACTATTGTAAATTTTCATCCATATACGTAATAGTCAAGTTTTTTGACTGCGTATATTATCGCAAGACATTCTTTTTCTATCGTGCTATAATTTAATTCTGCTTTTGACAATTTTCTGGATATAAATGTAATTGGATGCTCCCCATCTTCAAAATTTTGTGATAAAACTGCCCCTAATCCGTAATCTGAACTGTCAGTTTGTAGCAGAAATGGTAAGGAAAAATCTGGATTTTTCAGTATTCTTTCGCTACAAAGAGCATCTTTCAATGTATCAAATGCAGTTTGTTCACTTTCTGACCATTTAACGGGGTCTACGGCCCCTTTCCTTGTTAGCTCCGTCAAAGGTGTAGCAATCATTGCAAAATTTGGTATGAATTTTTGGTAATATCCTGCCAACCCCAAAAATGACCGAACTTTTTTCTTTGTGGTCGGAACTGCTGCGTTTCTATTTTTTTCTGTTTTTTCCCTTAGTCGGGCTATTATACCGTTTCCTATTTTGTGTCCCAGGTATTCTGTCTGTGACTGTACTAATTTACATTTTTCTACATTCAAAGTTAGTCCTGCTCTCCTCAGCCTGGTTAATACTTGTTCCATATGGATTAGATGTTCATTGAACGAGTTCGAAAATACTATAATGTCATCCAAGTAGGCTCTTGTATATGGTAAGGAATTTAAAATATAATCTACTAGACTTTGGAATGTTGATGGTGCCCCTTTTAGTCCAAATGGCATGTACCTAAATCGGTACAACCCAAAAGGAGTAATAAAGGCAGTTTTGGCTGAATCATCTGGGTGCATTTTACTTGCCAATGCCCCCTTCTCAAGTCCAAAATGGATATAAATTTTGCGGAACCTACTGACTCTAGAATTTCGTCCATTCTTGGTATCGGATACGCGTCTGACTCGGAAATATTATTTAGTTTTCTATAGTCTACGCAAAATCTATGGAGCCATCCTTCTTCGGGACTAATACGACTGGTGCTGCATATTCTGAATTTGATGGTTCTATAACCTCTAAATCGAGCATTCGGTCTATTTCTTTTTTTCATCTCTTTCCTTTTAGCTTCTGGTATTCGGTACGGGTATTGTTTTATTGTTTTCTTGGCCTTTAATAGTATTTTATGTACTACATTTTCTGTTTTTCTCGATTTGGTCTGTTAATACGTCTGCAAATTCCGTGAATAACTTATTTAATTGGGATTTCTGAGCTTGGCTCAGATGTGTTTCTGCCGAAACTCTTTCAATGGCATTTATATGTGTTTCCGCCGGGTCTATTGTACCTAAAGGGGCACTTTCCTCGTCATGTTCTGAGGTCGAAATCATGAGACAGCGCTTCTGTGGATCCTTGTGGTTTTCTTTTTCATTTTCCTTGTTAAATTTCCTCAGTAAATTCACATGGTAAACTTCTTCCTTTTTCCTTGCTTCATCTAATTCTATCATATAATTTACATCATTCATTTTCTTTTTCACCTTAAACGGTCCCTTCCGTGAATTCGTGCATTCGGGCGGATTTATCGTACCATGTTTTCGTTTTTTCTGCATATTCCCCCTGTGCTTGCTTGGCAATTTAATGGTATTTATTCAGTTTTTCTCGTAGTGATAGCAAGTGGGTTATCACTGTTTCTTCATTTTTATCCTCATTCTCCCATGATTCCTTTAAAATGTCTAACACCCCCCTCGGGTTTGTCCCATATAGTAATTCAAATGGCGAGAACCCTGTAGCTTGGTGTGGGGTTTCTCTGTATGCAAAAAGGACATAAGGAAGCATTTTGTCCCATTGGTTTACAGCATCTCTTACAAAACATCTCAACATACTAATTAGGGTTCCGTTAAATCTTTCTGTCACTCCATTTGTCTGAGGATGGAATGGAGTAGTTAATACTTGTTTAATGCCGAGAATTTCGTATAATTTTCGGATGTATGTCGATATAAAATTGGTTCCATTATCTGTTAAAATTTCCTTCGGGATTCCGTGACGTGAGACATATTTCGCTAATTCTTCTGCGATTTTTGGTGATTTTACTTTTCGCATTGGGATAGCTTCTGGGTATCTTGTAGCCAAATCATTAATAACTAGAATGAATCTGTTTCCCGCGCTAGATTTCGGAAGTGGACGTACAATGTCCATTGAAATTCTCTCAAATGATTTGCCGAAAATGGGCATTTTTTTCATTGGAACTTTCTCATTTGGTTTTTTGTATGCGACTAATTGACAATCTTTGCATCTTTTACAAAAGTTGATAATTTCCCTTCTTAATCCTTTCCACCAAAAACGCTGCAAGACTCTATCTCTTGTTCTTTGGGATCCCATGTGTCCTCCCGTTGGGCTTGAGTGAGCCAACTTTATTACCGCTTTCCTTAATTCATGTGGTACCAAAAGTTGTAATTTTCTAGGGTTTTCCCCAGTCTCCATTATTTTGTAAAGTAGATTTCCATTACTGGACAACTGTTTAGTTTGCGGGTTTTTTTGATTCGTTAGTGCTAGTTTTATTTTTCTGCAATCTCTATCATTTGTTTGTAATTCTGCGAATTTTTCGGAGGTTACCCCGCGTATTTCGGTTAATTCATCTTTGGTTTCCTCTGCTTCTCTTTCTACGGTCAATAATTTCTCTTGTTTATGTTTATATTCCTGTTTATCCGCCCTTTTTCGGCTTTTCGGTTTTCTTAGTTTTGCATTTCTTATGAACATCTCGTCGTTAAATTGAAATAGGTTTTGTATATTTTGATCATCATTTTCATTAGTGGGCGGCACAGCCTCCCTTTTATTTTTTTCTTGACTTCGTGTCACCGCATTTACTTTTTTTATCATGGAGGTTGCATTTAGTGTAAGAAAGTTTTCTTTATTGCCGAAATCTCCCCCTAATAAAACGTCTACTGCAAGAGTAGGTACAACCCCTACTTTTAATTCCTTTTTAACCGTATTTCCCTCTTTATTGACTAGTTCTATTATGACCTGAGCTGTCGGACATTTATGTTTTGCTCCATAGTAGCATAGCGCTGCCACTTTATTTTTGTAATTTACGTCGGTTTTCTTTATCAAGTCTTCCCGTACATAGGTTTGGTCGCTGCAGGAATCAATAGCTATTTCTACCGATTTACCATTTAGTTCGCCACATACTTTGTGTGATTCTGCAAATGCGCAAGTTTTCATATTCTCCGGGCTTTTAACCCATGCGGTTCTCTTATACGTTTGAGACTTTTTCCAATTCTCTCGGGATCGATCGTTTCTCGGATAGTCCTGTCTTCCGTTTGCCCCATCGTCCCTTGTTTTGTAATTATTGCCGTAATTTTTTTTCGCGCTACGGCAATCTGAGGCATAATGTCCTCGTTTATTACAGTTATAACAGGTAACGTCATACTGTTCCTGTTTTTGGCCTTATTTTCTACCGTCTTTATTTGGGCAATTGGTGCTATAGTGGCCGCCCAAGTTATAGTGGTAGCATGTTACTTCTCCTTGTGTTTGCCATATTTAGCTAGCATTCTTTTTATTTTCCGTGTATGGGTATTCTTTCCTATCATTTCCTCCTAACCTTGTTCTTTGTGGGAATGCCTCTCTCCTAATTTCAGTGTGCCTGTCTGCTAATTCGGACATTTCTTCAATTGTTTGTGGGTTTTTCTCTTTTAGGTACATTTTCATACTTGGATGGGTATTTTCTAAGAATTTTTCTATTACTATTTTATTTATTACTTCCGTCAATTTTTCTTTTATCTCTTCCGGCTCTTCATACATTCTATAATTTTCTGCCACTTTATTGGGGGGTAATCTAGACAAGAAAGAGAGAAAGAGAGGATAGCTAGAGAGCAGAGAGAAGTAATATTTAAGTAATCTCTCTCGGTTTCTATTTTTATATCTGCCTTAGCAGCCTTAATTAAATCGTTAGAAAATTCCTCAAGCTCTACCAAAATCGTGCGGCGAGACAGTTTTATTACCTTATCCCCGTCATTAAAGATAACCACCAAACTAGCATTACGAGTGACCACGTGCAGTGAGTATTTTAAATTGTCTACTAAATCATCTGAAGGGTAGAATAAAACTGTAGAACCGTCTGCAATGTCATTACCATCTCTGGATCTAAAGCTTAATTGAACAATTTTCATAGTTCCAGGGCCGACCGAAATGACTTTTGGTAATACAACGCTACCTGTACAAAACGACTGAAAATTGCAGAGGTTATTCTGTCTAGCTGATAACCCAAATGTAATGGTATTTGTATGGAGGTCAATTGTGGAATTCAGAGCATGCAAAATATCCCATCCGAAAATCACCTCGTAATCCACATTAGGAAAAATAAAAAACTGTACATTTTTATAACGCGTATCCCTCTTTTCATACTGCCCACCCTTACTGAAACAGTTAAACGCTGGATGACCTGGTTTCCCGCATGATCCGCATTTTTGATAGCATTCCATAGTGCTGTGTCTCCCCTCCACAAGCAAGACACTCTTTTCCTCTCTCATCACAATATCTATCACTACTATGCCTACTATCGTAACTTACCCGACCATGAACATTTCCACGCCCACGACCTTGCAAACCTTCATCATTGAGTCCAAATTTAACACTCGTCAGAGCAGAAAGAAATTCATCGGAAGAAGAAGACGTCTCTCCTTCCCCCACTATCTGTTCTATCTGTTCATATTGTTTTGTAACCTTGTACTCATCACCTAAACAAAAAATTTCTGCAGTATGCTCTAACAAATACCGTTTGTAGGCTGGTCTGATCCCCTCCTTGAATAAATTAAGAGCAAGTCTTCCAAGGACTACACCATCATCACTGGCTTCTAAGGACACCCTACATGACCTTTCTAATTTTTGCATCCTTCTATAGAATAGATGTACCGTTTCATCCTTAAATTGAACCACACCTATAAACTCTGCAACTATTTTTCCTACTGTTTTGCCTGGGGCACATGCTACAAGTAATCCATGTTTTAAACTTGACAAATTTATAATCGAGGGAGCCAGGTCCTCAAAAAATGGGGCAAAACGACCCATGGGCCAAAAGTGACGGGGCCAAAAGAGCAAGGCGTTGAGGAGGGCACAGCCCCTTTCATATACGGAATAATTTCTGATCGTTTTAAGTTTTAATGTTGCTCCTTACTTTCAGTTATTTTTTCTTTTTTAATTTAATTTTTGAACGTTTTTGAATTAATATAGACCACACACACACACACACACACACACATATATATATATATATATATATATATATATATATATATATAATATATATATATATATATATATATATATATATATATATATATATAATATATATATATATATATATATATATATATATATATATATATATATATATATATATATATATATATATATATATATATAATATATATATATATATATATATATATATATATATATATATGTATATATATATATATATATATATATATATATATATATATATACTTATATATATATATATATGTATATACATATACATATGTGGTCTTAGAATGTATTTATTTTATTCGTAAGAATGAAATTCATTTGTTCACAATGAAAGGAGAAATCAAAGAGCATGAGAAAATTTAGGGTACTGCATCTTGGACGATTTAATGTGGGAAGAAAGAGATTAAAACCTACAAGCGCCACTGACAGTGTAGCGCCTGGCGTGTCATTAAAAAAAAAACATAAATATACAAGAATATTTTAATAATAGATAAAATTTATATACAATCTTATAGCATTAAAGCACAAAATTTCTCTCTACGTGATAATTAATCAGAATATTTTTTTTAGAATCGTGTAAGTATGCGCAAAGCAAGCCTATATTAGCTTGGAGTAGTCTTGGCAGGCAAAGCGACTAATTTACCTTAGGTCTAGCGTTAAAATTGTTCAGCTTTTTTTTACCCTCCCATAACTTTTAAAGCGCCTCAGAAGACAAGTATCTACAGTTTAGGGCACAATAACAAAAAAAAAAAATAATGTCAAATGCTAGAAGGTTTTGGTTATTTTCCTTTTGCAACAATTAGCCCCAGCTTAACCGTTTTATAAGTTTTATACACTATTTTAGCCAGATACAACCTAAAAAGTACATCTCACACTTATCTAAGACAATTCATCCAACTGATTAACCACCCGTAGCACCTGACACCTACCCAATTCAAATGATTTGCAACCCGTCAATGCTTAAATAAAAAAAAAAAAAAACACACAATAGTTACGGTGTATTGTATGTTGTTTGTTGGCATTTTTCCTGTTTTAATATGTGCTATTTAATTCTACGCTTCGTGAGTCGCATGCTGACCAATTGCCCGCGTAGCGCAGATATCGATCTCCTGATTCTCCTGAACGATCTCATGACGTTTTATTTCATTTCTTCTACATTTTGAAATAGAAAATATGCCAAATTATGAAAAAATTGCTTTACTTAGAAACATTTAAAAAAAAATTAAAGAATATTATTGATACTTAAATTCAAATTTGTATCTAAAATTTGCTTATAATCAGTGGGTTTTCTGAATGAAGGTGTAGTTTCTCATCCAATATTATTTTGTGCTGATTATCTTTTTCCATTAAAAGGTCCAAGTTTTTCTCAAGGTGGGGTGGGGCTTGTCAACAAACTAGTTCCGCACTGCTTTCTTTTCCTTTATTCTGACTTCTGTTGAATCATTAAAGGTTCACTAACTTCAATTCAGAGCACAATGAGTAAGCTGTTGGAGTTTCATGAGATAACCTGCGACGGAGCAGAGGAAAAAGCAACGATTGAAGAAATCAAGGAGCTGATGGAAGTTGGTGCCGCAGATTTTGAGACACTGAAGAATAAAGAGATGATGCTCGCTGAAAAAATCAAATCCACTTTTCTACTTCTTAATAAGGTAATTTCTATTTTCTCTCAGATAAAGTTTAAACAAGTGTCATCAGTTTGACTCCGAAAATTCGGAAGAAGTCGTGCAACATTTTTTTTTTTTTTTTAAATTTAATCTAATCTTATTTTATGTTTCATTGTAACACATAATTTTGATATTCATATCAAATCCGTGTTGAAATTCTCATGATGAAGATTAGTATTTAACTTAGGATCTTGTCTTAGAGCCTTGTTTGTGATGCCAGACAGATTAAGTATTTGATGGGCCACTATTATTTCTTCTATATTGAAAAACTGTGAAGGGAGGAGTGCGCGCAGTGTTGTGCTGCCTCTGGTGGCTTGGTGCTGCGATAAGCCGTTAGTAGTAATAGTTTACAATAATATATTTTATTCCTAACATTGTCGATAGGTAAACATATTCCTAACGATATCGTCGATTTTATATCGATATTATATCGATATAATATCGATACAATGTCGATATTATATCGACAACGATATAATATATTTTATTCCTAACATTGTCGATAGGTAAACATATTCCTAACGATATAATATCGTCGATTTTATATCGATATTATATCGATACAATATCGATACAATGTCGATATTATATCGATAGCGATATAATATATTTTATTCCTAACATTGTCGATAGGTAAACATATTCCTAACGATGTAATATCGTCGATTTTATATCGATATTATATCGATATAATATCGATACAATGTCGATATTATATCGACAACGATATAATATATTTTATTCCTAACATTGTCGATAGGTAAACATATTCCTAACGATATAATATCGTCGATTTTATATCGATATTATATCGATATAATATCGATACAATGTCGATATTATATCGACAACGATATAATATATTTTATTCCTAACATTGTCGATAAATAGTAAACATAAACTCAGACTGGTCCATAAAAACAATTTCTTAGCTGTGAGCTATTCTATGGAATGCCAGTTAACTGCAAAATAGGATATGCAGTTGACCTTCACCGATCAATCCCAAGGGTCAGTTGGAGAGACCAAGTGAGCAACGATGGGACTCATATCCACACAGGCAAGCAAGATGTTGCCTTCATTGTGAGACAATAAAGATGGCGATACCTTGGGCCTATCCTTTCCACGTGAGACCACATACTTCCAAAAATTAGCTTTAACTGGCAACCGGAAGGCACCCATCACTAAGGAAGACCAAAGAACAGGCTTCTAAGGACGTACAAATGTGATAGAAGAGTTCTTTAGGCGAGTCTCATCATGGAGTGGGAGGACATCAATTCAGTGACCCACTTGAGGGAAAAATCGAGGCTAATTACTGGTGCACTGTGTGCTTCTGAAGACACTGGAGGAACTAAGATAAAGACAAGCAGAAGAACAAAAATAATTCGGATACAAAATAATGAGCTTTTAAGAAAGGGATTTTAAAAAAGAAATTTGTTTTTTTAAAACGGGATTTTGCATGAGGTGCTAACGGTTGAATTACCCTCAGCTAACCACAAACTACAGAATTACAGTTCAGCACCGTTTTCCTCGCTCGAGGGAAGCATACACGAACTGTTTTCCAACACTTCCAGGCAACGGAGTATCTAGGAGTTTTGTCCGATGGGGCAATTTTTTGGGGGGTGGGGGGTTCACAAAGAAAACCACATCAAAAAAAAATTTTTATAGGCATTTTTGTTACCTTTTCACGAGTCAGACCAAAATCCGGGGGGAGGGGGGTCAAACCCTGTAACCCTCCTCGCCCTCGTGGATACGGCCTTACTTCCAGGAAATATTCATCAACAAAACTAGAACTGGCCTATCGTAGTTATAAAAAGTGAATTTGCAGGGGGATTGAGCAACTGCAAGCATATCTACTGTGTGAGCATAACTATGTTAAAGCATTGGTTTGGAGCCTCGGTTGTCTCTATTGTATAGCGTGGTGTAAAAAAGCGATACAATGTAATAATAGATATAATTAGCTGTATCCTGTTTGTGCTCTATTCCTGAGGGATTGGAGGTAAGGGGTTCAGGTCTAACGTCAACCGTATATATCACCTTATATGAGGCAACTATATGATTTATCGGTCCAAGGGGACGACCCACTCTACCTCTTGCTTGAACCCACCTTTACCTCTTCACCTCTTTACCTCTTGCTTGGACTTTGTTACTTGACGGCAAGTGTGCTGGGCTATTTCTTTATCGAGTTGGGAAAAAGAGATTATTATTACAGTAAATAATATTTAATAAAACTTTGCTTTGTCGCTCCGGGTAAGGTGCTTAGACCTTCCGACAGACATCCTCTCTATAAGGGACAATTTGATAGTGTCTTCTTAAAAGGGGTCAGACTCTCAACACGTCCCGTGTGGAAAAAAAATATCTGATGATATATTGTTTTTGCTTTATCAACCCCGGGTTAGGTGTTAAGACCTTCGAACATCTCCTTTGCAAGGAACAGTTAGATTGTTTCTTCCAAATAGGGGCAGGCCCTCACTACGTCCTGATAGAAAGCATTACTGCTACGTTATTTAAAAGTTGGAAAACGTTAAAACTGGAACTGTAAGTAATAACTAACGTTACGTTATCTATTTTTTTTTTTTTCACAGGAAAGATTGAAACTGAAATACTATCGTAAGTCCTAAATAGGTTTTCGAACTTTTAAATAACGAAAAAAAAATTAAAAAAAATCGAAAAAAAAGTGAGCATCGTTTATAAAAATATAAATTTGATTAGACGTTTCCTTTTTTTTCAATGCTATGCGCTGAAAGCTAGCCTAACTTATTGCATGGTACCAGGTCGCTTTCACATTTTATTTTTGTCAAGAGAGGGAAATGAAATGGTTAATAAATTTACCACATTTAGGGCAATTCATTTTAGCTGGGAATTTTCGAGGACGATTATAAAAGAAAGCTCGTAACTTCATGATTTCACCTACAAAAGAGTTAGATTTTATGACAAAAATAAAACTACGGTTGCTAAGCTGATATTATTTGTTACGAAAAAGATCTGATTTAAAAAGGACGGGTTAACTTTTTACCATCTGTAATAAAAGGATGATTGCCTTATTTTCTACTAAACTTTTCATACGACCAAGTGGTGTCTCAAGGCAATAAAGAAGAAGAAAATACAAGTCAGGCGTACTGCACTTGACACTTAGTGTGACGGATTATCATTAGTGATGACACAGTTTTTAATTTTGATACAATTAAAATAAGAAATCGGAAAAAACCGAGGTTTTTTCGGGAATCGGAATCATCTGGGAATTGGGAAACGTTTTTGCCTCCTGAACCCATCTTAGATATGGTCGTACCTGAAAACCGCAATTTTTAAGAGTGGATGAGGAGCACGTGGATGGAGATTAAAATTTTGTTTCTGGGATTTTTTTTTTTTTTTTTTTTGTTAGGTGAAAACAAAATTGACACTTGAATTACATACAACAGATTTAAGCAGTTTGAATATAGCAGATGAGCTGGAGTTGAACAGATCACAAGCAGTGAATATCAAGATCATTATTCCATCCTCTTTCTGTTCACAATGGAGTTCCCCAAGGTGCTCTCCTAGATTTTCTCCCTTTTCAGTTATGATTAACAGCTTCGCTAAGGGATTTCCCGACAGATGGAAATTTGTCGATGACCTATAGTCGTATATACCTACTATAAAAATCTGATGAGTATCCTAAACGACATTGCACATGACACCTCGGAATTAGAGACCACAGTTAATCTACGATCGTTCCAATAAAATTGATCAAATTTTATTCCCTCTTTTCTTAGTCCAATTCTTCCTAAAAATTTTGCGTCCTCCTTGAAATCGCTTGGGGTAAAGTTTTAGATTAAGTTCTATCAAGAAGGAAACACGTTAAGAAAACAGTTTTTAGTTCATGATACGCAGATTAATTGTAGCTAACAGATTTTGATTGCAGCCTCACTATGATTTCAATCGCAGCCTAAAGTAAGAAATGTTTTCTTAACTTGTTTCCTTCTCAATAGTCCCTAATCTAGTCCTTTACCTTACTTGGCGTCACAAATTCTTTAAATTTAAGGTGGGACATTTAGGATAGTTTTGACCTGGATAGCTTTTTCCAATTTTGACGTATATCTTCTTTTTTGACGACTATTCCTGTCACATATGTTCTAGCATTATTAATCCCTATCTGTTTTTAATTTACCAATAATCTGTTTCTACTAAATGCTATTTCAGTCATTTAGCCTACCTCGTGTTCCATGATGAATTATTCAGTGAAAACTGTAGAATTCTAAAAACGGTGTCTTTATCAATGACCGAGGCATTTGATCGAGTGATCGGTTTTAACACCTTGCAGCGACACATAAGTTCGTATCATCCGCTTGTCATTGTCAGATCAGTCGCTAAAACTGTCCCTTTACTTTCTGCTCCATAAGAAAGTCTTGTAGGAAGCTACTTAATTTCAGATATGTAAATTGCTTATGGGACAAGGGACAGTTGCCCCATCTAGACCTCCCGTTGGCTCCCTACAGATCTAAATTTAACCATGATTTTTGTTTGGTCTCTCCTGCAGTTTTAAGCGTAAATAATTTTTTGGGTTACATTTGTGATTGTCATTTTTTATAGTATATGCCTTGTCATCCATACAATACATATTATCTACCACTCAATTGTCCCTATTTTTTCCTGGCCATAGAGCCTTACGGGGGAGACTAAGTTGAAGTGTTTGTTGTAAATGTATTGACGAATTGTGTTGACTTTATTTGTTTATTCATTTTGCTTTATCTATTTTTTCCGCTTTACTTTATATAGTTTTTTTCTTTTCTCTTCTCTTATTATGTTGAATCAGATTCGAACCCCGTTGTTTAATATTATTATTAATGGTTTGGAATTTTAATAAATTACAGGACATTTTCAGTTCGGATAAAATTAAGATAAATAAAAGTTCAAATAGGGATAAAATCCTTTTAATAGACAGTGATGATGATAACAGTGATAGAAATTCACAAAAATACCAGATATTTCGGTCACATATATATGTGACCGAAATATCTGGTATTTTTGTGAATTTCTATCACTGTTATCATCATCACTGTCTATTAAAAGGATTTTATCCCTATTTGAACTTTTATTTATCGTCATGGAAAGGCAGTGTGGTCTTCGAAATTATCTATATAAAATTAAGTCAAAGGTTATTGTGTAGCAGTTGTTTGTTTGTTTGTTTTGTTTTTTTTTGTTGATTTTTCTCGCATTGTGTTTATATTTTTTAGATATTTTTGTATTTTTTTTTTCCTTCCCTGATTAGTTTTGTGTGGATTTTGTGATTGATTCAAGGTCCTCTACAAGCTATGCTTCTTGGGACCTCTAGCGCTTAAGTGTATTTATGTATTTATTGTAGTATTTAATAAATTGAATTAATAAATTGAATTGAATAAATAAACCGAACTTGGCTCAATTCCACCCTCTATTGGATTTCTGCTAGTTCTCCCTGCTTTAGGCCATTCCGTGGAAAATGAGTTAGCCTCTAGGATTTGTTTTTTCGATTTTACATCAATGCTAATTCATTTCTGATGCCTTCTATTTTCCTCTCATCCATGCTGAAGTGTTCCGTTTCCTGTGAAGATTGGAAAATAAAATCTCATTTAGGAAATTAGTCCTTGATTGACGCGTACCTTCTACCCTAAGTTAGATTAGTTGTGAGTTAGCTAAACTCAAGATTCCCCCCCCTCGTTAATGATATAACCTTTCATTCATCAGATATGTCAAAGAATGGAAGCAAAGAGAATAATATAGATCACTGCCCTATTTTTCTGAGTTAAAAAATGTGCTTTAATTCTGTTGGTTTAGTTTTTGGTGCCTATTCACAAAAACGGCACCGAATTTCATCGTAATCATCAGAAGAAAAAAATCCACAATTTTCGGCAAGAAAATCAAAAGAACTAAATAATATAAATAATAATTAAGTATTTAATAATAAAAGAACTGAATAATGTAATAATAATGGAATTTAATATTTAATTATTTTGTTAATAATATTTTTTTTAATTAAAAAAAAATTAATAATAAAAGAACTAAATAATACGTTGACAACAGTCATGCAACTATTGATAAACTGCAGTAGACTATTAGTGTCCATGATGTTTAGTTTTGAAAATCTCGCGTAAATGGCACTGTTTTCTTACCGCTATCGTTTACCCACTGAGCTGCTGAAATTGGTGCCGAAAAAAGCTACATGTGTCCGTCCCTTTACCACAAAAAAAAACAGGTACCTAAACGAGTGTCAACCCTTGCGTAGTTGCATGAATCAACACCTCCTCGTAAAAAAGCAACGCAATAAAAACTTCATTTTGAGACCAAGTCCTCCAGTTTATTTGCTCATTTATTTAACACCAAGTAATTTTTATTGAGGAACTACTATCTTTTAACAGTTAAATTTATTACCAAGAATATTTGCCTCTGTAAATTTGCCCCCCCCCCTCCTGGGAATTTTTCTGGTGGCATTCTCGCTTGCGTGATTGCCCAATGTAATAGTAAAATAGCCTGAAACTAAAACGACATCTATAAAATAACCCAACGTAGGATTTGTCATGGCTAATATTTGTAAATATTATCGTTGTTATGCCTAAAGGTCGCATGTGACTTTAACACTTCTGAGATAATTGCCAAAAACTTTTCGCTAAGCTTTTCTCAAAGGTTGGATTGAGAAGGTAATTTATGTTCAATTACACTTTGATGCTATTGATCAATGCTGCCCTGTTGAGCCTCCCTTTGAGAACAGCTTAGCAATTGGTTTTCGGCAATTATCTCGTGAAAATTTTAAGTACAATTTTAAGTACTGCGAAATAACAATAACAATATATAACAATATAACACAAGAAACAATAGGACAATATTCAACTACGTGTAGGATACTCCAGTTAAGAGAACTATAATTAAGCTTTGAAAAATAATAATAAAAAAAAACAAGTAAGAAAATAAATGGGTATATGATTTCAAATAAGCCTCATCTGAAAGATATTCCTACCTCTGAAAACTTGAAGTAAATGCAAATATATTTATGTTTAAAATGCTGAAATAAATTTCTTAGGATTACGTTTCCATAATTGAATTTCGAGAAAAAGTAAATACAAAAAGGTACGGTTTAAGGTTGTCCAATACAACATCCCAAATACTGTATCTGGAAAACTAAATAAAGAATGTATTTTGATATGATTTTTTAAATTGATTTCCGATTGATGTGTATAATTGATGCTTGTTCATATTAGTTTTGAACTATTTAATTCAATTCTCTTTTATATTGTATAATAAGGCCCTACTATGGATTAATTATATCAATGTTTATAATTATGTTTTTTAGCTTGAGCAAAAGTTTTGTTTTACATTTTTGGTGAACTTGATTCAAGCTGTTTGTGATACAAACAGCTTGGTTGTTTGATACAGGATAAAGGTCGTGGAAAATAATAGTATTTTTTTCAGCCACGTGCACCAGACATAATGTGACTTAAAGAAGTAATATAAACTAAAAGAAGTGTAGCCAGGGGGAGGGTCTGGGGGTTCTAAATTCCCTTAAAAATGATCGAATTTCCATTATTATGTCTATTTTAAGGTTAAATATTGTCAATATATCTATTGCACTACAAAAAAACCTACATATAGGCTATTTGTGCTGGATTCCTTGTTTGATGAAACATTTTAATAAATCCATTCACTAGTGATCAAGTCAAGGCCCTGAAGTATTTGCCTTTTGATAAATTTTGGAAATAATAACTAAACTTGAACTAAAAATAAAATTGGGTTTATATACTTCTGCACAATTACGCATATTTACGTCGTTTCACTTCCTGGGATTAATAACTTAATGCTTCTCTACACATTTTTTGGGAAATTTAGGTTACGGAGCGGTCAGCATTTTGGTCATATATGTAAAATGGTGGTAATTTAAAACAATTTGTGTGGAATTCTAAGGAGTTGATGGAATCTCTAAAATAATTCTCATTTAAATTCAGCAGTCCTTGCGGTTGAGTAGTGTTTCTTAAAGAATTCTGGCAAAACGTCAGACTTCACCGTAAAAAGTGAGGTTTGAGGAAGGGGCAGCCTCTTCGCATACGGAATAATTTTTGTTTATTTGCCGTTTTAATGCCGCTGCTTACTTTCAGTTGAAAAAACTTGTTTTTTTTTATATTTAATTTCTGACCGTTTTACAAATTATTCGAGGAAATCCCCTCCTACCCGTGTCCTTACAGTTCTCTGGAAATTTCCCCCTGGAAACTTTCCTCCCCATGGAAAATTATCCCCGTCGGAAATTCCCCTTGCAGAAATCTCCCACCCCCGAAGAAAAACATTTTTTTTGTTTTCGAATAGCACTTACTTGTACTGTATGTAACCGATGGAAAAATTATACAATTTACAGCCCTTTCCCCTGGAGCTATGACGGGGGGGGGGGCGTGTCATCCTCAAAGGCGTATGTAATGGACGTTTCAACTATGCTGAATCAAATGGTTATCTCAAAATTTTGATCGGATGTCTTTGGGTGAAAAAAGCACCTTACTTACGGTTCGTTGCCATGAGCTGTTTGATAAGTTGAGATTGTTAGGCCACGTCTTACGCATGGAAGATGATAGATTGTCAATTACTTTCTGACAATTCGTCTGGGGCCATGTAAAAAATGGGCTATATGGAGCCCATTCATGGGTTTTCCTCTGGGTCTCTATGAAGGAGCAATTAGTGGAGTTCGGAAAAAAGTGGAGTGGATGTGGATCCTGCACAGTTGTGTTGGCCTTGTGTGGTGTGGTGCTACAATGAGTCTTCATTAGAAGGGTACTTGTCTGTTATAGCGCGTATGTTAAGTTCTTCATCCATTGATGCACTGTAGAACCGGTTTCTCCATTAATTTTTTTTTCAGTTTAGCGTGAGATAAGATAACGACAAATGACAGGCTAGATGGGAAATATATAATTTGGGCCATATCTTTACACATAGGGGGGGGGAGGGGTAAAGTATTTGGACCGTGTGAAGTTAGAAAACAATTCTTACGTCATAATATGCAGAATGATTATACTTAAAATATTTTGCATGCAAACCCGCTATAATTTACCCCCCCCCCCCTAATGTGCAAATATATAGCCCAAATTTTTTTCTGAAGTATGATATTTTCATCATATTTTGTGATATTTCATTAGGATTAATAAATTTCATTCAAGACAGATGGCAAACTCAATGAAAACCGGTTCTACTTAGCTTCTACATAGGCGCTATAACAGACAAGTATCAGTAGAAGTAGTAGTAATCCGTTTTCTATTTTTATAAATAGAAACGGTTATTCCAGATTTTAAAAATTGTAGGCTACAATTTTTTGGATAGCCAATTTTAGATAATGATAAAATTGAACATTTAAACTTTCCATCTAACTTATCCTGATTTTATCGACCAATTCTATAGATAACAAGTCGAGGAGCTTGTCCGACGAAAGGTATAAAAAAGCGTATCACACACTCTTTTGTCTGGAGCAAAAACTAGTTTACCATCCCTTCTCTTTCCTGAAAGTTTCAATTCGATTGAATAAAACAGGGCATGCTTACCAAACGGCGTTTTCAATCCATCACCTTTTAGTGAAACCTACAGCAAGCAATCTCCATAATGAGACGTACCTGCTTTCCTGTCAGGTGAAACCGTTCCCCGCTACATAGCATCATATGATTGCTTTCAGATTAATGATTAGCTGGTTGATACAGAGTCTTACCAATTGTAAAAGGTAGGACTCTATTTCCAAAAAGAATCTTTGGAAGATCCAGGGGTGAATCTCCAGTTTTTTATTGGGGGTGGGGGGGGCAAGAGTGGTCCATATCTGGATAGTCGAAGGGCAAGGGATGTATAATATTTTTTTCTCCACATTATTGGGGGGACAACTGCCCCCACCCCCTTGCCACCCCACCCCCAAAAGACGCCCCTGGGGAGACCTATGGCTAGTTTCTTCCTGTAGAGACAATAGTTTCTTTTAGTTTCTTCTTCCTTTTGTAGACGATGATCAGTTAACAATACAAAACATCCTGTTTTGTAAATGCAGCATTCTCATGTTTTTCTTCATTGGAATTTTTTTTTTAGGCTGCGCTATTGATTAAAACCTAGTTTTTTCCCCAATATTTCAATAGCAATCACTTAAAAAAAAAAAAAAAAAAAAAAAAAAAAAAAAAAAAAAAAAAAAAAAAAAAAAAAAAAAAAAAAAAAAAAAAAAACTCACATTAAGTACATTTATTTTTGTAATTGGATTTTTTTTTGTTACTGATTGGGAGGTTGAACATGACCGTCTAGATTAAAAAGTATTACCTATGCAATTCCTGAAATCGAATAGAAAACAACCAAAAAGATTACTTTCTAATGGGCAATTGTATATAAACTGAGTTTTTTGTTTTGGAAAATTATATCATTTGGCAATATTAAAATAAAGACGAAGTTCGTTATTTTTATCAAAAATTTAAATTGATTATTCAATATTTAAACTCGTTAACTGTGAGACAATTTGAGTTTATTTTGTAATCGTAATCCGACGTTTCTTGCATATACTTTTTAGAAAAAGTTGGATAATGCTAGTTCGTTTAAGTTGGTATGCTAGTTCGCTTTAAAGCTTGCCACAGAAGGCATATTCTAGTCCATGTCTACAACGCTTTCGCGATGCCTAATGTTCTCGCATTGACTCCATTTTGGAATATGTTTACGGCTACCGATAAGACTATTAGATCCGTATCTTTTCGTTTCGCGAAATTTCTTTTGTGAATAACCCTATGGGCTAGAAACAAAAGACTAGTATAAGCCTACGGTTTAACTGAGCCACTAACAGGGGTTGAAGCCACAGCGTCGTAGTCGCTATTTTCCTAGGCTTGATAGGACAAACAGCCATGCTGTGGGCTAGTAGAAATATTTGAATCTATACTTGGTAGTATATATTTTTTTTTTTTTTTTTTTTTTTTTTTTTTTTTTTTTTTTTTTTTTTTTTTTTTTTTTTTTTTTTTTTTTTTTGTCTAGTCCATATTGAACCCTTGTGTATTTTTTGGGAAATAAAAATATTGATTAATAATTGAAAAGAAATAAAATAGAATCACCAATATAATTCCTAAAGTAAAATGAAATTGCTGTTTAAAAAATGTACAGCTTTTGCTTAGAGCATAGTGCATAATTGAATAAAACAACGTTTTTTTCCTTTCAAAAATTATATATATTATAATACTTTTGCCTCATTATTCAGTTTTTTAAACTTGCTATCAGAACAATGGAACTTTTGACAATATTTTAAGTTGGTTACTCAGCAATCAAAGCTCTTTTGATCAAGCTCTGTAGCTATGACAATTTACTAGTAATTTCCTACTAAAGATAATCAAATTTATTTTGTAATTGCAATTCATCGTTTCTTCAATATACTCCTACTAAATAGATGTTTTTATATTTTTTATCTATTTATTTATGGAGACTCGGGCTGAATGTTATGTCCTTCTGCCCCCTCTGTATAAAATATGGTTTGAATTTATCCATTGTATTATTTCTACTTTATTTTATTATACTTTATTTTTTCTTATTCTCTTTTATTTTTGTGTTTTTATTATATATTATATTTTTCGTTTTATTTTTTACTTCTGTATTTATTTCTACTTATTTCTCATTTTGATCTACCTTATTTCTTCATGTTGCCCTAGGAAATCCTGTTTTTCTTGTCTGACTTCAAAATGTTTGTACAAAATCTGTTCAAGCTCTTAATTTGAGTCTCCTGTCCCAAATCGGGCAATTATCTCTCCTCAGAAAGCACCTGTTGGGAATCCAGATAATTAGCCTTGTGTCTCCCAGTTGAATAGTGAGGGCTATTAATTTGTTGCCTATTTTACGGTCTTGGAAAAGACGCTTATCTAGTGAGCCGTTCTACTAATAGAACTGTGCTTATCTTCGCGTCCCTAATGTCTCCCTTCACTCCCATCTCAAGCGATTATTGGAGGCCTTTGCCTGAATTTATTATCTGTCGTGAATTACAGATTCGATTTCTAAACTAGCTAATTTCTGAACTAAAATTACTTGTAAATAATAGCCGAATAAACGGCTATTCGGCCGAATAGCCGAATTAATCAATTGAAAATGAAATATTGCTTTAAATTATTTTTTCCACGCTTTCGAATTAGTACTTGAAGACAGCTAGAATTGCATCATTCCGTGATTCCGTGATTGCATCATTTAGAATTGCATCATTCCGTAAAATATGTGATCACATTCCGTGATCACATATTTCCGTGATTCTGTTTTATATTGTATCGACCTAAGTAATGAAAGCTTTACGCCCCTAAATAAAATGCGTGAACGACCATACACTATGCGCCTTATACTCATGCGCCTTATTTTTTTTTTATTATTCTAGCGGTGATAAATTAAAGATTTACTCAATATTATGCTGTGTATTAATTTTGTTGAATGAAATCTTGTTCTTGCCATGGGGAAATCACTCTGCAATGAGGACTTTCCTTTCAAAACCTAGAGGGGCTGAAGATTTTTCCAAAAAATCTTATAAGAAAATTTATATAAAAAAAAAATATCGATAAAATACTTTATGATCGTTGTTTATTTTTGTTAGCGTCACTAAAGAACCAGTTTATCAAACAGTTGGTGTTAGTGAACTGTAAGTAAGGAGCGACGCGTGTCAATAGTAACCGAATATCTAAAATACGAAATTTTGATATCAATAGATGCACCAAAAGAATCGGCTTATTATGCTGATTCCAGATGTATAAGAATAATGAAGTTTAGTGTTATCCATCAAAATATACGAGTCTGAGAAAATATGCCTGGTTTCGAAAAAATAGGGAAACACCTAAAAGCCAAGGAATCTGAATGAAAATCATACCATCAGATTCAGCATATCAGAGAACCTTACTGTAGAAGTTTTGAGCTCCTAAATACAAAAATTTCGGATCCATATTTATTTTGTTTTTCTTGATTTTTTTTTTGTTTTCCCAGGGGTGATCGTCTCGAACCAGTAATCCTAGAGAGAAGGCTCGTTTGATCGTAAATCAAAAGTTCTATTAAGTGACCAAAAATATTGGAGGGTTGCTAGCCCCCCTCCAGGGTCCCTGTTTTCCCCAAATTCGACTGATGAAAATTTTGAGTTATCCATTTTAATTGCCTGACCCAGGGGTGATCGTATTGAACCAGTGGTCGTATAATATCGCAAGAGGGCTCATTCGAACGGAAATTAAAAGTTCTAGTGCCCTTTTTTAAGTGACCAAAACATTGGAGGGCAACTAGGAACCCTCTCACGCTCATTTGTTTCCCTGTGTCACCCGATCAAAATTTTGAGATAGCCATTTTGTTCAACATAGTCGAAAATTCTAATAACTATATCTTTGAGGATGGCTTAATCCCCCACAGTCCCTGGGGGAAGGGCTGCAAGTTGTGAACTTTGCCCATTGTTTACATATAGTATTGGTTATTGAAAGGTATAAAGGCGATTTCAGGGGGGGGGATTTCTGGGGGGTCAGGGGTTACATGGGATGATATTTCCATGGAAAAATTTTTCATCGGTAAGGGAATTTTCTGTGAAGAGGGCGTCGGATTTTCCAGCATTGTTTAAAAAACGATCAGAAATGAAATTAAAAAAATAAGTTTTTTTTCAACTGAAAGTAAGAAGAAACATTAAAACTAAAAACGAATAGAAATTATTAACTATTCAATTACCTATTCGCCCCCTGTTCAATTTGGGGCTTGCTCTTTACGCTAAAGTTTTTTTTAGTACTTTCAAAAGAGCTATTTATTTTAATTTAACGGCCTTTGTGATTCAGGGGTCATTCTTAAAGAATTTGAACAAAATTCGAACTTTAAGCCTAAAGAGCAAGGTATTGAATTGAGGGTGAATCCCCTTATATACATAATAATTTCTGTTCGTTTTAAGTTTTAATGTTGCTCCTTACTTTCAGTTGAAAAAACTTGTTTTTTTTATTTAATTTACATATACTATTGGTTATTCGGAAATAAACAGAATTTCTTCGAGGGGAGATTTTCTTTGCCGAAGGAGTATTTTCTACGGGGAGAATTTTCTGTTGGGAGGGAAGTTTCTGGGGGTGAACTTTCCAGAAGAAATTTCACACGGGGAAATTCGCCATGAGTCATACACAAAGTTCGTTTTGACACGTGGGGAAATTTTTTAGTTGTGTAGGACAATTTTTGCATGGTAAGAACTACAATGGAGGACTTTTTCGTTTTTTTTACAAGATTTGGGAAAGGCGGATTTCTGGGTATTTTTCAAAATTTTCCCAAGATTTGGGAAAAGCGGATTTCTGGGTATTTCTTGGAAAAAGGTCAGAAATTAAATAAAAAATAAGCTTTTTCAACTGGAAGTAACAGCTATGGGGCAAATTCCCGTACATTAGTCTAAATGATCCCAAGGAGAAACTCTTCACAAACACACCATGTTTGTGCCTAGCTCCCCCACCCCCCTCCAAGAAAATATTGCAACTTGCTAGCTCTGGTTTTTAGACCCTTCATAGAAACTTTCTGTCATGGAGCAGAACAGTTTTCTGATCTAGCAAAAAGCCTATATTTACTGTCCTTACCAGCATAAATAGTAGGAAAGTCTTAATTGGGTTACCTTTCAAAATACCTGAATTTAGTAATCCACAAGATTTCCGCGCAGAAAAATATTCGGTAGTAACACAGTCAGACAAGCCTCACTGGTAAAACACTTTGAATTTACAATCAAGTTTTTAAAAGTCAGGGAACTTATAAGTTTTGAAACATTTTATCAAATTAAGACCAATAAAAAAAAAGAAGGGTTTTGATCCGGAGTCGAAATTATTACACATATTGGCAAGGCCAATTACACCCTCATTAATCTGACTTACAAAAAATTGATGGGGGGGGGATTACAAAATTTAAGTATATGTAATTTACAAAAAATTTTGGGTATTGTGGGAGAAATAGCCCCTTTCTGTATAGACCTTGTTCGCAGAACTTTTCAAGCCTGACAGTTACAGAATGGAAGGAAGTACGAGCCTGAAAATACCTTTTTAGGCCCTGATTTGGACTGTATACCCATTCCCAAAAGTTCTATCCACGTACCACAACAACATCCTTATTTAGCAAAAACCCATATTCTTCAGTGTTATCAAACGTTTTTCTAACGGATTACAAACGTTTTTCTTCCGTAGATTACGGCGGAACTTATAAAGAAGCTGAATAAATTAGAAGTGCTGGTCCAAAACGGCATTTTTTGCAATCCTGGATTTTATAACCCCTTATATAACCCCTTATATTTTTCATAATTATAACCCCTTATATTATAACTAATTATAATTATAATTATATTTTAATTATTATAACCCCTTATAATTATAACTAATTATAATTATAACCCCTTATATTTTACAAGTTTAGAAAGAAAGAGAAAGTTCCTGAATCCACGAAAAAGAAGCAGGTCTCTAAAGATTACTGGTATGGAATAATTGGGACAAGGAAATCCATGAAAAATCTAAATTGCATGAATTAGGGCTTTTGAAGAGGGAAAATTCCAAATAATAATATATAAAGTAGAAGGTTGACTCAAACTTAATTGACAGAATTATGCGAAAAATATGTCTCGACGTCCTGTGAAAAAGCTTAATATCTTTCTTTCCAATTCCTGTTCGAATATGGTATGAAAATAAGTATTGAAATAGATGCTCCAAAATTTCAAGGACTACAGGGGAGCCGTTTTTTATAAGCCCTAAATGTAAAAAAAAATATATTGACAATAATTTTAAGCTAAACTTGAACCGTAGAGCAATGTGCACCGCCATGGAGAGGCCAGGGGCACATCCCTTGGGCACAAAAAGACCTTTAAAAAAACTATCAAATGAGAAAAAACGAGAATTATTTACTTACTTATGTCCCGGATGTCCTTACGGGTCTCGCTGGGGCAATCTCCTTCACACGTTCATAGATCGGTTTCTTATATGACCCTCTGTTGTCACCTTGTTCGAGGAAGCATAATTCATCACCTCTGAAGCTGTCTTGCCATCTCTTCCTAGGTCTTCTCGGTTGGTGGTTACCGTGGACCCTTCCTTCAAAGGTTTCTTCTGATAGTCGTCATTTTTCCGCTCGGTGTATGTAACCGAGCCACCCGAGTTGCTGTGATCGCATTTTCTGAAGAATTTTTAATTTCCCGCTTCAGTTGCTTTCGTTGGAGATTCTGTCTAGATGCGTTACACCAGCTATACTGCGCAGGTTGGGCAGGTGTACATGGCGAAAGGATGAATAGGATGTCGGAGCTTCAGTTGTATTGATAGGTGCTTATTTTTGAAAAGGTAGAGCATTCTCTTGAATTTCGCACTTTCAGGGGCGTGTCTTCGCTTTAAGTTATTGGAACAGTTGTTGTCTGATGATAATAGACTCCCTAGGTACATGAACTTGTTTGCCGATTTTACTTCTTCGCCACTTACCACGATGTGAATGGGGGTTGGGTTCAGGTCTTTTGTGATTCGCATAACTTTTGTCTTCATTGGGTTAATTTGCATGCCGAAGCTGATGCAGATTCAAGTTCAGAGGCTTGTGCCTGTAGGCTGGACTCGGTTTCTGCTAGCTTGTCGAGGTTGTCGTCATAAGCTAGTGTGTCGATGATAACACCATTAATGATTACTCCTAACTGGTTCTCGAACATGGACAGTATGGCGTGGAAAAAGAGGTTGAAAAGTCGTGGAGAACGAATGCAACCTTGCAGCACGGCTGAAGTTGTTTCAAACTCCTCTGTTTGGCCTTCTGGAGTCTAAACGCAGCTACGGTATTTGTCACGAATCTTTATGATTATGTTCAGTATGTTTTTGAGAACACCGTAGTGGGCCAGTATATGGCACAAACCATCTTGCCATACTAGATCGAAAGTTTGTTTGAAATCAGTAGATAGCTGGAGGATTTTCTTTGCCATATTCAAGATACTTTTCTGCGAGTAGCCTTACTGCAAAAATCTGATCAGTGGTAGACCGTCCAGGGCAGAAACCATCCTGATAGTCGCTGATAATATGGTCTGTTGTGGCTCTGATACGGTTTAGAAGAATCCTTGTTATGATTTAGCTGGGTGACTTGTAAGACTTATTGGGCTGATAGTTTTCACAGTCACTTTTAGGTCCTTTCTTGTGGAGCGCTACAATAATCGCCTTCGGCCCAATTTTTCGAGAAATGGCCGGTCGACCACATGACGACAGCTCCTTTATGTAGTATATCATCTAGTAGGGAGGATCCAACTTTGAGCAGCTCGGTAGAGATGTCATCAGGGCCAGGAGCTCTATTGTTCTTGAGATTGCGAATGGCCTCTTTTACCTCGCTTAGTAAAGGTGGGGGACTAAGGTGGCTTTCCAGGTGAGAAAATCCTGATATCACAAAAGGGTTGCAGGTAAATAGAGGATTCAATTTCGGCCCAAAGTGGCTTTTCCATCTTTCCTTAATAGCCTCGCTGTCACTCAGGAGATTACCATCTTTGTCCAGGAAGTTAGTCCAAGCATGGATTTTTTTGTTTATGCAGAGTTCGTTGACTGTTTTGTGCATGCCGTGGCTGTTTCCTGATTAAAAGTCATTCTAGCAGGATTCGCATTTCTCTCGTATGTAGTCTGTAAGGGCTGCCCGAATCTAATTGTTTACCATCCGTTGTATCCGCTTATGTATGTCCCTGCTTTCCTGGTCCTCCATGTCGCATACCTTTCGTTTTGGTCACATAGATCGTGAATTTCATATGCGATCCAAGGCTCCTCTGTTTTAAGTTTTTAGCCAAGATTTCCTTGGCCGTATCAGGGAGTGCTGTGTTCAACTTCTCAACTTAAACCTCTATGGTTTCAGTGGTTATGGTTAATGGTAGTGACAAGTACAGGATCAAAACTTTTGCTAGTGAGTGCCGGAAAGCAGTGCGTGTTGCAGTTTTTTCAGTTTATCAGTTTATCTTGGGATCTTATTTTTCGAAACAGCAAGGGTTTTCACTCGGAGATTTGTCAATATGCTCATCATAAGGACATGATCTGAATCGAAGTATCCTTCAGGCAGGGCCGTACTATTGATGACAGATGATTCCCAACGTTTTAAGATGAAAATTTAGTCATTCAAACTTGTCGTTTTTCTTTCTGGGTTATCCAAGTTGCCTATCTTCTCTTTCTGTGTCTGAACATGGAGTTTGTAACAAAAGGGTCGTTATCCCTGCAAAACTCAAGTAGACGTTCGCCGTGAGCGTTCTGTCTCACAAGACCGAATCTGCCTGAAACATCATGGCCAAGTTGTGTCGCTTCTCCAACAATCGCATTGAAATCACCCATCATTGTCTTTGGATCTGAAAGAAAGAGATCTTTCTTTGGAATTTCATCAGTTAAAGGCTGAAGTTGTTGATAGAAAGTATCAACTTCTTCATTCCGCCTTGAGGAGTCGGGTGCGTAAACTTTGATTACTTTGATGTTCTATATTTTTGCTCGCAGCCGAATCACCACATGGTACTCTGAGACTGGCTTTTTGGTTATGAGTGCGTGCTTTGCTTTGCGTGTAAGAAGAAAGCCAACGTCTTGTCGAGGATTGTCATCTGATTTACTACATTATGAATCTGTGTTGTCAACGCGATTTTGTTCTCCTATACGAAGTAGGTGTGTTTCAGAGATATCAATAAGGTCCCATCTATACCTCTCCAAGTTCTTTGGCCATTAGATCTAGTTGCCCAGGCTTTGTCATAGTTTGTACGTTTAAGGTCCCGAAGAAATCTGAATTAGAAAGGGAATTTCTCTTGGTGAAGTACAAACATCCTCAATGGTATTCGTCATTAGCTGCTGAGCTCGCATATTTTCGTCTGAATTCGTCAGTTCATCGGTTCCCCGTACACGATAATATTATCATTCGCTTTTAAATCTCGCCTTTTGTCGGCTACCCCAAAAGGCGGAACGCGGTAGCATGGTTTCTTCTCTTTGTATTCACCTGATCCACAATAGTTGAAAGAGGAAGGTTTTTTGGCTAAATGGGTGGTGATGGCAAGCCACTCCTCTCCACCACCTTGCAGAGACTGTTGTCAATAAATCTGGACCCTCCGTCCTGCTGCAGTTATACTATAGAGGATCCTCCTAAGATGGTGTTCTGCTTCACTCTTCAGTTTAACCCATTGCTGGGAGAAGGTCTCTAACTGACAAGCCATGTCCACACACCGATGGGCCCTGTTGAGTGTACATCCGAAGGACCTTCTTCCTCCTCCACCTGAATTTATGACCCCTGGTGAGGGTACCCCAGTTTCTATTATGGGCCACCAGGGGCTAGTTCTTCCCTTGGTCCGCGCCTCCTACTCAATAGAGTTACACTACATATCTTTAGAGCGTTTCCCTATCCGCCTCCTGGGGACACGCTGAGTGGTTCGGGGAAGGCTGCTACTGATAAAGTGACTCATTAGATACTCAGAGAAATACCCCAGTTTAAATGCGGATAAAAAGCAAAACTCCTGCTATCCTAACTGGAAAAGTTTCCGTGTGGCACTTTTCCTGAGGGGGATTTGTTGTATGACTTATTAAGCATTTTATCAGAGTATTTTTTTGCTATCTGTTTCTTTTTTAATTTGTTTAATCGTCGTGTAACAATATAATGAGACTAATTGGCAATACGGATGACTAGTTATTGAATATATATATGACCGTCATTGTCTCTAAACCTATAAGGGGGCTATGAGCCTCAGTATTTTTACGGTTTGTCTGTTTTATATTTTTTGTACGAGAAAACATTGAGGATAGACGTTTCCAAACTGTTTCCAACTCGAAGAATATTTCAGGATGCAAAAACTACTGGAGATAAATTTTAACCGGAGGTAACAAAAATAACTGCTGTGGGTAAATATGGCTCTAAAGCGGACTTGCTTTGAAACGTTGGGGAAGATGTGCTAGATTTTTTCCAGGGAAAACTGTCTAAGAGTAGTTTAGGTACTTGTTTGAATGATCATATGCCAAAAAATAAAATATGAAGAATCGGTTCGATCCCACTTTCTGGGGATGTAATGAAAGAAGCGTTAGGATGGCTAGGCCTCGTTTTACAGACGAACATGATAGATTGCCAAAGATTGTCCTTTAGCTATCTGTCTGGGGCCCAACGAAAATCAGGTGGAACCTGAATGGGTTGGGTGGGGGCATTAGAAAGAACTCAAACGAAATTGGAAATTCATGTTACAGAGTAAAGAGTGAAGCTTTGAACAGATTGGGATGGAGGAGGAGTGTGCAAAGCTGTGTTGGTGTCAGGTGGCTTGGTGCTACAATGAGTTGTTAGTCGTATTAGTAGTCGTACGATTTTCCTACAGCTTACGGCAAAAGGTCTGGTTTGAGAAAGCAGACAAGGAACCGGGCTATTTTTACTACATCTTCGACTTTAAAAACAACGGATAATAATGCGTACGAAAGGGTCAACTTTCAATAGCTTAAAATGCCGTACAAAATCAGCGTAAAACAGATTTGGTACTTGAGCAGTAATTGGGAAATTGTAAAAATCCTTTTAAACCACTTACTTGAATTATAACAACAATCATTAATATTAATAATAATCTATCCCCGTCAGTAAAAAAAAATTCAAAAGAGGGACTATAGAAGAAAAAGAGAAAAATGAAACGCACTTCAACAAGCCCTTACAAAATCGCCCTAGCCATGAGCAATCATAATGATTTACATTATTTTTCAATTATTGTAGTATCTTCTTTTGGGTTCCAGGCTAAGGGTCAGTAATGCCGTTGTCGAGAAAACTCTCCAAAAGGGAGCCAGGGCTAAGAGGTGGGGGTTGCAGTTATATTATAAAACCGGTTAAGCAAGAGACGGTTAAAACGATTCTTGTTGTCAACAAGGAGTCCGTACGATGCCCAAAGACGGGATTGAAGTACGGTTGTGAATTCGTTATGACTGAGTGTCCTTCAACGTCGATGAAGACAAAGAGGCCCGGATAAAAGGCTTAATCATGGTATTGCCAATATTGACTGTGAGGTTAAGCTACTTGGTCGCTTATGTTCGGGACAATTAACTAAAAGAATTCAGTCTGATTCATTAAATTAAAGGTTAAAAATGATGAAGATCCTCCTGAGCCATTAATGGCGGATGGGCAAGGCCATATCCAGGAGGGGACCTAGGGGTTTGAACCCCCTCTCCCACCGAAATGTCTGTTCAACTAATAAAAAATATAAAAAATGAGTATAAACAAATTGTTGATGCGTTTTTGAATTTTTTTTGTACCCTCCCCAGAAAAAATTCTTTTGTACCAGGCTTTAATTCTTTTAAGCCTGTTGGCCAGCCTCGCATAAGCCAGGGTCAAATCCTGGGCCGCCTATTTCCAAGCAGAGTACCAATCCACTCTTCTGCCACAGGGTATTATGTTTATAAAATGCGCTTTTGTTTGGCCTTGCTATCTGCTGTCGTTAAAATTATCCAAAAGGGAGCCAGGACTAAGAGGTGAGGGGTTATAGTGGTATTATGTAACCGGTTAGAAAAAGTTAAAACAATTCTTGCTGGGTACAGGTAATCCGTAGGATGCTCGAAAATGGAAATAGAAGCGGTGAATTAGTGGAGCGAGTGACCTTCAGCGTAGATGAAATGAGAAGGCTTGGGTTCAAGAGTTACTCACCAGGTATAATCATGGTATTGCCAATACTGACAGGGAGGTTACTTGGTAGATTATTTCTTAGACAGTTGATACGACGAAGTTTGGTATTCGACTTTTTAGATGAGAAAAATATTAGGTAGCATTAACTTTTTAGGGTTGGGATTAATCCTGTAGAAATATTTGTATTATTTCTTTTGAGACTTTGCCTGCAAATTGTAAATAAGTTGCCAAAAATGTTTCAGCAATTAAAATAAAGTATCCAGGTATTTATTTGTTGGCATGACGACAAAATTATAGCTCGATGTCTAATAGGAAAAATAAAGTTGTCTGTCTCTAATTTTGTTCACAATTAATTAGTTTACTATATTAGAAAACATTAAATCAGTAGAATGTTTTCCTTAAAATTATAAGGAGCTTGTGTGTCATAATATACGGCCTTTATTGTAATATTTCTAGTCTACTATGTCGATCAAATATCGGTTTTGTAAGGGTTCTGTTGAACGCCAAATATGTTTTCTTGACTAACAATGGGCTTATGAGCAATAGCTGTTGGTAATTGTTATGGAAGGACTCTCAAAAATCGTTCTAGGCTCAGACTACAAAGGCCCATTAGCTCTAGACCTAAATAGCCGTTGGGCAACTGATGTCCCTGGGCCGTGGTAATTTGCCATGGGGTTTGCCTGTCTTTTCCTTTCGTAGAAGAGCCTTCCCTCGGCCGTGTCAAGGTATCCATCATTGTTTTCCCCCATCCACCAGTCTGGACAGGCAGCACCGGATGAGAGAGTCACCCACTACATGCAAATCATCAGTGGAAATTGGCACGTGATCGTCAAAACCGGTACTAACAAGAGCACTTCTTTCTCCAACCTTGGATTGCTCCTCTACGGATCTTTCCTTGTGCCACGGTCAGTGCTTCAAATGTTCAGGGAGATTGATCCCTCGCGCAAGACTTTTGCAGCCATGGCTGACTTCAATTCATCCAACCTCAGCAGCGTATTCCACAAAATATCCTGCCAGCGACTGGATGGTGACTAAGGTTAGTAATCATAGGCCAACCTTTATTTGCGCCTACTACTCTCGTGGGTACTGCAAGAAGGTTGTCACGACTATCCCCAACTACTGATTTAAATTAATGAAAATTTTAAATGTTGTTTGTCATTTTAGCTGGTTAAATAACGCGGTGGGTTTTGGCAGTGAAAACCGTGTAGGAACTTTATGAAGACTAAAGATCACTGCTTCGGTTTGAAGTTTGTTAATTATTAATAGAACTGAGTATTAAACACTGATTGAGTACTTGGACATTAGTTTGAAACTTCCAGCGTAAGGAATGCGTATAGTTATAAACCACTTGGTTATTTGAACAGCATGAACATCTAAAAGCAGTCCCAATAGAATGGGAACAGTAGTAACCTAGGTGCTGATTTGACGATTACATTGACGGTTACAAGCCTGAGGCATGGATATGCGTGTAGTTTATCCGGTACATTGCCTTACCACGGGTCAGTCACCTATTACTACGAACGGCACTTGCATTAGCAGACGGGTTTTTATGAGGTATGCAATCAGACTGGTTTCGTTTCATGGGTTCATTAATAGAACGACTAATGTTTTTGAAAAGGGTAATTACTTCTAAGTTCAATAACCAAATTGAACTTCCGATGGTTAAGAAAGCGTAACGGGTAATTAAAGTATGAGGAATGGGATGCTATAATTAGAATGGTTTTAAGTTGAAAATTGTGACATAAAAATAACTCTATTTGCGAATTTTTTGCGAAAAGGTATTTGCGTAAAGGTATTGCGTTGGTTAAGAAAGCGTAACGGGTAATTAAAGTATGAGGAATGGGATGTTATAATTAGAATGGTTTTAAGTTGAAAATTGTGACATAAAAATAACTCTATTTGCGAATTTTTTGCGAAAAGGTATTTGCGTAAAGGTATTGCGTTGGTTAAAAATGCCTCAAGAATGAGGAATGGGATGCTTGCATCAACAATACAAAGAATATGCTCAGATACTTAATAGATTTGACGCCTACAAGAGACATTGGTAAAAGGTATTCAATAGCTTAATTGAAAAGTAACGATAGAATGACATTGTGACTTGACCTAGCTTTACCTCTCCGATGTGGTCTGTATAATACACAAGTAACGTTTGAAAAGTATTGTCAATTTAAAAAGAAATGGCTGAAAAGTGTTTTGAGGGAGATGGGTTGCATGGAGGGTTGAGTTGCACGAGGGTTCAGTTAAAGGGGGTACAGTTACACGGGGGTTTAGTTAAATTGGGTTGAGTTGCACGAGGGTTCAGTTAAAGGGGATATAGTTACACAGGGGTTTAGTTAAATTGGGTCGAGTTGCACGAGGGTTCAGTAGCACGAGGGTTCAGTTGCATGGGGACTCAGTTGTACAGGGTTTCGGTTATACAGGGGTTCAGTTATTGCGCTGTGTGTGTCTCTTTGGGGTGTTTGTGTCTCTTTGGGCTGTGTGTGTCTCTTTAGGCTGTTTGAGTCTTTTTGGTCTGTGTTTGTCTCTTTGGGTTGTGTTTCTCTTTGGACTGTGTGTGTCTCTTTGGGCTGTTTGTGTCTCTTAGGGCTGTGTGTGTCTCTTTGGGATGTGTTTCTCTTTGGGTTGTTTGAGTCTTTTTTGTCTGTTTGTGTCTCTTTAGATTGTTTGAGTCTTTTTGGTCTGTGTTTGTCTCTTCGGGCTGTGTGTGTCTCTTTAGCCTGTGTGTGTCTCTTTGGGATGTGTGTGTCTCTCTGTTGGCTGTATGCGTCTCTTTGGGCCCGTGTACGTCTCTTTGGGCTGTATGTGTCTCTTTGGGCTGTGGGTGTCTCTTTGTGATGTGTTTGTGTGTCTCTTTTGGCTGTGTGTGTCTCTTTGGACTGTGTGTCTTTTTTTTTGGGTCGTTTGAGTCTTTTTGGTCCGTATGTGTCTCTTTGGGATATGTGTTTTCTCTTTGGGCTGATTGAGTCTTTTTTTGGTCTGTGTTTTTGTCTCTTTGGGTTGTGTTTCTCTTTGGGCTGTGTATGTCTCTTTGGGCTGTTTTTGTGTCTCTTAAGGCTATGTGTGTGTCTCTTTTGGGATGTGTGTCTCTTTGGGCTGTTTGAGTCTTTTTAGTCTGTTTTTGTGTCTCTTTGGGCTGTTGGAGTCTTTTTTGGTGTATGTTTGTCTCTTTGGGTTGTTTATGTCTCTTTGGGCTGTTTGTGTTTCTTTGGGCTATGTGGGTCTCTTTGGGCTGTTTGAGTCTTTTTGGTCTGTTTGTGTCTCTTTGGGCTGTTTGAGTCTTTTTGGTCTGTGTTTGTCTCTTTGGGCTGTTTGCGTCTCTTTGGGCTGTTTGAGTTTTTTTTTTGGTCTGTGTTTGTCTCTTTGGGCTGTGTGTGTGTCTCTTTGGGGTGTTTGTGTCTCTTTGGGCTGTGTGTGTCTCTTTAGGCTGTTTGAGTCTTTTCGGTCTGTGTTTGTCTCTTTGGGTTGTGTTTCTCTTTGGAATGTGTGTGTGTCTCTTTGGGCTGTTTGTGTCTCTTAGGGCTGTGTGTGTCTCTCTGGGATGTGCGTCTCTTTGAACTGTTTGAGTCTTTTTAGTCTGTTTGTGTCTCTTTAGGTTGTTTGAGTCTTTTTGGTCTATGTTTGTCTCTTCGGGCTGTGTGTGTCTCTTTAGCCTGTGTGTGTCTCTTTGGGCTGTATGTGTCTCTTTGGACTGTGGCTGTCTCTTTGTGATGTGTGTGTCTCTTTAGGCTGTGTGTGTCTCTTTGGACTGTTTGTCTTTTTGGAGGGTTTTGAGTCTTTTTGGTCTGTATGTGTCTCTTTTGGCTATGTGTTTCTCTTGGGGCTGTGGTCCCTAAACAGTTCATGATAAAAAAATAGTTTGGGACAACAAAAAAAAGGTGTCTTTTTGGTCTGTGTTTGTCTCTTCGGGCTGTGTGTGTCTCTTTAGCCTGTGTGTGTCTCTTTGGGATGTGTGTGTCTCTCTGTTTGATGTATGCGTCTCTTTGGGCCCGTGTACGTCTCTTTGGGCTGTATGTTTCTCTTTGGGCTGTGGGTGTCTCTTTGTGATGTGTGTGTGTCTCTTTAGGCTGTGTGTGTCTCTTTGGACTGTGTGTCTTTTTTTTTGGGGTGTTTGAGTCTTTTTGGTCCGTATGTGTTTCTTTGGGATATGTGTTTTCTCTTTGGGCTGATTGAGTCTTTTTTTGGTCTGTGTTTTTGTCTCTTTGGGTTGTGTTTCTCTTTGGGCTGTGTATGTCTCTTTGGGCTGTTTTTGTGTCTCCTAGGGCTATGTGTGTGTCTCTTTTGGGATGTGTGTCTCTTTGGGCTGTTTGAGTCTTTTTAGTCTGTTTTTGTGTCTCTTTGGGCTGTTTGAGTCTTTTTTGGTGTATGTTTGTCTCTTTGGGCTGTTTGTGTCTCTTTGGGCTGTTTGTGTTTCTTTGGGCTATGTGGGTCTCTTTGGGCTGTTTGAGTCTTTTTGGTCTGTTTGTGTCTCTTTGGACTGTTTGAGTCTTTTTGGTCTGTGTTTGTCTCTTTGGGCTGTTTGCGTCTCTTTGGGCTGTTTGAGTTTTTTTTTTGGTCTGTGTTTGTCTCTTTGGGCTGTGTGTGTGTCTCTTTGAGGTGTTTGTGTGTCTTTGGGCTGTGTGTGTCTCTTTAGGCTGTTTGAGTCTTTTTGGTCTGTGTTTGTCTCTTTTGGTTGTGTTTCTCTTTGGGATGTGTGTGTGTCTCTTTGGGCTGTTTGTGTCTCTTAGGGCTGTGTGTGTCTCTTTGGGATGTGCGTCTCTTTGAGCTGTTTGAGTCTTTTTAGTCTGTTTGTGTCTCTTTAGGTTGTTTGAGTCTTTTTGGTCTATGTTTGTCTCTTCGGGCTGTGTGTGTCTCTTTAGCCTGTGTGTGTCTCTTTGGGCTGTATGTGTCTCTTTGGACTGTGGCTGTCTCTTTGTGATGTGTGTGTCTCTTTAGGCTGTGTGTGTCTCTTTGGACTGTGTGTCTTTTTGGAGGGTTTTTGAGTCTTTTTGGTCTGTATGTGTCTCTTTGGGCTATGTGCTTCTCTTGGGGCTGTGGTCCCTAAACAGTTCATGATAAAAAAATAGTTTGGGACAAAAAAAAAAAGGTTCAGCGATACGTATTTCATGGGCTGTGTGTGTCTCTCTGTTTTATGTGTGCGTCTCTTAGGGTCCGTGTGTGTCTCTTTGGGCTGTATGTGTCTCTTTGGGCTGTATGTGTCTCTTTGGGCTGTGGGTGTCTCTTTGTGATGTGTGTGTTTCTTTAGGCTGTGTGTGTCTCTTTGGACTGTGTGTCTTTTTTTTTTGGGGGGGGGGGGGGGTGTTTGAGTCTTTTTGGTCTGTATGTGTCTCTTTGGGCTATGTGTTTTTCTTTGGGCTGTTTGAGTCTTTTTGTTCTGTGTTTGTCTCTTTGGTTGTGTTTCTCTTTAGGCTGTGTGTGTCTCTTTGGGCTGTTCGTGTCTCTTAAGGCTATTTGTGTCTCTTTGGGCTGTGTGTCTCTTTGGACTGTTTGAGTCTTTTTGGTCTGTTTGTGTCTCTTTGGAATGTTTGAGTCTTTTTGGTCTGTGTTTGTCTCTTTGGGACTGTTTGTGTCTCTTTGGGCTGTTTGTGTTTCTTTGGGCTATGTGTATCTCTTTGGACTGTTTGAGTCTTTTTGGTCTGTTTGTGTCTCTTTGGGTTGTTTGAGTCTTTTTGGTCTATGTTTGTCTCTTTGGGACTGTGTGTGTCTCTTTGGGGCTGTTTGTGTTTCTTTGGGCTATGTGTGTCTTTTTGGACTGTTTGAGTCTTTTTGGTCTGTTTGTGTCTCTTTGAGCTGTTTGGGTCTTTTTGGTCTGTGTTTGACTCTTCAGTTTTAAGTTCACCATGACATAAAAAATTTAAAGTTCAGTTCTAAATTTTTACATAGAAGATAGGAAAAGTTATACTATGATTGTGATTATTTCCTATGAAGATTAAAAGTTTCACTTCAATTTTTAATTTTTCTCAAAGAAGTGACGAAAAGTTCAACTTCGATTCTGAATTTTCTCAATGAAAATGAAATAAGTTATTGATCAATTCTATTTTCCCAAAATAATATAAAAATTTTCCACTTCAGTTCAGATTTTTCCCAAACAGATGAAAAAATTTAAAATACTGTTCCAAATTTTCCATAGAAGATAGAAAAGTTCAGGTTCTCTTCTGAATTTTACCAAAGAACATAATTTAATTCTAATTTCTCCAGAGAAAATAAAAAGCTTCCACTTCAGTTTTAAGTTCACCATGACATAAAAAATTTAAAGTTCAGTTGTAAATTTTTCCATAGAAGATAGGAAAAGTTATACTATGATTGTGATTATTTTCCATGAAGATAAAAAGTTTCATTTTAATTCTAAATTTTCTTAAATTCAATTCCGACCTTTCTCAAAGAGATGAAAAAATTTAAAGTTCTGTTCCAAATATTTTCCCGGAAAAAAAAGTTCATCTTCGATTCTGAATTTTCTCAATGAAAATGAAATAAGTTATTGATCAATTCTATTTTCCTAAAATAATATAAAATTTTCCACTTCAATTCAGATTTTTCTCAAAGAGATGAAAAAATTTAAAGTTCTGTTCCAAATATTTTCCCGGAAGAAGAAAAGTTCAACTTCGATTCTGAATTTTCTTAATGAAAATGAAATAAGTTATTGATCAATTCTATTTTCCCAAAATAATATCAAAATTTTCCACTTCAGTTCAGATTTTTCTCAAAGAGATGAAAAAAATTTAAAATACTTCCAAATTTTTCATAGAAGATAGAAAAGTTCAAGTTCTCTTCTGAATTTTACCAACGAACACAATTCAATTCTAATTTCTCAAGAGAAAATAAAAAGCTTCCACTTCAGTTTTAAGTTCACCATGACATAAAAAATTTAAAGTTCAGTTCTAAATTTTTACATAGAAGATAGGAAAAGTTATACTATGATTTTGATTATTTCCTATGAAGATTAAAAGTTTCACTTCAATTTTTAATTTTTTATCAAAGAAGTGAGAAAAGTTCAACTTCGATTCTGAATCTTCTCAATGAAAATGAAATAAGTTATTGATCATTTCTATTTTCCCAAAATAATATAAAAATTTTCCACTTCAGTTCAGACAAAAGTTATACTATGATTGTGATTATTTTCCATGAAGATAAAAAGTTCCATTTTAATTCTAAATTTTCTTAAATTCAATTCCGACCTTTCTCAAAGAGATGAAAAAATTTAAAGTTCTGTTCCAAATATTTTCCCGGAAAAGAAAAGTTCAACTTCGATTCTGAATTTTCTCAATGAAAATGAAATAAGTTATTGATCAATTCTATTTTCATAAAATAATATAAAATTTTCCACTACAATTCAGATTTTTCTCAAAGAGATGACAAAATTTAAAATATTGTTCCAAATTTTTCATAGAAGATAGAAAAAGTTATACTTTGATATAATTCTAAATTTTCTTAAATTCAATTCCGACCTTTCTCAAAGAGATGAAAAAATTTAAAGTTCTGTTCCAAATATTTTCCCGGAAAAAAAAGTTCAACTTCGATTCTGAATTTTCTCAATGAAAATGAAATAAGTTATTGATCAATTCTATTTTCCTAAAATAATATAAAATTTTCCACTTCAATTCAGATTTTTCTCAAAGAGATGAAAAAATTTAAAGTTCTGTTCCAAATATTTTCCCGGAAGAAGAAAAGTTCAACTTCGATTCGAGAAAATAAAAAGCTTCCACTTCAGTTTTAAGTTCACAATGACATAAAAAATTTAAAGTTCAGTTCTAAATTTTTACATAGAAGATAGGAAAAGTTATACTATGATTTTGATTATTTCCTATGAAGATTAAAAGTTTCACTTCAATTTTTAATTTTTTCTCAAAGAAGTGAAGAAAAGTTCAACTTCGATTCTGAATTTTCTCAATGAAAATGAAATAAGTTATTGATCATTTCTATTTTCCCAAAATAATATAAAAATTTTCCACTTCAGTTCAGACAAAAGTTATACTATGATTGTGATTATTTTCCATGAAGATAAAAAGTTCCATTTTAATTCTAAATTTTCTTAAATTCAATTCCGACCTTTCTCAAAGAGATGAAAAAATTTAAAGTTCTGTTCCAAATATTTTCCCGGAAAAGAAAAGTTCAACTTCGATTCTGAATTTTCTCAATGAAAATGAAATAAGTTATTGATCAATTCTATTTTCATAAAATAATATAAAATTTTCCACTACAATTCAGATTTTTCTCAAAGAGATGACAAAATTTAAAATATTGTTCCAAATTTTTCATAGAAGATAGAAAAAGTTATACTTTGATATAATTCTAAATTTTCTTAAATTCAATTCCGACCTTTCTCAAAGAGATGAAAAAATTTAAAGTTCTGTTCCAAATATTTTCCCGGAAAAGAAAAGTTCAACTTCGATTCTGAATTTTCTCAATGAAAATGAAATAAGTTATTGATCAATTCTATTTTCCTAAAATAATATAAAATTTTCCACTTCAATTCAGATTTTTCTCAAAGAGATGAAAAAATTTAAAGTTCTGTTCCAAATATTTTCCCGGAAGAAGAAAAGTTCAACTTCGATTCGAGAAAATAAAAAGCTTCCACTTCAGTTTTAAGTTCACAATGACATAAAAAATTTAAAGTTCAGTTCTAAATTTTTACATAGAAGATAGGAAAAGTTATACTATGATTTTGATTATTTCCTATGAAGATTAAAAGTTTCACTTCAATTTTTAATTTTTTCTCAAAGAAGTGAAGAAAAGTTCAACTTCGATTCTGAATTTTCTCAATGAAAATGAAATAAGTTATTGATCATTTCTATTTTCCCAAAATAATATAAAAATTTTCCACTTCAGTTCAGACAAAAGTTATACTATGATTGTGATTATTTTCCATGAAGATAAAAAGTTCTATTTTAATTCTAAATTTTCTTAAATTCAATTCCGACCTTTCTCAAAGAGATGAAAAAATTTAAAGTTCTGTTCCAAATATTTTCCCGGAAAAGGAAAGTTCAACTTCGATTCTGAATTTTCTCAATGAAAATGAAATAAGTTATTGATCATTTCCATTTTCCCAAAATAATATAAAAATTTTCCACTGAACTTTTGAACTTTTGAAGATGAACTTTTCTTTTCCGGGAAAATATTTGGAACAGAACTTTAAATTTTTTCATCTCTTTGAGAAAGGTCGGAATTGAATTTAAGAAAATTTAGAATTAAAATGAAACTTTTAATCTTCATAGGAAATAATCACAATCATAGTATAACTTTTCCTATCTTCTATGTAATAATTTAGAACTGAACTTTAAATTTTTTATGTCTTGGTGAACTTAAAACTGATGTGGAAGCTTTTTATTTTCTCTGGAGAAATTAGAATTAAATTATGTTCTTTGGTAAAATTCAGAAGAGAACCTGAACTTTTCTATCTTCTATGGAAAATTTGGAACAGTATTTTAAATTTTTTCATCTGTTTGGGAAAAATCTGAACTGAAGTGGAAAATTTTTATATTATTTTGGGAAAATAGAAATGATCAATAACTTATTTCCTTTTCATTGAGAAAACTCAGAATCGAAGTTGAACTTTTCGTCACTTCTTTGAGAAAAATTAAAAATTGAAGTGAAACTTTTAATCTTCATAGGAAATAATCACAATCATAGTATAACTTTTCCTATCTTCTATGTAATAATTTAGAACTGAACTTTAAATTTTTTATGTCATGGTGAACTTAAAACTGAAGAGTCAAACACAGACCAAAAAGACTCAAACAGCTCAAAGAGACACAAACAGACCAAAAAGACTCAAACAGTCCAAAGAGACACACATAGCCCAAAGAAACACAAACAGCCCCAAAGAGACACACACAGTCCCAAAGAGACACACATAGACCAAAAAGACTCAAACAACCCAAAGAGACACAAACAGACCAAAAAGACTCAAACAGTCCAAAGAGACACACATAGCCCAAAGAAACACAAACAGCCCAAAGAGACACAAACAGTCCCAAAAAGACAAACACAGACCAAAAAGACTCAAACAACCCAAAGAGACACAAACAGACCAAAAAGACTCAAACAGTCCAAAGAGACACACAGCCCAAAGAGACACACATAGCCTTAAGAGACACAAACAGCCCAAAGAGACACACACAGCCTAAAGAGAAACACAACCCAAAGAGACAAACACAGACCAAAAAGACTCAAACAGCCCAAAGAAAAACACATAGCCCAAAGAGACACATACAGACCAAAAAGACTCAAACACCCCCCCCCCCCCAAAAAAAAAAGACACACAGTCCAAAGAGACACACACAGCCTAAAGAGACACACACATCACAAAGAGACACCCACAGCCCAAAGAGAGACGCACACGGACCCTAAGAGACGCACACATAAAACAGAGAGACACACACAGCCCATGAAATACGTATCGCTGAACCTTTTTTTTTTTGTTGTCCCAAACTATTTTTTTATCATGAACTGTTTAGGGACCACAGTCCCAAGAGAAACACGTAGCCCAAAGAGACACATACAGACCAAAAAGACTCAAAAACCCTCCAAAAGACACACAGTCCAAAGAGACACACACAGCCTAAAGAGACACACACATCACAAAGAGACAGCCACAGTCCAAAGAGACACATACAGCCCAAAGAGACACACACAGGCTAAAGAGACACACACAGCCCGAAGAGACAAACATAGACCAAAAAGACTCAAACAACCTAAAGAGACACAAACAGACTAAAAAGACTCAAACAGCTCAAAGAGACGCACATCCCAAAGAGACACACACAGCCCTAAGAGACACAAACAGCCCAAAGAGACACACACACATCCCAAAGAGAAACACAACCCAAAGAGACAAACACAGACCAAAAAGACTCAAACAGCCTAAAGAGACACGCACAGCCCAAAGAGACACAAACACCCCAAAGAGACACACACACAGCCCAAAGAGACAAACACAGACCAAAAAAAAACTCAAACAGCCCAAAGAGACGCAAACAGCCCAAAGAGACAAACACAGACCAAAAAGACTCAAACAGCCCAAAGAGACACAAACAGACCAAAAAGACTCAAACAGCCCAAAGAGACCCACATAGCCCAAAGAAACACAAACAGCCCAAAGAGACACAAACAGCCCAAAGAGACAAACATACACCAAAAAAGACTCAAACAGCCCAAAGAGACACAAAAACAGACTAAAAAGACTCAAACAGCCCAAAGAGACACACATCCCAAAAGAGACACACACATAGCCCTAAGAGACACAAAAACAGCCCAAAGAGACATACACAGCCCAAAGAGAAACACAACCCAAAGAGACAAAAACACAGACCAAAAAAAGACTCAATCAGCCCAAAGAGAAAACACATATCCCAAAGAGACACATACGGACCAAAAAGACTCAAACACCCCCAAAAAAAGACACACAGTCCAAAGAGACACACACAACATCACAAAGAGACACCCACAGCCCAAGAGACACATACAGCCCAAAGAGACGTACACGGGCCCAAAGAGACGCATACATCAAACAGAGAGACACACACATCCCAAAGAGACACACACAGGCTAAAGAGACACACACAGCCCGAAGAGACAAACACAGACCAAAAAGACACCTTTTTTTGTTGTTGTCCCAAACTATTTTTTTATCATGAACTGTTTAGGGACCACAGCCCCAAGAGAAACACATAGCCCAAAGAGACACATACAGACCAAAAAGACTCAAAACCCTCCAAAAAGACACACAGTCCAAAGAGACACACACAGCCTAAAGAGACACACACATCACAAAGAGACAGCCACAGTCCAAAGAGACACATACAGCCCAAAGAGACACACACAGGCTAAAGAGACACACACAGCCCGAAGAGACAAACATAGACCAAAAAGACTCAAACAACCTAAAGAGACACAAACAGACTAAAAAGACTCAAACAGCTCAAAGAGACGCACATCCCAAAGAGACACGCACAGCCCTAAGAGACACAAACAGCCCAAAGAGACACACACACATTCCAAAGAGAAACACAACCCAAAGAGACAAACACAGACCAAAAAGACTCAAACAGCCTAAAGAGACACACACAGCCCAAAGAGACACAAACACCCCAAAGAGACACACACACAGCCCAAAGAGACAAACACAGACCAAAAAAAAAACTCAAACAGCCCAAAGAGACGCAAACAGCCCAAAGAGACAAACACAGACCAAAAAGACTCAAACAGCCCAAAGAGACACAAACAGACCAAAAAGACTCAAACAGCCCAAAGAGACCCACATAGCCCAAAGAAACACAAACAGCCCAAAGAGACACAAACAACCCAAAGAGACAAACATACACCAAAAAAAGACTCAAACAGCCCAAAGAGACACAAAAACAGACTAAAAAGACTCAAACAGCCCAAAGAGACACACATCCCAAAAGAGACACACACATAGCCCTAAGAGACACAAAAACAGCCCAAAGAGACATACACAGCCCAAAGAGAAACACAACCCAAAGAGACAAAACACAGACCAAAAAAAGACTCAATCAGCCCAAAGAGAAAAAACATATCCCAAAGAGACACATACGGACCAAAAAGACTCAAACACCCCCCCAAAAAAAAGACACACAGTCCAAAGAGACACACACAGCCTAAAGAGACACACACACATCACAAAGAGACACCCACAGCCCAAAGAGACACATACAGCCCAAAGAGACGTACACGGGCCCAAAGAGACGCATACATCCAACAGAGAGACACACACATCCCAAAGAGACACACACAGGCTAAAGAGACACACACAGCCCGAAGAGACAAACACAGACCAAAAAGACTCAAACAATCTAAAGAGACACAAACAGACAAAAAAGACTCAAACAACCCAAAGAGACACACATCCCAAAGAGACACACACAGCCCTAAGAGACACAAACAGCCCAAAGAGACACACACAGTCCAAAGAGAAACACAACCCAAAGAGACAAACACAGACCAAAAAGACTCAAACAGCCTAAAGAGACACACACAGCCCAAAGAGACACAAACACCCCAAAGAGACACACACAGCGCAATAACTGAACCCCTGTATAACCGAAACCCTGTACAACTGAATCCCCATGCTACTGAACCCTCGTGCTACTGAACCCTCGTGCAACTCGACCCAATTTAACTAAACCCCTGTGTAACTATATCCCCTTTAACTTAACCCTCGTGCAACTCAACCCAATTTAACTAAACCCCCGTGTAACTGTACCCCCTTTAACTGAACCCTCGTGCAACTCAACCCTCCATGCAACCCATCTCCCTCAAAACACTTTTCAGCCATTTCTTTTTAAATTGACAATACTTTTCAAACGTTACTTGTGTATTATACAGACCACATCGGAGAGGTAAAGCTAGGTCAAGTCACAATGTCATTCTATCGTTACTTTTCAATTAAGCTATTGAATACCTTTTACCAATGTCTCTTGTAGGCGTCAAATCTATTAAGTTTCTGAGCATATTCTTTGTATTGTTGATGCAAGCATCCCATTCCTCATTCTTGAGGCATTCTTAACCAACGCAATACCTTTACGCAAATACCTTTTCGCAAAAAATTCGCAAATAGAGTTATTTTTATGTCACAATTTTCAACTTAAAACCATTCTAATTATAACATCCCATTCCTCATACTTTAATTACCCGTTACGCTTTCTTAACCAACGCAATACCTTCACGCAAATACCTTTTCGCAAAAAATTCGCAAATAGAGTTATTTTTATGTCACAATTTTCAACTTAAAACCATTCTAATTATAGCATCCCATTCCTCATACTTTAATTACCCGTTACGCTTTCTTAACCATCGGAAGTTCAATTTGGTTATTGAACTTAGAAGTAATTACCCTTTTCAAAAACATTAGTCGTTCTATTAATGAACCCATGAAACGAAACCAGTCTGATTGCATACCTCATAAAAACCCGTCTGCTAAGGTAAGTGCCGTTCGTAGTAATAGGTGACTGACCCGTGGTAAGGCAATGTACCGGTTAAACTACACGCATATCCATGCCTCAGGCTTGTAACCGTCAATGTAATCGTCAAATCAGCACCTAGGTTACTACTGGGAACCATTATTTGAGACCAATTTGTAACAGGAAACCTAGGCACTGCCCAATATGTTATTAACTTATCAGAGTTTTATTTGTGAATATGCAGTAATGCAAACTAAATCCAATAGCTTAAGGGTGGTTTTCCAAGCTAATACCTATGTCATCCTTTAACCTATCACTTCTAGCCGGGTTAACGTTCATTTCTAGTGTTTCGTATGCAAACTTCTTCAGTGTTAGCGGTGAAATTGAACACTATTTTTAGTTAACGTGCATGGTTACAGATTAAGCTAAAGTTTCCTAATTAGACTAAATGTCTTTTATTAAATTATTGTTTTTAAATTGTCGTTAACCATTTAAATGTTCGCTTAGCTCGCTACCGTTGACTGCTCGGATCTTCACCCCTCGCACATTCGTTATCATGACGCCATCTTTCTAGTTTTTTCTAGTGATTATTTGGTAATTGGAGAGAAAGCAATTCTCTTGCCTGAAATAAACGATTATCTAGAAATCGTTATTAACACTTTCTGGTTTTCTAGTGGCAGATTTTAGGAAAGCTAGACGTGATTTGATTTGCCTAATTCTTACTAATTGTATTTATTTAGAATTAATCCTCGTATTCCTGAACCACAATCCCTTGACGTATTTCTTATTTATTTTGTCTCAAGCCGCTCCAGGGAATACAAGTAAAATCTTCTTACTCAAAGTAATATAAAGTGACCAAGAAATTGAGGTCGTAATCTTGTCTGCTTTTCTCTAGCGTTTTTTTTTTTAAATGCTTGATTCATCTTATTCTTTTTTCTCGGATTATTTCCCTTATTTAGTTCCTAAAAATAGTCTCTTGTTACGTGTCTTTTTTCTTTTTGCGATTTCCCGTGTCTTATTTACTTGTCGGTCTCTCGAAAAATCAAAATACCGATATATTTCCTTGAATAAAAAGTGACCAAGAAAAAAGACAAACTTCTTTCTTTCTCTTTGCTGGCATATCCGAGACAAACATGGCTTACTTTTATTTATCTTCTGTCTTATTTGCTCTGTCTAAAACCAGCCTTTTCTTGTTTTAATACTAGTTCTCCAAAACAAATAGCAGAAAATTGCTAGATTTGCTTATGCCTAATCCATGCTAAAGTCACACTTGCCGGAAAAAAAGCCAGGTTTTATCTGTGATCCGTGTTCTTCTATGATTTTAAGTTCACACTCGGGCTACAGAAGCAAAATATTGAAATGGTTACAAATTGGCTTGAAACGCCTTGCAGTCTGAAGCTCAACATTGAAAAGGCTATTTATGACACTCAAAGTCCAAGTTTCCTTAATCTATTTCGGCTGCCTATTTCACGAGCTTTACGGTGCTAAAACAGCGTTATCTCCGTCCAAGTAGCTTTCAAGCTATCCATTTCTAATATAAGCCACATCGATAAGATTGTCAGCTATCTCACTATTGAGCACTGTAGATAGATATAAACAATACAATCATTGCCTATCTCAACCATTAAAACAAAGCCGGACCGAGATGCAACTGCTCCGGAGAACATATAAACAAGTATAAACATAAGCGACATCAGATTTTGTCATGGGTAGGCACGCTTTAGGCAGAGGAAAATAATTGGTATGGCTGTAATAATAGTTTGAGAACGAAAAGAAAAACAAAGAATGAATTTATAAGGATAATCAAGGTAAAAATAAGTTTTATTTGAACAATGCCATAAAATGATGACATTTGATTAGGAAATTTGGCGCTCCGCATTGATATTTCAGTTCCATAGTTTTGTCAATTCAAATAGAAATTATATGGTCATCATGAATGCAGACTCGCAGCTAGATTAAATTTAGTCACTGCCTTTTTTCACATATGTTTATTGATATTTGTTTGATTTTTATTGTCTGTAGTACTGAGGAGCTCATTAAAGAGATAATCAAATACTAGCTCAATTTAAATTTATCTACAGTGGTATCGAGTGTCTCAAGAGTATGACTAAGCCAGTCGTCATAACAGTCAAACAGCTCGTGGTAACGAAAGGTAATAGGAGCGATGTGGCACTCTAAGAAACAGATTCCTGATAACAATGGATACATCGCCAGAATTGAATTTTAATGCTTATGCAAAATATATAAAATTCATCCTGTTTGGTGTTACCAATCAAAAGTTACGAGCCTGAGAAAATTTGACTTATTTTTGAAAAAGTGGGGAAACATCCCCAAAACATCAAGTGATCATAATCAAATCACACCATCAGATTCAGCATATAAGAAAACCTTACTGTGGAGGATTCAAGCTTCCATATACAAAAATGTAGAATTTTGAATTTTTTGTCAGGAGCAAGATCACGGATGCGTGGTTTTTTTTCCCCAGGGATGACCATATCGAACCGTTGATCCTCGAGGATCAGGAGAGGGCTCATTTGATTGGAGGGGGCAGTAAGCCCCCTCCAACGTTCCTTTTTCCCCTAAATTCGTTCGATCGAAATTTTGAAATATTCATTTTGTTCAGAATAGTCGAAAGATCTAATAATTATATCTTTTAGGATGACATGACCCCCACAGCCCCCGAGGGAAGGGCTGCAAGTTATGTACTTTTCCCATTGTTTACGTATGCTATTGGCTATTGGGAAGTATACGGATATTTTCCGGAAGAGGGGATTTCCTGTCGGGGGGAGGGGGACGTGGGAGTATCTTTCCGTGCGGGAAGGGAATTTTCTCTGGAGGAGGAGCCATACCGACATTATTTAAAAAACGATCAGGAATTAAATAAAAGAACAAGATTTTCAACTGAGGGTAAGGGGCAACATTAAAACTTAAAACGAACAGAAATTATTCTGTATATGAAATGGGTTTCCCCCTCCTCAATACCTTGCTCTTTTGTTAAAGTTTTTTTTTTTGTAGAACTTTAAGAAAAGCTTATTATTCTAATTAAACGGTCCTTGTGTTTCGAGTCATTCTTAAATAATTGGAACGAAAAGTCAAACTTTAGCGTAAAGAGCGCAGTATTGAAGAGGGGACAATTCCCTCATATATGTAATGATTTCCGTTTATTTTAAGTTTTAATGTTGCTCCTTACGTTCAGTTGAAAAAAACGTGTTTTTTTTACAAACATAGTATCGAAAAGGATTGAGCCAGTATTCCGGAGTAGACTTCACTTTATCAACAACTATGCGCGGCCGCAGAATGAATGAAGGGCGATCTTCGTGGTCAGTGCAGGGTTGCCACCTCTGGTACGAAAGTGCTATTTTAGCAATATTTCATCATGTATAGAACTGTAGCACGTGCTATATTGAATGACCAAACTGTAGCACTTTCGTGCTACAATTGGTCGTGCTATACTTTTTTATTTTTGTCTTGGATGAAATAATGAGGATTTGGAAAAAAAGACAGAGGAATTAACAAAAATTGCAGACCGTCTTTTTCCGCATTTGTTTCAAAAGATTGGCATTAAGTTTGATATAACCAGGGCCGGTTTTTTGCCGTCTTCGTTTCAAAATATTTGCGCTAAGTTTGAAATAACCAGATATGAAGTTAAATTATTTTTTTTATGAAGTTAAATTAGGGTTTATTCATCAACCAAAAATAACAAAATCCAGAAGCTAAGCTTGTAAAGGAGATCACTACCCCAACTAGGCCTAAAAAAAATCCTATCATATAAAAATCCCTAATAAGCGACTATACCACCCCAACTCGTTTTCAATTCATCAATTCTCAGCATTCAACATATTTAAACTTGTCCTTCTCAATCCACCAAACACAAAAATCCAAAAAAAAAAAATTTACAAATTAAAGGCAAAAGAGACCGGAGAACTGACACACTCACCCCCATATACCCTATAACATTGTTTTTTTTTTTTTTTAACAAACTTCTAAATTCAGAGACATCGGTCACCTTCTTGGTCTCATCTGGCAGACTATTCCAAGCACGATGGCTAACATGGCGGATACAAAACATTGACCTAGTTGTCACAGGCTTAGGTGGTCTAAATTCATTCGAACGTCTTAAACTATAAGAATGTACACTTGAAACAGGCATAAAAAATCTTGAAAGCAAATTGGAAATTTTATTCTGATGTTTAAACATAAAAAGACCATTATAAAACTTAATCAATCCGAAAAATGGAACAATATGTAGCTCAGCATACCTTGCTCTAACCGAGGAACGCTTATCATCTCCAGTAAGTACTCTTACAGCTTTACTCTGTAATACTCTAATCTACGATAGATGACCCACAAACGTTGAAGACCAAACCAATATACAATAAATCAAATACGGATGAATAAGGGAGACATAAAGCATTCTGAGAACCGGTCTTGGGAAAGTACTCTTTAGCTTCCTTATAATTCCCAAATTTCGGGCAACCTTAGTTGCAATTTGATTAATATGGTCTTTAAAACTCAAGCACTCATCGACTATCACTCCCAAGAAACTTCACTGCTCTAAAACGTTCTGTAGCCTTTCCATCAAGTTCTAGTTTCTCAATTCAGTGGTAGTAATTTACACTTCTCCCGTAAATCACAAATTGACTTTTCTTATGGTTTAATTTAAGTTTAATAACTCTCATCCATTTTTCTATTTGTTCCATTTCCTTTTTTAGAACTAGTAGAAGTTCACTTTCCGTCCTCGCAGCAACTGTAAAATGTGTATCGTCAGCAAAACTAGGAATTATAGTTTTGGGTCCGCGATCCTCTTTATCCGAAATCGTTATATCTTCATTGCATCGGTAAATATCATTAACACGCAATAAAAAAAAAAAATAAACACGCATCCGTGATCTTTCTTCTGGCAAAAAATGCAATATTCCACATTTTTGTAGACAGGAGCTTGAAACCTCTACAGTAGGGTTCTCTGATACGCTTAATATGATGGTGTGATTTTCATTAAGGTTCTATAACTTATAGAAGGTCCTTTCCCCTTTTTTCGAAAATCAGCAAAATTTTCTCAGGCACGTAACTTTTGATGGGTAGGACTAAACTTGATGAAAATTATGTATTTGAATTCAGCATTAAAATCTGATTCTTTTGATGTATCTATTGGTATCAAAAACCAGTTTTCTAGAGTTTTGGTTACCATTGAGCCGGGTCGCTCCTTACTTACAGTTCGTTACCACGAACTTTTTGATACCTTATATATTAGCTACACAAGAAATGATCTTTTTTTGAAATTTTCATTCATTTCTGAGTAATGAGTGGCTTTTTATTTAAGTGCAGGTCAAATAAATCCCTAAGCCTAAAGGCACATTTCTGTTGAGCTAGCAACATTTTCCGCAAGTATGTCGATACATAAAGCTGTCCGCTCAGTTAAACTTATGTGTCGTAGCTATTCGCCTCAAGCTACTTTCTTAAGTGCTACTAAATTTAATCTTTAAAACAAAGAATTATAGATCTATTTATTCTTTTTTTCATTTTTTTTTTTTTGCAAGAAGAAACAACACTGTGTTTTGATTTTTGATTTTTTTTTTTTTTACTCTAAACTTATTTTTTCCTCCAATTTTTGTACGGCTTCTTAGTTCTGCTCCTTAATAAAGGTTGAGGGGTCTTATCTCCCCTAGATTGGAGGTGATTAGAAATTATATAAAAAAAAGTTTTCAACTGAAACTAAGGACCAGCATTAAAAGTTAAAACGAACTTCTTATAAATAAAAGAGGTCATAGCAGTGTTGTTTCTAAATTAAATTTTAATCAAAAACGAGCATAGATTAATTAAATAAATAAAGTTTTTCTGAGGGAAGTAAAGAGCGAAGTTAAAACTTAAAACGAACAAAAATTATTACTTCACAGTCTATCTAACTAATATCAATAAAACAAATGCAAATAAATCAACTGGTGATATTTCCCTATGCTTGTACTTGTAACATTACAGAAAACTAGCGCTTTACTGAAAACACAGAATAATATAGGAGTTTTGGTACGGTAAAGATTGTTGCTTTATTCATTTCGTTTTGATTTTGCTTTATTCATGTTGCTTTGTTCATTGTTGCTTAATCAATTGTTTTATATGCTGTGCAATGACTTTAAAGTTATTATTTTTTTGCCTAAGTTTTTAAGATAATTTAATTGTATACTGAAAGTTACTGATATCACAGCTCCTGTAGGACTATGAAAAACGTTATAGATTAGTTTGTTATTATGAATGAGGCGACGTATTTACTTTTGACTCCTAAATCAATATTCTTGCTTTTTATACTTGGCTTTTGTGTTTGCAGTAAAGCGCTAGTTTTCTGTTATGTTGCAAACCTAGGGAAATATCACCAGTTGATTTATTTGCATTAGTTTTATTGATATATGTTAGATAGGCTGTGAAGTAATAGTTTTGTTTGTTTTAAGTTTCAGCTTTGCTCTTTACTCCCCTTGGAAAAACTTTGTTTTTTTAATTAATATTTAAAGTAACCCTTCTGCAATTATTAGCTTAAGAATATTAGCATAATTTTGAAAAACAAAGTGGTAAAACTGTCAATGCGGAGGGGGGGGTACCTTGATAAAAGTTACAAAGTAAACTTTGACACACTGTAAAACCCTATAGCGGAGGTTTATAGATTCTATTAAAAAAAATGAATTTAATATGTTTCCTGAAAGATGTATGGTCACGAATGCATGTTTCTTTTTCTCTCCAATGTTGATCGTATTAAACCAATGATTGTAGAGTGGTTATATCTTGATGAGGCAGTGAGTTTTCAGCAGGGTCTCTTGCATTATTTGTGAATGAATTAAGACTAATATTTATGATCATTGTAAATTATTCAGGATTGAAGTTTTGGCTGTGTAGGATCTTTTTCTTCCTTGTAGATTTTAGCGATTCGCTTTAGTTATAAAGCTTATTGACACACTGTTGAATAGAAAAGAATTATGGATTTTTGACAGGTTTCAGTCCAAGGAAACACTGAAAAAGTGTAATAAGTACGCGTAAATAATGCCAAGGTAAATTTCTTCGCAAATGATACCTTTTATTTTATTTACGCTTGCGCCGAGACCATTCAGAGCTCTTCAACCTCAGCCCCTCCACATAAGAGGACCCCTGATACTGAAAGCACCGGCGTCAATTCTGGAAAGCGTATGGGTCAAAATGTATTTTTTTAAATCAGGGCTTAGGGGTCCATTGAAAATAACAAAGATCAGTTATTTTTTGACGAAAATGCCAAAAAAAAACATTTTTCATATTCTAGAGCGAGGCAAAAAATTTAACCCCCCCCCCCTCCTCCACTTGGCGTTCCTGACTAAAAGCAATATCCTGTTTGCATCTTTTATACCAAATTTCCCATATTTTAGTGTCAGCACATAAAGACTCCTTTCCCCGTAGGTGAAATAGCCCAATGAGTTGGATTTAAGTACATCGTATATACTTGCTTGTAAGTTTCTATTGCTTTTTCGTATTCAGCTGTATTAGGTGTACTATGCAATAATTCATGAGTTATTGAGCATAGTAAGGTCCTAAAAGCAGACTTAAGTGCTTTCTAAAGATTCATAGAAGCATTACTTTTAACATAAAACCATTTGTAAATAGGAATATTTATGAGCTCGTATAGTCTTTTATACACAAGTTATAAAAACTTCAGTCAAGGTAGGGCTGTATAACTCAGAAAAAAGAAAATAACGAATAGTTTTGTTTATATTTCATGAGCAAATACGACAGCATGATTAAATATATTATCATTTTCTTTCCCTCTCTCTTTCTCTATTTTGCCCCTTCTTCCTTTTTCTCCCCACCCTTTGATTTGTTTTTCTGTTTTCTCTTCATCTCTCTTTCTCTCATTTCTCTGTTTCCTTCTCTTCTATTCCCTCTCTCTTTCTCTCTCTTTCTTTGTCTCTTTTTATCTCTTTATCTGTCTCTCCCTCTCTCTCTCTCTCTATACACTTGGTGTACCCAATTTTTGAATATGGGCAATCCCTGAACTTATATTTGACAGGGAATATATCCTTTTTTAAATACATTTATGTTTTTGTCATTTAAGAGCCTTTATTATCCTTAGAACACATCTTCGTTTATAGTTTTTAAAGGATATTTTTGAGCAATCACAAAAATCTGTGGTTCCTTCTTTTTTCTAAAAAGGACTCTAAATTTTTTTCTAAGATTCAAGAAACATTATCTTGTTTACTAAGCTCTTAAAAGAAGAAATTGGAAAATTTGAAATATACATGCTGGGTAAAGTATTCTAGTCCTAGGGTGTTTTTCAATCTATTTTCGTGTCTCTTTTTTTTTTTTTTTTTTTTTCATTTAGACCATATGATGTTTGGGCTAAACATTGCAACTTAACAGTTCGATCCTTGGAATATTAAAAAAAAACTGCTTTGCAAACCATACAAATGAAAAGGATCTAAGAAAAACCCACTTTCTAGAGCATACTGTAGCATGCCTTTTCATTTTTCAAACGTTCTATTGGTACCAAGTCTATGAATAGTTATGTTCTCCTTTTTATCCATTTTGTTCGTTCCTCTAATTTTGTGTTAAAGTAGTGTGACTCTCTTTATTGTGTATAACGGCTGTAAAAACTGCTTTTAAAATCGCCAAGATATTGTGGTGTAATAGCCAGATCTCCCACCCCTGGACCTACCAACATGTATGTTGTTACAGGGGTATAAGTTCTTGCTAGTCACTAGGTATCTCGGTTTGACTCCCATTTTGGCCGCGATATATATATATATATATATATATATATATATATATATATATATATATATATATATATATATATATATATATATATATATATATATATATATTATATATATATATATATATATATATATATATATATATATATATATTATATATATATATATATATATATATATATATATATATATATATATATATATATATATATATATATATATATATATTATATATATATATATATATATATATATATATATACATCTTTAATGAAAAGAAAATATTCTACGTTTAATTAATATTTTAAGCTATTTGATTCGGATAAGGACTATGGCTATGGCATACCAGAGGCAATGCTATAGCGTTGCCTATAGTAAAGGCCACACGGCTCCAATGTTTTATTATTATTTTTTTCCCAGAGGCACTTCATATGGAAGGGGTCGTCTTAGAGACTTCAAAGGGGGCTCATTCGATTGGAAATCGAGAGTTCTAGTGCCCTTTTTAATTGTCGAAAATGATTGGAGGGCAACTAGCCCCCCACGCCCATCATTCCCCCAAATACATCCAATCAAAATTTTGAGATAGCCATTTTGTTCAGCGTAGTTGATTTCCAGATAGAAAATATATTTTTGAGGAGGACACTCCCCCACAACCCTCAGGGCAAGGGTTTTAAGTTATGCCCTTGGGGCATATAAGGTTTTTTATAGAAGGCGTTGTCGTAGAAACTTCAAAACAGGCTCATTCGATTGGAAATTAAAGGGATAGTGTCCTTTTTAATAGTCGAAAGTGATTCGAGTGTAAGTAGCCCCCCTCCCCCCACGCCCATCATTTCTCCAAACACATCCAATCAAAATTTGGAGATAGCCATTTTGTTCAGCGTAGTTGATTTCCAGATAGAAAATATATTTTCCAGGAGGAAACTCCCTCACAACCCTCAGGGCAAGCGTTTTAAGTTATGCCGTGGGGGCATTTAAGGTTCTTATAGAAGGTGTTGTCGTAGAAACTTCAAAAAAAGCTCATTCGATTGGAAATTCAAAAAGCTAGTTCCCTTTTGAATAGTCGAAAGTGATTGGAGGGCGTCTAGCCCCCCCCCCACGCCCATTATTCCCCAAAACACATCCAGTCAAAATTTTGAGATAGCCATTTTGTTCAGTGTAGTTGATATCCAGATAGAAGATACATTTTTGAGGAGGACACTCCCCCACAACCCTCAGGGCAAGGGTTTTAAGTTATGCCCTGGGGGCATATATGGTTTTTATAGGAGGCGTTGTCGTAGAAACTTCAAAACAGGCTCATTCTATTGGAAATTAAAGGGCTAGTGCCCTTTGTAATAGTCGAAAGTGACTGGAGTGCAACTAGCCCCCCCCCCCTCTCCACACCTATTATTTCCCCAAACACATCCAATCAAAATTTTGAGATAGCCATTTTGTTCAGCGTAGTTGATTTCCAGATAATAAATATGTTTTTGAGCAGGACACTCCCCCAAAACCTTCAGGGCAAGGGTTTTAAGATATGCCCTGGGGGCATATAAGGTTTTTATAGAAGGCGTTGTCGTAGAAACTTCAAAAAAGGCCCATTTGATTGGAAATTCAAAGGGATGGTGCCCTTTTTAATAGTCGAAAGTGATTGGAGGGCAACTAGCCCCCCCCCCCCCCCCCCCGAAGCCAATCATTCTCCCAAACACATCCAATCAAAATTTTGAGATAGCCATTTTGTTCAGCGTAGTTGATTTCCAGATAGAAAATGTGTCTTTGAGGAGGACAATCCCCCACAACCCTCAGGGCAAGGGTTTTAAGTTATACCCTGGGGGCATATAAGGTTTTTATAGTCGTAGGCGGTGTCGTAGAAACTTCAAAAAAGGCTCATTCAATTGGAAATACAAAGGGCTAGTGCCCTTTTAATAGTCGAAAGTGATTTGAGGGCAACTAACCCCCCTCTCACGCCCACCTTTTCCCCAAACACATTCAATCAAAATTTTGAGACAGCCATTTTATTAGGCGTAGTTTTAAGTTCTGGAAATTGGGCCTTTGAGGATGACAACTCCCCCACAGCCCTCAGGGCAAGGGTTGGAATTTAAGGATTCTCCCAATCCTTCCCATTATTTCTTATGGAAGGGATGCTTGTATAAACTTTAGAGAGGGCTCATTTGACTGAAAATTGAAAGTTCTTGTTCACTTTTTAAGAGTCAAAAGAGATTGGAGGGTAACTAGCCCCCCCTCCTCCACGCCCTATATGCATCAGATAAAAATTTTTAGATAGACATTTTGTTAAAATAGTTCAAAGTTCTGATAACAAAAAAGTCCGGTGTCGACACAACCCACCAGGGCCTGGGGGTAGGCGTTGTAAGTTTTGCCCTGGGGCATAACTTATTAAGGGGGGTTTATAACTTATGGGAAGGGGTTTTGTATGGGAAGAACACATAGGAAATCTATTATAATTATCCAATTATAAGGTTAAAATACATACTCTGTGATAGATGCAAAATTGCTTTGGCACACAAAATCCTATTAAGGTCAATTCCAAACAGTCGTGATCCCTTTGTGTCAGCAAGTGAAATGGTCTAAAATCCCCTTATTGGAGCTATTTTTTCAATCCATTCATTGTTGTCAATAGCTGTTCACAAGTTATGCAAGCTGTCTATTGTTCATATATAAGGTTTTTATCAAAGAGGTAATCGTATAGCCTTTGAAAAAAGCCTCATTCGATTTAAATTGAAAGTTCTAGATCCGTTTTTTAAAGTCAAGAATAATCGGACAGTAAGCACCCCCCATGCCATAAAAACTTGAAACTTTTTGCAATCAAAAATGAACAAAAATTAATTAAAAAAAACTTTCCGAAAAATAAGTTTTTCAAAGAAAAGTAAAGGTCATTTTAAACTTAAGCTCAGCAGATACAAATACCTGTTAAAATTCAAACTCAAAACGACCAGAAATTACTATAAAAAAAATAAATGAAACCCAAAACGAACAGAAATTAAATAAACAATCGTAGCAAAAAACATACAACAAGTAATAATATAAATGAATAAATAAGATCTTAAAGCGAGTAATTCTTAGACTGAACATGAAAATCAAGCTTAAAACGAAATCAAATATTTTGCTGTTAAAGTATAAATGAAACTTAAAACGAACAGAAATTAAATAAACAATCAATGCGAACAAACATACAATATATATTAATGTATTTGAATAAATAAATCTTAAAACGAGTAAAACTTAAATTCAATATGCAAATCAAGTTTGAATCGAATAAAAATAACTATAAACAAGAGTTTGGGTATCGCCTCACTGCAGAAGCCTAAAACCTGCTGCGTCATTGGCGCTTTACTGAAAACAAATTATATTACAAATGTTTTCTTTTGTACTTAATATTGAAAATAAATATTGAAATTACGGTAAAATTTTGAACTGATGATAGCAATTGATATCGTTATGCATCAAATATTCAGTTTAATTTATTAGTTCTTTACAAGATTGGTCAAGACAAATATAGTTTCACTACAAACAAAATTTGGATACTGCCCCCTTCTTTAACTGTAAAAATCTAAAGCCTTCTGCGTCATTGGTGCTTCACTGAAAACGAATTACTCTTATATTACAAATTTATTTTTTTTTTCCAGTTTTTACAGCATTGAAAATGAAAATAAAAATTACAGTGAAAAAAAAATCTTGAACTGATGGATCTTTCAACAATTAATATCATTATATATCTAATATTCAATTCGATTTTGTTTATACTTTTCAAGACTGTTCAAGACTCATATATTTTTGCCATTTTTTCTAACTAATTGTGTTAGTTTGTTATGAAAACATTCTATGGCTTCTAGGCATTTCTATTTGAACGGAAAACTGCACCTCAAACTTTGTGGAACTTGCATTTTCTTGCATGAAACACCAAAATATAATAAAATGTCAAGTTTCGGAGTGTTCCACCACTCGCAAGCAAGTGCCATTGGTATTTTTGAATCCGCATGGTTAATTTAGGGGGTGAAGGGTAGGCTAATTCTCGTAGCAGCCCCATTCCGTCGTGGTATGATTCACACTTTCAACACCTGGCGTCCGGACTATCATATAATCTACCAAGCATACAATTACCCCAAGTCAGTATCAAAAAATAAATGAAACCCAAAACAAACAAAAATTAAAATAAATATTAGAGTCAAACTCAAAACGAGCATAAATTAATGTGAGTAGGATTCTAAACCCCTATGCTTTCTAAAAGCCAGAATATAATTTGTACCTTACGGAAAAAAAATTCAAATGAGTTTACTGAAAAAAATGCATTGTCAGTTTCATATACATATGCTGATATTTATTCCCTAAAATCTTAATTAATGAAAGAATTGTTTTCAGTAAAGCGCCAATGACGCAGTAGGTTTTAGGCTTCTGCAGTGAGGCGATACCCAAACTCTTGTTTATAGTTATTTTTATTCGATTCAAACTTCATTTGCATATTCAATTTAAATTTCACTCGTTTTAAGATTTATTTATTCATTTACATTAATATATATTGTATGTTTGTTCGCATCGATTGTTTATTTAATTTCTGTTCGTTTTAAATTTCATTTATACTTTAATAGCAAAACATTTGTTTTCCTTTTAAGCTTGATTTTCATATTCAATCTAAGCATTACTCGCTTTAAGATCTATTTATTCATTTATATTATTACTTGTTGTATGTTTTTTGCTATGATTGTTTATTTAATTTCTGTTCGTTTTGGGTTTCATTTATTCTTTAATAGTAATTTCTGGTCGTTTTGAGTTTGAATTTTAACAGGTATTTGTATCTCCTGAGCTTAAGTTTAAAATGGCCTTTACTTTTCTTTGAAAAACTTATTTTTCGGAAAGTTTTTTTTAATTAATCTTTTGGAAAGGAGTTCTCGTATTAATTATTTCTTTAATTTCCTTTCTTTAGATAATTGTATTGTTTGTTGGTTTTTTTTTTAGTTCTTTTTCTATTCTCTAATTCTTCACGGAAACTTGTATTTTTTTAAGGAAAAATAAGAGGATTATTTTTTGACGTATGCATAAAATTAACATTTCAATAGGAATATTTTTCTAAATTATTTTTAAAACAAGAATGAATCACCTAGACCTCAGAGGCTGGGTGATGTTTACAATATTTGTCATTTAACTATTTTGTTATTTATTTTTTTCGCTTGTTTTAGTCTTTTCCTGTTTTTTCTAGTTTCTTCTTTCATGTTTTCATATTTCTTCTTCTTTCCTTTCAGACGGCTCCTCTTGATACAAAATCGGATTAGGGTAGTTTTACCCCCTGGCTCACCTTCAGCAAGTACACGTTTTATAATGCCTTATTGAGAGTTTATAAGTGTATGTTCTTGTCAGTTCGTTACAATTCTTACCTCGAAATGAAATAAATTTCATCGTTTATATTTTCGTATAGAATCCTTTTAGTTAATAAACGGATGATTATAGTTGGCATGGACGTAGAAGGAGGGGGGCTTTGCACCAGTTTGTTCCCAATAACAGAGGATTTTATTCTGCTTTGTATCATTTCTTTTAACTGCAATGAAATTCACCCATGTTTTAGTTGTTCGAACTTGCGTCCCCCCTCTAATTGTTGCCCTCTTTGAAATAAATTACTGTGCATGTGGCTGGATTATAATTTGCTTTTTGCTGCTCAAAACGGAATAGATTTACCTTGGCTTCATGAACACAGTTTTTATCGAAGCAACGAGAAGAAAACCTAAGATAGAAGAAAAAAAAACAGAATGTATATTCATAAAGAAATTTTTATAAAGACTTAAATTTATAAAGGAATTTATAAAGAGACTGCGTTAAAGCTTGAGAGATGCTGCTAAAGCAGACTAACTAGACCTCCGTTGCCAAGGCCCCGTGGAGTTTTGCAACAATTGTGACCCATGGATTAGTTGTAGAGTAACACTTCCTGGTATATCTTACGGGTACTAATTCTCCCATACGGGTACGGGTACTAAGGCTCCCATATCTGGTCTGCAGATGCGTTCTGATTTTTGTAAGTTATCATAGGCAGCGCAATCGCGCTGCCTAAGTACAGAACGATGTTGATACAATGTATTTTTTTTCTTTAGGCCAGGGCACTTTGTATCGGAGGAGTTGTCGTAGAAACTTCGAAAAGAGCTCATTCGATTGGAAATTGGAGTGGCTTGTGCCCTTTTTAATCGTCGAAAGTGATTGGAAGGCAAATAACACCCCTTCCACCCCCACCATTTCCCCAAACACATCCAATCAAAATTTTTAGATACCCATTTTGTTCAGCGTAGTTGATTTCCAGATAGAAAATATGTTTCTGTGGACACCCCCACAACCCTCAGGGCAAGGATTGTAAGTTATGCCCTGGGGGCATATAAGATTTTTATAGAATGCGTTGTCGTAGAAACTTCAAAAAGAGCTCATTCGATTGGAAATTCAGAGGGCCAGTGCCCTTTTTAATAGTCGAAAAAGATTGGAGGGCAACTAACCCCCCTCTCACGCCCACATTTCCCCAAACAGATCCAATCAAAATTTTGAGATAGCTATTTTGTTCAACGTAGTTGAAAGTTCTGAAAATTAGGTCTTTGAGGATGACAACCCCCCCCCCCCACAGCCCTCGGGGCAAGGGTTATAAGTTATGCCCTGGGGGCATATAAGGTTTTCGTAGAAAGCGCTGTCGTAGAAACTTCAAAATGGGCTCATTCGATTGGAAATTGAAATGACTGTCCTTTTTAATAGTCGAAAGTGACTGGAAGGTAACTAACACCCCTTCCACGCCCACAATTTCCCCAAACTCATGCAATAAAAATTTTGAGATTGCCATTTTGTTCAATGTAGTTTAAAGTTTTGGCAATTATATCTTTGAGCAGGAAACTCCCCCCACAGTCCTCAGGGCAAGGATTATAAGTTATGCCCTGGGGGTATATCAGGTTTTATTGAAATCTTTGTCGTAGAAACATCAAAAAGGGCTCAATCGATTGGAAATTCAAAGGACTAGTGCTCTTTTTAATAGTCGAAAGGGATTGGAGGGCAACTAACCCCCCTCTCACGCTTACCTTTTCCCCAAACACATCCAATCAAAATTTGAGATAGCCATTTTGTCCAACGTAGTTGAAAGTTTTGGAAATTAGGTCTTTATTTGTGACCCCCGCCCACAGCCCTCAGGGCAAGGGTTGTAAGTTATACCCTGGGGGCATATAAGGTTTTATAGAAAGCGTTATCGTAGAAACTTCAAAAAGGGCTTATTCGATTGGAAATTGAAATGGCTAGTGCCCTTTTTAATAGTCGAAAGTGATTGGAAGGCAACTAACACCCCTTCCACGCCCACCATTTCCCCAAACTCATCCAATCAAAATTTTGAGATAGCCTTTTTGTTCCACGCAGTTTAAAGTTCAGTAAATTATACCTTTGAGCAGGACACTTCCCCCACAGTCTTCAGGGCAATGGTTATAAGTTATGCCCTGGGGGCATATTACTTTTGATTGAAATCTTTGTCGTAGAAACTTGAAAATGGGCTCATTCGATTGGAAATTCAAAGGGTTAGTGCCCTTTTTAATAGTCTCGAAAGTGATTTGACGGCAACTAACCCCCCTCTCACGCCTACCTTTTCCCCAAACACATCCAATCAAAATTTTTAGATAGCCATTTTATTCAACGTAGTTGAAAGTTTTGGAAATTAGGTCTTTAAGGATGACAATCCCTCCACCCCCACAGCCCTCAGGGAAAGGGTCGTAAGTTATGCCCTGGAGGCATATAAGGTTTTTATAGAAAGCAATATTGTAGAAACTTCAAACGGGGCTCATTCAGTTGGAAATTGAAAGGGCTAGTGCCCTTTTAATAGTCGAAAGTGATTGAAGGACACCTAACCCCCCTCTCACGCCCACCATTTCCCAAACACATTCAATCAAAGTTTAGAGATAGCCATTTTGTTCAACGTGGTTGAAAGTTCTGGAAATTATGTAGTTAAGGATGACAAACCCCCAGAGCCCCCAGAGCAATGGTTGCAATTTATGCCCTGGGGGCATATAAATTTTTTATAGATAGATTTGTCGTAAAAACTTCAAAAGGGGATCATTCAATTGGAAACTGAAACTGCCCTTTTTAATAGTTGAAAGTGATTGGAGGGTAACTAACCCCCCTCTCACGCCCACCATTCCCCCAAACAGATCCAATCAAAATTTTCAGATAGCCATTTTGTTCAACGTTGCAGAAAGTTCTGGAAATTAGGTCTTTGAGGATGACACCCCCCCAGCCCTCAGGGAAAGGGTCGTAAGTTATGCCCTGGGGGCATATAAGGTTTTTATTGAAAGCGTTGTCGTAGAAACTTCAAAAGGGCTCATTTGATTGGAAATTGAAAGGGCTAGTGCCTTTTTAATAGTTGAATGGGATTGGAGAGCGACTAACGCCCCTTTCACGCCCACCATTTTCCCAGACCCTTCCAATCAAAATTTTGAGATAATCATTTTGTTTAACGTAGTTGAAGGGTCTGGAAATTAGGTCTTAGAGGATGACAACCACCATCACAGCCCTTAGGGTAAGGGTTGTGATTTATGCCCTGGGGGCATAAATATAAGGTGTTTATAGAAAACGTTGTCGTAGAAACTCAAAAAGGGCTCATTCAATTGGAAATCGAAAGGCCTAGTGCCCTTTTTAATAGTCGAAAGTGATTGGAAGGCTTGACATTTTTATAGTAAAGATCGATGTGGGTATAATGTATTATTATTTTGTCGTTTTTGTTGTTTAGACTAGGGCACTTCGTATCGAAGGAGTTGTCGTAGGAACTTCGAAAAGGGCTCATTCGATTGAAAATAGAAAGGGCTGATGCACTTTTTAATGGTCGAAAGTGATAGGATGGAAAAAAAATCTCCCTCCCACGCCCACCCTCCCATTTGACTTTATGTTTAAAAACTAAATGTTGCCTTGAGATTAAATCAAAGTGCACTGTGTTAATGCTAATTCCCAATAAGGCATCTCAGCAGTATCCCAAGAACGACTGAGGGTATTATGTTCAAACTTCTGGGGCTAATTCTGCTCTTAAAATTTAACCAAATCAAAATAACGTAAGTATATCCAAGCTATTAAAGAATGTAAACAGATTTTTTTGCGAATGGTATCAAGTTTTCCATTTCAGGTCAACTAGAGGAGGTATGAAACTAAATTAAATACTACTATTTGTGTCCAGATTTTTAAAAGGTTGTATTTTGTTAAAAATTGCTGAAAATTTTTCTCCAGTATACAAATAGCAGGCCAAACTATAAATTCTTAAAAAACGAAAAGATTTAAAGTATTATTTTCTCTTTCCCTGAAAAGACTATGTCAATATAAAACGAAAAAAATTAATTAAAAACTTGTTCCACAAAATAAGTTTTTCAAAGAAAAATAAAGAACTACATTAAACAAAAAATGAGCAAAAATAAAACCAAATAATCTACCAAGCGTGAAACTACCACAAATCAGTATCGATAAATAATTGAAACCCAAAACGAACAGAAATTACAATAAATAACCGAGTCAGACTCAAAACGAGCAGAAATTAACATAAGTTGGGCTCAAAACTACTATGCCTTCCCAAGGCCAGAACATAATTTGGACTTTACTGAAAAAAATACAAATGAATGTGCATTGTCAGTTTAATATACATATATTAATATTTAGTAACCAAAATGTTAATATAATTTGATTTATTAAAGTTATAAAAGTAAAAACATTTATATTTTTTTCAGTGAAGTGTAAATTATGTTCTGGCCTGGGGAAGGCATAGGGGTTATGAGCCCAACTTATTTTAATTTCTGCTCGTTTTGACTGCTTCTTGTGGCACTAGCCCTTTCAGTTTCCAATTAAATGAGCCCTTTTTGAAGTTTCTACGACAAAACTTTCTTTAAAAACCATGTATGCCCCCAGGGCATAACTCGCAACCCTTGCCCTGAGGGTTGTGGGGGGGGGGGGGGGGTTCATCCTCAAAGACCTAATTTCCAGAACTTTTAACTATGTTGAACAAAATGAATGTCTCAAAATTTTGATTGGATGTGTTTGGGGAAATGGTGGGCGTGAGAAAGGGGTTAGTTGTTCTTCAATCACTTTCGAATATTAAAAAGGGCTCTAGTCCTTTCAATTTCCAATCAAATGAGCCCTTTTTGAAATTTCTACGACAACTCCTTCTGTAAGAACTTCATGTGCCCCCGGGGTATAACTTAAAATCCTTGCCCTGAGGGCTGTGGGGGGGTTGTCATCCTCAAAATTCTAATTTCCAGAACTTTTTTCCTTTAGACCAGGGCTGATAACCCCTGTGCATTCCCAAGACCAGAACACAATTTGCGCTTTACTGAAAAAAAAAACGTTGAAAAAACAATCTCAAAATTTTGATCGTGTTTGTTTGGGGAATTGGTGGCCGAGAGAGGAGGGTTACTTGCCCTCCAATTACTTTCGACTATTAAAAAGGGCACTAGCCGTTTCAATTTCCAATCGAATAAGCCCTTTTTGAAGTTTTTACGACAACACGTTCTATAAGAACCTTATATGCCCCCAGGGAATAACTTACAACCCTTGCCCTAAGGGCTGTGGGCGGGGGTCAACCTTAAAGACCTAATTTCCAGAACTTTTTTCCTTTAGACCAGGGCTGATAACCCCTGTGCATTCCCAAGACCAGAACACAATTTGCGCTTTACTGAAAAAAAAAAACAACAAACAAACAAAGAAATGATCGTGGATTGTCAGTATGACATATACTGACATTTCTTAGTTTAGGTTTTGATAATTTTTAGCTTATGAAAGTAAGAAAGGTGAAAACATTTCAAATGTATTTTGTTTTCAGTAAAGCGCAAATTGTGCTCTGGTCTTGAGAAGGCATAGGGGTTATCAGCCCTGCTCATGTTAATTTTTGCTCGTTTTGAGTTCGACTCAGCTATTTATTGTAATTTCTGTTCATTTTGAATTTCATTTATTTATTGATAGTCATTTGTGGTAGTTTTACGTTTGGAAGATTATTTGACTTTATATTTGCTCATTCTTGGCTGAATGGGACTCTTAACTTTTCTTTGGAAAACTTGTCTTGTGGAAAATTTTTTTTAATTAGTTTCTGTTCGTTTTTGTTGACATAGTTTTTTGGTTCTAGGCGTTTACCCCGCCCCCAGCTATTACCCTTTCGGAAAATACCCCCCCCCCCCATGGAAAATACCCCCGTGGAAAATACCCCCCGGAAAATACCTCCCGCGTGAAGTTCGATCACCAGGTGATAAATCCAGTTAGACAAGTTTCTGTTACCATGACGGGATTAATATTAAGCCCTGTTCTGAACTTTATTTATTGATTCCAATGGTTTATGACTCTTCTTGAGAAGTACATTTGACAGGTTCTCGATCGGGAGCTTAACTTTGACAGCTTTGGCAGAGGGTGCGAATATTGAGTTAATTGTTGGTAAAATAACAAGCTTCTTTAGTAAAGACGACATAATTACAGCGAAAGAAATGTTGCACCATAAGTTCCAGTTTACAAGCAGGCTCGTTAGAAATGTGAAATGCGAAGACAATGTTACATAAATTTGTAAATGGTTATACGCTCGGAATAGAGAAAAGAAGCCAATGCCAAAATTCGTAATTGAGAATCCTTGCTCGGTTCCCACTTTAGGCGATGCAGTAGTGGCTACTCTGGCTGTGAAAGTAAACGAACTAGGCCGGAAAATTGATTATTTAGTGGAATCAAACAATAGCAAATCTATTTCTTGGCCCTCGAAATTCAATGCATCGGAATCCGAGGCTCCATCTTATGCAGTTGTACTCAAGAACTTACCTGGATCACTCAACACCCGCAGTGCTCGTAAGTCCTTTGTCGATTCAGTGTGTTCAAATCCTTCTCAAATCACTGAACTACGTAAGATTAAAGCCGACTGGAAACTTAGAGTTAAGTATAGAGATACTGCTGAAGCTATCGTTGACCACATAAAAGGCAAGCAATTCACGATAAATGCGTCACTAAGGGCTCCAAACTTTATTGGGGTAGTAAAAAGAATTCCCGTCAAAATGGAGGAACTAGATGTGTTGCACCTTATCCCCAGAGCTTACAAAGCAGTCAGGATCGGAAGCTCACGTTCTTACAAAGTTTACTTTGACACCCGCGCTGACTTGGACTTCTTCCTTAAACACGGAGCCAAAATTGATTACGAAGTGTACTTCCTGTTTATGAATATAAGTTTTTGCCAAGAAGATGCTTCTCTTGTCACGCCGAAGGCCATCTTGCGGCCAATCGTAATAATACCGCCATTTGTGGTCGCTGTGGAGCAACTGACCACGCGTCCAGCAAATCCAATCCCTGCACTGGTGATATGTTTTGTGTAATATGTAAGAAAAACGGTCACACATGCTACAGCGTAAATTGTCCGTTGCTAAACAGAAGCCAACCTCTGCTAGGCCATGACCGAGCAACCCCCGACATCACACAGTCTGATATCTTGGAATATCAATGGGAACTTTATAAACCGATCCACTTTCGTCCTTGATTTTCTTTGTGAGTGCGACATAATATGCCTGCAAGAGCATTTTACTATGTAGCAGGGCATAAACTTGTTGAATCTTTCACCTTGTCATAATGTATTTTCTGTGCCTGCGAAGCAAACAAAAGATTGTGGTCGTCCTTCAGGTGGTTTAGTAATGTACGTTCGATCAAACCTAAGCTCTGACCTTTTGGATTCGGAGGATTACTACCTAGCTGTTAGAGTAAACAACGATGCTATAATTAATGTCTATCTTCCAACTGACTACCGGGATGACAAATCGGAACGTAGCTTCGCAATTAGTGTGTCTAAACTTTCTAAATGCCTGGAAAAAGCTCGTCAAGGAAAGCTTCATTGTATTGTAGTCGGTGACTTCAACTGCGACCTGGAATTCGACGACAGCGCGGTGTCAAGTCGCAGAAGTATTTTACTCGGTATTATGAGTGATGATCTATGCGTCAGAGCCAAAAGTGAAAAATACACATACATTCATAACTCTGGAAGTACGTCCAACTTAGACCATGTTGTAGCAAGCCAATCTGTTAATATTCCCTCTGTGCTTGTTATGTATAATAACTTTAGGTCTGACCATCTCCCACTCAAGTTTAGAGCATATTTCCCGCAGGCTCAATTACCACAAGATATGGACAGCACCGAGTCGAGCAAAAGGTGGATTAAGTTACCGAATAGGTCCAGGGTTAATGTTCAAAAATTTAATGAGTCGTTTGGTGTAATCCTGGACAAACTCCGTGTGCCCTATGATGTACTTTGTAAGTCTGCTCCTGCAGACTCAGTTGACACGCGAGTGAAGCTAAATGTATACTGTGCCGAATTGATTCATTCCTTGCGTGTTGCCGAACTTGTGGCTGTTCCTATTAAGAAAATTAAAAGTGGGACGGAAATTATTGGGTGGCCAAAGAACCCAGCACTTTGTAAAGCATGTGATAGGGCAAAATTTTGGTTTAAAATTTGGAGAGACTGTGGTTCTCCTAGGTATGGTATTGTAAATCAGATAAGATTGCAGACTAAAAAACGGTTCACAAATGAGCTTGCCAAGCATAGGAGCTCAGTTCAGTCAGTTTATTCCGATAAAGTTCTTAGTGATCTAAATGAGCTTTGGAAAATGGTGCTTAAACCACAGAGTAATTGCCTTAATAATATATCGAATTATGACATCCCTGAATCAACTTGGATTGAATATTATGAGAACATGTTCTCTTCCCCTGAAAAGTGCCTTGCGGATTATTATAAGTGTGAGTTAGATTCTTTTTTAGCTAGTTCGTCTAATTCTGATGTTGTGTTTTCTCTAGAGTGTGTAATAAATGTTATTAATCGCCATAAGAAAAAGAAATCCAGGGGTTCAGACAATATTTCCGCGTTCCATTTCAAAATATGTAGACAATTATTACTTCAACATATTACTCTGTTATTGCAAATGATTTTCGTCGCCGGAATAGTTCCGTCATCTTTTTGTATTGGAGCTTTAACTCCGATTCCTAAGAAAAGTAAACCTCATCGGGAATGTCGTCTTTTCGGCCGATCACGGTTTCGACAACTTTTTGTAAAATATTTGAGCTTTTGATAATTAATGAAGTCCGAAATAAGTGTTATAGCCCGGACTCACAGTCTGGATTCCAGCCCCGTCTGGGTTGTTGCCATGCGTTGTCTGCTGTAGCATCTATTGTCCTTGATGCTGAGAAAACTGGAAAAAGTTTGGCTCTCGCGGCGTACGATGTTCAACGTGCCTTTGACTCTTTGATTCATGATGAGTTGATATTGGATATGGGAAAGCGCGGTGTAAAAAAAGGAACCCCTCTTCCTTTAAAAGATATGTATGCAAATCTGAAAGCCGAACTTAAGCTCTCGCATCAGCATCCGGATCATAAAATAAAAAATAATCCTGTTGTCCCGGTTAAAAAAAGTGGCTCGACAAGGGGCAATAACTTCACCTACTGTTTTTAATAATACAATAATCTGAGGGCAAGAGAGATGTAAAACAACTTGTGTCCTGCAATGTATCGATGTTTCGTTAATATCATACGCGGATGATATATTTAATTCGAGTCGCACTGTTTCGGGTATAGAGGAAAACTTTAATATCCTCCAGAATGATTATAAACAGCTCGGATTAGAGCTTAACGCAGAAAAGTCGGAAATCCTACTTTTCAATTGGAAATCAGTCCCCGATGGTTTTATGATTGCTCTTGGAAATACAAATGTTAAGCCAGTCCAGTTCATTACTTACCTTGGCCTTCCTATCGGTTCAATTCTAAAAACAACCCTTGATTGCTTATCGACCATCTAAAGAAGTGAATTGGTTTTGCATATAGTAAAATTGTTTCAAATAAGTTGAGGTACAACAGAAAAGTTTTAGCTCGCCTTATATATATATATATATATATATATATATATATATATATATATATATATATATATATATATATATATATATATATATATATATATATATATATATATATATATATATATATATATATGTATATATAGTTATAATGCAATATATGTAGTTATTATATAGTTATATATAGTTATAATGCAATTGCACTCCCTCATTTTTTGTACTTGAGTCCTTTTTGGAGAATTTTTCTCGAGTGCGATAAACGTAAACTTGGATCTGTTTTCTTTAAGTATGCTAAGTTTTTACTTCGTCTCCCGCTTTGGTCCGGAAATTCTTTTCTTATTAGGAATTTTGATATAGCAGACCCAACTTCAGCCATCCTTAATCAGATCTCAAAGTTCAATAATAATGTTAAAAGCCATCCGTGGTTTGAAATCCTCCGCCAGTAGAACTCAGTGTGTTTTTGTTTTCTCTGTGGTTTAACCAGTCTTTTCTTGCTAGTGAGTATTACATTAGTGTCTAAAACTTGTATTTTTATGTATTTTGTTTTTGTCGTGTATATTTGTCTTGTTTATCTTTTTCTTGTATTTTTATGTACGCCGTCTCTTTTGTTTGATTTTGACGGGTAATAAAATATTATTATTATTATTAATATATGGGAAATATATAATTTGGGATATATATTTGCACCTAAGGAGAGGGGGGGGGGGGGTAAAGTATTTGGACAGTTTGAAGTCTGAAAAAAATTCTTTCTAGGTATATGGCCACTAGAAAATTACAAAAGAATAACGAGGTTTTGTTAACTTAAAAAAAAAGAGTATAAAGTAAATGTAATGTTTCATTTAAGTGTTTCTTCCGAGTGTTAAGTGTTTTTTTTTTTTTTCAATGGCTCTTTTTCCAAGTATTAAGAGCAATTATTAGGTTAATGTAATATTTCATTTAAGTGTTTTATGATGATTGCAGATCAAAGTTTATGTTATTTTTGCCTTTCATTTATGTTATTTTACTGTGTTCATGGCCTTATATTTGGCTTTAAAATACACTTATCTATCTATCTATCTAATATGCAGAATAATTGTACCAAACACATTTTGCATGCAGGTCCGCTATACTTTACCCCCCGCCGCCTAATGTGCAAATCTATAGCCCAAATTTATTTATAAAGTAACGAAGAAACTAACGAAAAAACTGGTGTGTTCTCGAATTTTACACAGCGCAAACTTGAGTGAGTGGCATATAATACACAAGTACCGAAATTCCTTCCCCCTACGGAAATTAAAAAAATAAAACTCAAATAAAATTCTCAAATTTGGAAACCCTTATTTTCCACGGGGGGAGGTATTTTCCCAGGGGTATTTACCGGGGGGGTATAATTGCCCTCCAATCACTTTTGGCTGTGAAAAAGAGCCCTGGCCGTTTCAATTTCCAACCGAATAAGTTTCCAAAGTTTCTACGACAACAAATGGCAATCTCAAAATTTCTATCAGATGCATTTCGGGAAAATACGAGGTGTGCGGGGGGGGGGAGGGTATCAACCCTCCGATCATTTTGAGTCTTAAAAAGGGTACTAGAACTTCTGATTATGAATCAAATGAACCCCCTCTAAAGTTTATACGATCATCCTCTCTATACGTACCTTGTATTACCCCAGGCCATAACTTACAATTCTTGACCTGAGGGCTGTCGGGACGTTGCCATTCTCAAAAACATAATTTTCAGACTTTTCAATAACGTTGAATAATATGGCTATATCAAAATTTTTATTGGATGTGGTTTGGGAAGTGGTGGGCGTGGGAGGGGGGTTAATTGCCCTCAAATCACTTTCGATTATTATCAACCCTCCGATCAATTTGAGTCTTAAAAAGGGTACTAGAACTTCTGATTATGAATCAAATGAACCCCCTCCAAAGTTTATACGATCATCCTCTCTATATATACCTTGTATTCCCCCAGGCCATAATTTACAATTCTTCCCCTGAGGGCTGTCGGGACGTTGCCATTCTCAAAGACATAATTTTCAGACTTTTCAATAACGTTGAATAATATGGCTATATCAAAATTTTTATTGGATGTGTTTTGGGAAATGGTGGACGTGGGAGGGGGTTAATTGCCCTCAAATTACTTTCGACTCTTATAAAGGGCACTGGCCCTTTCAAATTCCAATCGAATGAGCTGTTTTCGAAGTTTCTACGACAACAAATGGCCATCTCAAAATTAAAATTAGATAAACTAAACTTTAATTGTCACCAAAATTTTCATCGGACTGTCAATTTTCTTTGGTATAGTTTCATTAAAAAGCAAATACATAAAAAACACAAATCAAATCTTCTGATTTTCGTTTTACATTTTTACAAAACTAAGTATAAAACTTTTCGCTAACCACTGATGGGCACAGCGTACCGGCTGAATCTTCTCAACAGGGACTGCAACCCTGCGCGGGAGTCGTTTTGTGCGGACTGAGGGGGGAAAAGGGTTTTGTGGATTGGGTGGATCAGAGATTTTCTTCCGAAATCCATGCTGAGTTTCTGTCTACTTTTTTTCATTGTTTGCATTTTAAACTTTGTCAGCAGCTCTTCATACGATATTTGTACCTGCTTTGATACTATCATTAGAGCTCTTTTCTGAACTCTTTCGAGCCTGGCGCTCGAAAGTCCAAAATGCCACACAGGAGCTGCATATTACAGAATTGGGCGAATAAAAGATGTAAATATTCGGAGTAGGTGATCTGGAGGGGCGTCATGTTTCGACATAAGCTTGAGCATCTGTAGCCCAACATTACCCCTTTTTACTAGACTAGATGTGTTTGCTTCCCATTCTAAATCACTGGTAATAATAACTCCCAAGAGTTTAATCTTCCTGACTTTAAGAGAATCAGATATAGTTGGTAGAAAAGTTGGTTCAGAAGAATTTAAAAATGAAATAGTTAAAATGGAAGATCTACTGTCACTTACTGTCATATTTGAACTGGAAGCCTGAGTCTTCACTTTATCAATTAAAATTTGAGCTTTGCTGCATTCACTTGCAACACAAATTTTTCCAAGGGTAAGGTCGTCAACATATTTCCAGCGGTCTTCACAATCATTAGCGTTATCATTGATCATAACTAGAAAAAGAATAGGACCCAGAATGGTACCTTGAGGTACACCACAAAAACTGGCTCAGGTTCAGAGAAAGGCTTCCTATATTTTAAAATTGGGAACCTATTTATTAAAAAACTCTGAATGATTTTCACAACAGCAGGATTCACTGTAAAATCAATTAAAAACTTAGAAATTAAAATGTTACGATCAATCAAATCGAAACCCTTTTTAGAATCAATTGTTATTAAGTTTAGCCATTTACCAGGCTCATCAACATTCTTAAAAAATAAAATTTAAAAGACTGACTAGATAATGAGATGTTGATGTATCCTTTCTGTTACCGTACTGATGAGGATCAAGGAGGGGTTCAACTTGAGCTTCAAGCGAATTTGCTACAAAACTTTCGTACGTTTTGCTGAACAAGGGGGTCAAAGTGATTGGCCCCTCACCATCGAAATTAAGTTCGGTATCATTTTTAGGGATTGGAGTAACATACCCCGTGTTCCATATATGTGGGTAAACTGAAGAAGTTGAAATGCAATTAAAAATTTGTGTTACCGGCCTAGTCAATTTGCCAGGAAATGCTTTTATAAGTCCAATCGGAATATCTATGGGAGTTTCTTTATTTTACTAAAAACTTGGTCATCAGAAATAGTAGGTAAAGGTACACCATCATGTGGAATTTTCTGATATTCTTGGTTCGTTTTATTTACATTAAGAGGCGGCAAAGACTGGATTATTTTGGCCAAATGATCATTTAACTGGCTAGCAACTGTTTCATCATTAGAATCAGAACAAAAATCAATACCGCTAGGGGATTACCATTTGAAACTTGCAGATGGTAAAGTTTATAGGAAGAACGTAGATATGAGCAATATATCTTATATAAGCTATCAAAATCTATCTAAGATGTTCTGGTAGCCCGCTAGCCCCAGCCCTTGAGAAATGGCATACAAATTACATTTTCTCGTGCCGTGTGGCACTTGCAGATGGCGGAATTTATATAAACCACGTACATATAAGAAATAGCTTTTGAATTAGCTCTTAAGCATCTCTCTATGATGTCCTAGTAGCCATACAGGCCTGGAAAAAAAAGAAGAAAAAAAAGGCTGTTTTAACATTTTTTAACTTTTAGTTACTATGGGTGTGGTTCGCTCTTTACTAGGTTGCAGCTAATGCTTCAACCATGACAAAGAGTTCATAGCAAATTTCCCCCAGAAACTAATTAACATTGGAATCTGTGAAATCTAATAGATGGTAGAATTTATAAAACTTAGTAAATATAAGCAATTGCTTTTAATTGAGCCATTAAACATCTATCTACGATGGTCTGGTAGCCTGCTAATGTTTCAGTAGCTTACTGATGAGCAGACGATTTATGAAACTTACCAAGGGGGCTGGGAGGGGGAGCGTACGAGAGGAGTTCTTTTAAAGCTCCAGTAAAGGGTTCCAGAACATAACTATTACAATAGTACCTGTTTTGTACTGCTGAGCTTTTCCACTTAAGAAGTGGCACCATAAGTGTTGTTTTCAGTGCAGTATCGCACTTACGAAAGGTAAAAGTGAAAAAAAACGCACGTAGATATGAGCAATAGCTTTCAAATGAGCCATTAAACATCACTCTTATAAGTTCTTCTAGCCCAATAGCCCCAGCTTTTCCACTTGAGACATGCACCAAAAGTGCCGTTCTTAGTGTCATTTGGAACTTGCAGATAATGGAATTGATTGGAAGAACGTAGATATGAGCAATATCTTTAATATGAGCTATACAAAATCTGTCTACGATGGTCTGGTAGCCTGCTAGTGCCACTCTCTGAGAAATGGCACAAAAGGGCCATTTTAGTGCCATGTGGAACTTGCAGATGGCGGAATTTATAAAAAGCACCTAGATATGAGAAATAGCTTTTGAATGACTCATTGTGCATCTCTCCATGATGTTCTGTCAGCCCACTAGACTTGCTGAAAAAAGGAAAAAAAAAAAATAAAGAAAAAACGGGAAACAGATCAGTGCTACCGATACAAAAAGTGATTTTCCTTGTTGTTCGAGGAGGGGGACTATAATTTCCCTGTGCTAGGTTTTTGACCATGCTGGTTCCAATGGTACGCTTATCATTTTAATCTGACGCCATTTACGAGGGTTTTCAGGCTGTTTTTCTAGATCACCAGAAATTTCTTTTCGCAATAAATTTTTACTTTTAAGACAAACCGAAATAATAGTTGCAATTTCTGAGTCAGTGTCAAATGGCAATTTTTTTTCACTAGGCAGTTCTTTTCAACACGCGTGTTTTAACTTTGGGTTACTATGGGCTGTGGTTCGCTCTTTACTTGGTTGCAGCTACCGCTGCAATCATGACAAGCCGAACATGGTGGATTAAATCAGGCTCCACCCGGTTTTTTAGCCTATTAGTAAATTGGGTTCTGAATATAACTGTAATATCCTTAGCCGTTCTTGAGATATTGTAAAAACGTCATTTTAACAATATGAATGCACGTAGCGTCTTTGGATTTAGTTCAATACCTCTCAACATTTCTGTATGTTTCAACTTTATGCCCTTATCCATTCCTGGGATATTAAAGATACTCCTTTTCAACAACCTAGATGCACATAGTGTCTGTTGATTTACTTCAACATACCCTAAAAGTTTCAGCTTAATACCCTTAGCCGTTTCAAACATATTGCAGATATACCATTTTGGCATCATAGGCACATCTGGTGTCCTGGAAATTCCAACTTAATACCTTTGGCTGTTCCTTATATATTATAGATGCACCCTTTTGCCAACTTGGATGCAGATAGTGTCTTTTGATTTAGTTCAAAATTAGGGCCTAAGAGAAGCTGCTGGTCTTTCACAAGTAGGCCTATGCCCTAAATATGAGTATTAAAAGGCTAATTGAGTTAAATAAAAGGCTAAATACTTACATTTATATTGTGTTTTTGCAAATTTTTAGATATTTTCAATTTGATGCTCTCTCAATTTGAAATATTATCTAGATAATGCCATATTTTATTTTTTAAACTGAAACTGTTAAAATCAACTTTTTGCACAACGACGATGTTTCAAATTGAAAAAGCATGAAATTGGAAATATCTAAAAATTTATCAAAAATACAATTTTAATATATAGTGATCCATTAAGTTTGTGTGGGAGGGGACGGGGAGGTAAAGCAATTCAACAATTAGGAATGATATTGGTATGTATTTTAAAGTGCTATTAGGTGATTTTCAAAGTTTATAGTGTTTCTTTTTCAAGTGACCATGTACAACGGTGATGCCCTGTTTCTTTTCATACACTGTTTATTTTATTTTCAAAGAATCTTTTAATCCTTATATTCGGGTCTTTGTCTCCCCTAGGCCTACTTGTGAGAGATCAGTAACTTTTCCTGTGCCCTTATTTGGTCTGAAGAACCTTTTCTGAAGTTTTACTCACTTAGCACAACTTTTTTCAGTTTCCAAGAAATAAGAGCTTTGATGGGGAGAAGAGGTCTCATTTATATAGACCAGCACAGCAGCTTCCCAAGTTATAAAAAGCAATCTTTCTCAAACTGTTACATAATCTTTTTTTCCAAATTAATTAAAGATAAGATGATCTAACTATCCTGAGGAAACTTGTATTTTATGGACATAATTTCCATTACAAGAAGTAGACGCAAAATAATTACTTATTTTGCAAGTTTTCACTTAACAGTTGTTGAGGGCGTTTCCTAGAGGGATCATAAACAGAGGACGGACACTAAGATAAATTGGTTCAGCATGCAAAATGTGTTAGCTACAATTATTCTGATACTATGAAGTAAAAATTGTTTTCTGACTTCTCACTGTCCAAATACATTATACAGTCCATCTTTAGTGACACTTCTGTTAGTCAGATTCGACATTGCTAATATTAGTACAAAATTGCTAGACTTTATAAAATTTTGTAGAAAACTGAATTTTGTGTGGTTGTACACGTAGACATGAGATTTGCCTAATTTTTACACTTTCGCCAGCATTAAGTGATAGCTGTGGCCTGAAATCAGGCATAACAGCTTTCCAAAAATTGTATATCAAAAATTATTACTGGAGAATTCTTCAAATTAGAAACAAGATCAGTGTTTCCACTCGGCATGGTCCAGAAAGAAGTAGACGAGCCCAAAAAAATAAGTAGAATGGAAGTAGAAACTGTTTACAATATAAGTAGAAAATAAGATGTTTATGCATAAGTTGTTTGAAGAATTTGAACAATAGATTAGACTTCCCGAGGCTCACATAAGGCTTTTTTTCAAATGAATGACTTTTATTGTAGAACTGACACAGAAATAGAAACGGATAAAATCAGATAAAATACTGGCTAGCTAAGCCAAATGTGATAGGACCAAAAAACATTTTAAACGCTTCTGGCTATAAAGGTAGAATTCACTTCAAAACACTGCTTCACATTTCAAATCTAAAGGGGAAACATCTGATTTAGCATCCTGAAGCTGTCGCATTAGATTTAACCCGCTTCAAACGCTTTTCAAGCAAATCATCAGTGACCATGTGGCTGTAACTGCTTTTTTGTTTTAGTTCACACTTTGTCTGAAGATTGATGCAAAGGGTTACACTCGCTAGCCGATTGTGTTTTTCAGTCTTGATCAATTTTAAGAGACTAAAGAGTCTTTCTATTACGACATTTGGAAAATGCAAACAGAAGAGAAATTTGACTACTTTCATAGCGTTTTCAAACTTTTTACGTCCAGTCGGGCTTTTTGCACTTACGACATATTTCCAGAACAAAACTGGGCCAACACTTTCACAATCCTTGCCATCTGGGGAGGGGGTAAACTAAAGCCAATTCTCAGCACTCTCTTTCAATGCTACCTTTGTTCCACAAAGAAAGTCCAAAGGATGTGAAAAAAGGTTACAAGGTTTTAGCTTCTCATGGAAGAGCGAAAGACGCATTCACAAGCTCAACAAACTTGCATATTTTACCTTCAAATGGGAATCTTTTCCAAATTTGCGTTACTACTTCTATGTAGAATTCCCTGGCCTCTTGAATTGTTTTCTGCTTTCAGCGAATTCGGTATTAGACATCAAATCTAAAAGACGGCTTTGGCGTTCAAACCAGTATACACCTGGTCAAGCTTAACGTAATTTTCTTCGTTGACCACGTCTACATCCTTGATATTTTTTGGGCTCCGAAGGTAGGAAGCAGCAAGGAAATTCATACAGAATGTCTTCACTATAGATTCTACTTCTTTTTCCAACTTGAAAAAAATGGGGCGCCTCCCTCTGAAAAAGCGTATTGAATTTGTTGAATATTGCAAGAGCATATTCTTCAAACTTCATCAGTACCCACTCATAGGGATTCTTTAGCATCGATAAAACTTGGTCGTTACCATGCGACAGATCTTCAACTGCTAAATCCGTCCAGCAAGAATTCAAGGCATCCCATTACTCCAGAAGGACTCTTAAAGTTTGTTGAAAAAAAGCCATCGTGTAGGAGCAAGAGCAACAAACTTTCTTTCAGGAACTTCGGTAAATATTTGAAATTGCTTGTATGCATGTATTCATTTGGCACTGTGCCTAAAATTTGAAGCTACAGTCCAGCAAAATCCTCATGTTCTTTAGGCGGATGTTTGCAGGCATATTGAGCACACAAATGGGAAAGATGGTACGAGCACTTTACTACCACAACACAAGGATACCTGCTTGTGATGAGCGTTGACAAACTATGGTAACAGCCCATCATGAAGTTAGTTGTGTCTGCACAAAAGTCGGCCCAGTTCTGTAAGTAAATGCCTTCCTTTTCCAGTGCTTGAAAACATTGGCTTAGTTTGTCAACTACCCCATGAGAAATGGCACAAAATTTGTCATTTTTAGAAACATCTGGCACTTACAGATGGTGATATTTATAAGAAAAAACAGGTAGATAGGAGAAATACCTTTTGAATGAGTCACTAAGAATTTCTATATGATGCTCTGGTAACCCACTAGCCCTGGTAAAAAGAAAAGAAATGGGAGATAGATCAGTGCTACCCATGCAAAGAAGTCATTTTCCTTGTTATTCAAGGTGGGGGACTTTAATTCCTCTGTACAAGGTTTTTGACCGTTCTTATTCAAATGGTATACTCTTTGCTTTGATCTGACACCATTTTCAAGGGTTTTCAGGCTCTTTTTAAATCACCGTAAATTTATTTCGCAATAAGCTTTTACTTTTAAGACAAACCGAAATAATAGTTATCATTCCTAAATCAGTGTCAGTTTTTTTTAACGTATTTTTTAACTTTTGGTTACTATGGGCTGTGGTTGGGTCTTTACTAGGTTGCAGCTACTGCTGTAACAATGAAGGCGGAAAAGTCAAAATGGGAATGGGTGAGGAATGGTATGACAGAAACAGACAGAAATAGACAGACGCAGACGATGCAAGCCATGGCTGATCAGTTTTAAATTTACCGCTTTACTTTTTCTGGAAACGTCCGTCGAGACTCACCACAATTGGTCCGTTTTTCGGCTTTTAGGGACCTCTGGACCCCAAGGAAATGGAATTGCAAAAGTGGAAAAATCGAAATGGAAAAGCCGGTACTCATGGTCCATTTTACCGCTTTCACTTTTCTGCTATTCTATTTAGTGGTATTGTCCGAACGTGCTTTTATAAGTTTTGAGAAAGCGAAAAAACTCTGTTAAATCTACTAAAAAATAAAAGACCTTAAAAGAGGATTGTGATGTGCAAGGGATGAAGATGCGGCACATTATATCTTAATTTGAAGTTACTGATTTGTAGAAAATGATAGAAACAGAATATATTTACCATTCTCTTGATCTGAAAGGAAGTAGAAAGAGTCCCTGGGATTCCATATTTCTCTATCTCAAACGCTCTGCAGCTGCTGACAGTAGTTAGTAAACTGGCAAATAATACGTCACTAACTTTGGCAGTTTTAGCCAGAACGGCCTAATTAAGACGACGCAAAGTATTTACGATTATAAACAGGCTATGAAATAAACCAAATTGTTTGCAGGTTAGTCCCTTCGGGAATTGTATTACCATTGATATTTGGAAGATTCTGGTCCGGACAAAGATGCCTCTGCTAAAAAGCAATTGCATCCTTCCATTCTAGAAAAAATTAGACCTATAGCATTATAATTCAACAGAATCAAAACCAAAACAATTAGCTGGCACAAATACTTAAGCCTCCGAAAATAAGTAGAAAGTAAGCAGATGCCTCTAAAAAAAGGAGCGAGTAAGTAGATGAGTAGATTTAATATTGGGAAGTAGGAAAGTCCAAAAATAAGTATTCTACTGCCAAAATAAGCAGAAGTGGGAACACTGAACAAGACATCTCTAAATTGCTAATCTCATATAAATAATTATTTTAAATAAAATGCTTAATTTAAAATATTGTAATAATTTAAATAAGTTTTAAGAACAATTTTAAGTAGAGATGGAGGTCATGAAATTTATGTCAAAAGAAATTTTTTCAGTTTTCATTTTTAAAAGACATTAAAATTGTTTTTAATATTTTTTCTCGGAATTTAATGAAAGAAAAGAGGAAACGCTTTGAACTGCCAAGTGCCAAGTTAAATCAGTGATAGTTTCTGTCTATATTACATAAAATTTAATAAATATTACATTCAGATAGCCTGAATAATTATCTATATTAAAAGTTCAGGGAGGTTGGCTTTGGTTTAAGTCCTAATTCCGGAAATCTTTGGATTTTCGTTTTGTTCCTGTTTAATCCGGTATTTGTCAATACAAAATACCTGTACTTACACTTTTTTCCTACTGTCTTTTTCTATCCCGACTTTGATGTACTACAGTATCAAACTTTAGTTTGGGGAGGTGTTTAAGTAATTTGAGGTGACATAACTCGTCAAATTTAAAAAGTAAGCCTTACATGCCAAACTAGTCAGCAATCCTAAGTTTTATTACCTCCAGACATTAGCGTATTTCATAATTAAAGCTATTAGATTTAAAACTAGCAATAATTACCAAATGTGGAAATCTCATGGGGGGGGGGGGGTGGGACAAATGAGAACTTCCTCCTACCCGAATCTAAGTGTCAGATGGAACTTGCTCTTTACGCTGAAGTTTTTTAGTACTTTAAAAAGGACTCATATTCAAATTATCAGCCTTCGAGTTTCAGCTGTCGTTCTTAAGTAATTGGAACAAAACGTCAAACTTTAGCGTAAAGAGCAAGGTATTGAGGAGGGATCAGTCCCCCTTATGTACAGAACAATTTCTGGTTGTTTTATATTTAAATGCTACTCCTTGCTTTTAGTTGAATATAAGTTTTTTGTTATTTTAGTTTTTAATTGTTGTTCAAATAAAGCCGAGAAATCCGCCTTCCAGCCAATCGAACAATCTCCTCTACAATCTCCCAAGAAAAGTATGCTTACCAGGAATTTATGCTTACTTTCCTTCAAAAATTAGATTTTTTTTATATATATTCAAATCGTGATCGTTTTTCAAATTTTGTTATTTTAACTCTAACATGCCCTAATGAGCAAATATGAAGCCACAATTCTATATTTTTCATTCATTTTGCCATGCGTCAATATTTTTTCAGCCTGGTCAGCCGTAAATTGAATCAACGCTGGAGGATCAAGAAAGAGGAAAAACACATGGGAAATATAGCCTATGATTGGGCTATGTATTTACACATCAGGGGGGGGGGTGTAGTAGAAGTGTATTCAAAATGTGAAAACCACAATTTTTCCGCATATTGTAAAGTAAGCAATATTTTCTTAGTAAGTTTCCTTCTAGATAGCCCAAATTTTATGCTTACACTTTTTCTTTGAATGTGGAAGAATTACAAATTTGTTGGAATAGTATTTAGTTCATATGGACGCATAAAACAGACTAGTACCCTTTTTTCAATAAAGACAAATAGGCTTCGAAAAGAGCAACTTCATACTTTCCATCGTCGAATTTGATTTTGGGGGAGAGTTTTGTCCACAAATCCCTTGTTTCATTCAAATCATTGTAGAGAGGGTCGAAGACGTTGGACATAAACGTTATACAGAAATAATTGGGCATTGTGTGCGTCCTCAGCGGATATTCACGAATCAAAAGCAGAGTTGTATCCTAGCCAAAGAATAAGCAACTTTTCTTGCCCCAGCGAGTACGAGTCTTTAATATCTTTTCAATCTGATGGATTCCAGAGTTTTTAACTTTTTGTAATTCATAATCATAAAAACCTCTAAGAGTCTCATCATCTTTCAAGTCACGTACACGATACGTTATGGGTGTAGTGTCTAAGAGTTTGGGGACTTTAAAAAGTTCAGTGGACCATAAGTATTTACCCTTTTCAAAAACATTAATAGTTCGATTGGTTGGAACAGCATCCGCAATGTTGAATTTTTTCTTTTTCTTCTCACCACAACCACCACCATTGGAATATTATTTAAGAAAAGTGTCAAGTGTATTGTCGCCACCATGTCGATGAGATTCCATTGGGGTTGAGTTATTTTTGCAGATTATCCACCCGGTTTCACCTCGGACTCTTGTATACTTCCTTGTGCGTCCTTCGTTGAAACATCGAGAGTTGGTAATTCAAATATTTCCCTCCTACGCGTTTTTGAATGAAAAATAACCCATGAACATGTTCATCACTATAATATAAAACATCTTCAGTATGTTCCTGTAAACACTTCGTATTTGGAACTCTGTCAGCTAACATTAAGAAGTGAATAAGGTGATCCTCTAGCAATAACAAAAGGTTTGGCTGTCGTCATGTCATTTTACATGTCATTTACATGTACATGTCATTTTCAACCCATTCAACAACAATAAGGAGACGGCTAATAGAAAAAAATATATTTGTTTGTCTTGATATTGAATGGTATGTTACTACTCTCCAAACACGACAATTTGGTCATGGGATCGACTATTATAAATGTCGTTCGTGAATGTCGGGCTATGTTCTTGGCAGTTAGTTTTCTAAGCTGTTTTGCTCTGCAATACCTCTGGCTAAAAAGTATATTGCTCCGTTTGCCGCGGATTTTGGATCCTCTACACTACATGATTGAGGGGCTGGCAAAGATTTTAAAGAAAGTGTTTCACAAAATCTCAGGTTCAACGCACGATCCCTTGGCGAGAGACTGAAATCACGACAAAGAGGAAAAGGTTTTAAAATGTCGAGAAACACCTCATCACTCATAAGTATCTACTCAGGTCAGAAGTGAAAGACATCACTCTTGTCAAAGAAGAAGAAAAATAAACCAAGAAGAAAAAGTGTTAGATCAAAAAATAATTTCTTTGCCTATACTGAAATGGCTTATCTACACTACAAGGAATCTCATCCCACTGTCACCACATCTCTAAATCTTTTTAATGCAGAAAGTGTACATGTCAGTGTGAAACATGGGTACTATCAACAATTCTACCCACAACAACCACTCTCTAAAAACATGTTTTTTCAAATGTATTCCAATGAAAACTGCTTCATTCATCTATCATCACCATTTATTGATTTCAAAGTTAGGGTGAGGAAAAAGTCTGAAAATCTAGCTCCCTCCGCCACCGATGGACTGTCCTATGAAAATGGCATACTAAACAATTTATTTAAAACAAATATGTGTCTACATAAATGGAACAATGGTGAGCACTAGCAACAATCTATCAAACTATGCAAGCTACATACAATTTATGTTGATAACTTCAAAGTCCTACAAGAAATTGAGAGGTTTGACGATGGGTAATGACTCTAGATCAAATGTTGATACTGATGGCGAAATCACTTAGGCAGTGAGCAAGGAGTATTATTTAGTTGGTAGACTCAATCATGAAATATTTAATATATCTCAATAGATGCCCCCCGATTTTAAAATTGACGTAAAGTTATAACTCTTGAGTTGTTTTTCTCAAGATTTTATCTTGAGAAAAACACTTGATGCATCAGCCGATGCAAATGTCAATCTCACCTCGGAAATACATCATGTTCGAAAACAACCGGGTATGTGTTCTTTTGCTTTGGCAATTGAAAATTTAAGAGCCTCTGGAAATAATATCAAATTGCTCGTTCCTCACACAATCACCAATCATCGTCATATTGTCACAGGTTCAAGTACCCACACCGATTCTTAATTTTCAATGGTGAAATTTCCTTCGAAACTTGCTTTGGCTTTTGTAAAAACTGCCAGTGCCATAGGATCGTAGACAAGTTCTCCATATGAATTTGAACTGTTTGGACTTTCCTCTCTTGTGTATAAAGTAAATAGAATTCATCTCTACAATTTTTCCTTTGATATATCCTATAGGACCCTATATGAATTGACAATTTAATCCCTGGATCGAGATTCTCAACTATATGAAAATGGTATAACTGATACAATGTTCGCAAAAAGCCATGGTGTCATTGTCTTGGACTTGTCTGGTAATCAAGATATTAGTATTGTCCAAATGGGTACTGTACGTTTAGAGTGTAACTTTGACAAACCACTGACGGAGAGTGTAAAATTAATCTCACTCAATAAATTTGGAACCTGTTCGGAAATAGCCCCCAACGATAGTGTTCTATTAGACTTGGCACCATGAACGCCATAAAACTAATCGATGTATTTAACTAGTATCAATATATGTCCAAATACAAATCCTATTGCGAACCCTCAGATTTCCTTGAATATATTCATACTGCTAACAATACCATTATCATTGTTAGTAGTATTTCATCGACTTTGGAGATGGGGCATTGGCTATGCATCATTCAAACAGTGGAGAATATAGAAGTTTTTATCCTCTTGGTCTACCATATGCATTCTACACACCTCATATTGAAAACTTCCCTGAAAGAAGTGGGAAAACAATTATTCAAAATCGGATGCAAGTACAAGATCTATCAACCAAAAGCTGTGGATTTCATGCGTTACTATATTTTATTTTTCGATGTAGTAACTATGGTTACAGTGAATTTCTCAAAGTTTATGGAATGGGTGGTTGTATAAACTCTAGATGGGGCTCATTTGATTTGAAATTGGAAGTTGTAGTGCCCTTACTAAGAGTAAAAGTGATTTGAAAGCAACCTGCCACCCCTCCCCTTCCATGCTCATCATTTCCATTAACACCTCCAATAAAAACTTGGAGATAACAATTTTGTTTATCGTAGTTGAAGGGAAAAGAAACTATGTCTGTGAGGAAGACCCCCTCCCCCTTACAGCTATCAGGGCAAGGGCTGTAAGTTATGCCCTGGGGCCTGTAAGGTTCTTATAGAAAGGGTGGTCGTATGTGCTTTTGAGGGCACTCATTGGATTGGTAATCAGGAGCTCTTGTGCCTTTTTTAAGAGTCAAAGTGATCAGAGCGCAGCCCCCCCCCCACCCCACACACACAAAAGCACGTCGTGTTTTCCCGAGATGCATCCAATAGATATTTTGAGACAGGACTTCTATTCAAAATAGTCCAAAGATCATATAAAAAGGCATTTGAGGTTTATACAAGCCACCAGAGTCTAAGAGCGAGGGTTGTCTCCCAGGGTATTTGAGGTTCTTTTCGAAAGGATGCTTGTATAAACTTTAGAGGTGGCTCATTTGGTTGAAATTAGAAGCTCTTGTTTCCTCTTAAGGCTCAATAGTGATGGTGGTCAACAAGCTCTCCCCCCAAAATACCCCTCATTTCACCAAATGTATATGATTGAAATTTTGCGATGACATTTTTGTTTCAAATAGTCCAAAAACATATAACAGTGCCTCCAAGGTTGGAAGATCACCTCAGAGCCCTGGAGCAAGGGCTTTAATTTATGCCCTGGGGGTATATAAGGTTCTTATGGAATGAGTGGTCGTATTAAATTTAGATGGATCTCATTTGATTTTAAATTGGAAGTTAGTACTTTTTAAGAGTTAAAGTGATTTGACCCTCCCCCCCTCCACCACGCCCATCATTTTCCATAAGAAACATCCAAACAAACTTTTGAGACATCAATTTTTTCAGCATTGATGAAAATCACAGTAATTATGTGTTTGGGGATTTCAACCCCCTCCCCCCCCCCCCACCTGAGGCCTAAGGGCAAGGGCTGCAAGTTATGCAATTTTTTCACTGTTCACATATAGTATATGTTATTGAGAAGCGGTATGCATGTTTGACTTCTACTTTGCCAAAATACGAAGGGTATTAAGATGAGTCTTTCAGGGAATGTTGAGGGAAGTTTTGAACTACATCATAACATGTTGTGTGTATATGGATTGTCAAAAGGGTGTCCCTCAGGAATGACTGCGTTTAATGATACGTTTAGTGAAAAGAGGGGTTGTCGGAAAGGGAAGGGGGACACGCCCTCCATCACCAGTGCTTGAAAAGGAACTAGAAGTTCCAACTTTCAACCAAATGAGCCACTTCTAAACTTAGACTCTGGTGGCACCAAATGACCATAGAAGTGGCACCAAATGAGCCGCTTCTAAACAACTCCAGACTCTGGTGGATTGTACCAACCCCAAAAGTCTTGTTATATGATCTTTAGACTATTTTGAATAAAATGACTGTCACAAAATATTTTATTCGGTGTATTTCGGGAAAAAATGACGCGTTGAGGTGGGGGGATAGCTGCCCTCAGATCACTTTGACTCTTAAAAAGGGTACTAGAAATTCATATTACAAATCCAATGAATCCCCTCCGAAGCGTAAACAAACAACCCCTATTCTATAAAAACCTTATATATCCCGGGGCATAACTTACAACCCTTGCCCTGAGATCTGTGGGGTTGGGATTGTCTACAATGAAAAAATTTGCCACGTCCGAAATTCAATCGGACATCTTTGGAGAAATGGTAGTGTGGGTGGGGGCTGGTTGCTCTCAAATCACTTTTGACTCTTAAAAAGGGCACCATAACTTCCGATTTCAATTCAAGTGAGGCCCATCGGAAGTTTTTACGACCACCCATAACATAAGAACATTACTTGCCCCCAGGGCGTGATTTACAATCTTATCCCTAGGGCACTGGGGGGTTGTGTCAACCGTAGAGGCATTGTTATATGTTCTTTGGACTATTTTGATCCAAATCTCTGCCTCACAATTTTAATCAGATTTATTTGGTGAAGGGGGTTAGTTGGGGGGGGGGTTGCTGTCTTGCATCACTTTTGACTCTTAAAAGGGAACTAGAAATTCCCACGATCAACAAAATAAGCCTCCACTAAAGTTTATAAAACAGTTTCTTCCATAAAACCTTAAATGCCCCGGGGTATAACTTATAACCCTTGCCCCCAGCCTCTGGGTTTTTTTTTCAATCCCAAAAGCCTTGTTATATGATATTTAGACTACTTTGAATAAAATGGATATCTCAAAATTTCTATTAGATGAATTTCGAGATAATACTACGTATGTGTGTGGGAGGGGGGGGGGGTAGCTGCCCTCCGATCACTATGACTCTTAAAGATAGCAGTAGAGCTTATGATTACCATACCAATAAACCCTCTTCAAAGTTAATATGACCATGATTTCTGTAAAAACCTTATATGCTCCCACAGAATAACTTACAACCCTTGCCCTGAGGGTTGAAGGAAGGATTTGTCATCCTGAAAGACATAATTTCCAGAACTTCCAACTATTTTGAACAAAACGGGCATCTTAAAATTTTGATTGAAAGTGTCTTAATAAATAATGGGCGTGGCGGGGAGGGGGCATATTTGCCCACTGATCACTTTTGACTGATACCAATTAAGAAATTAAGAGGCACTAGTCCTCTTAATTTCCAATCGAATGGACCCTTTTGAAGTTTTAACGACAACGCTTTCTATAGAAACCTTATATGCCCCCAGGGCATAACTTACCACCCTTGCCCTAAAGGCTCTGGGGGAGGGGGTGTCATCCTCAAAGACATAATTTCTAGACTTTGCAACTACGTTGAAAAAAATGGCAATATCAAAATTTCGATCGGAAGTGTTTGGAGAAATGAAGGGCGTGAGGGGGGCATTAACCCTCCATTTACTTTCAACTATCAAAAGGGGCACTAGCCCTCTCAATTCCCAATTGTATGAGCCCTTTTTGAAGTTTTTACGATAACGCTTTCTATAAAAACCTTTTGTGCCCCCAGGGCATAACTTACAACCTTCGCACTGGGGCTTTGGGGGGTTTTCATCCTTAAATATATAATTTTTCCGGACCTTTCAACTGCGTTGAATAAAATGGATATCTCAAAATTTCGATTGGTTGTGTTTGGGTAAAGGTTGGGGGTAGGGGTTGCTATTTGCCCTTCAATCATTTTCAGCTATTTAAAAGGGCACTAGCCGTTTCAATTTCCGACGAATGAGCTCTTTTTGAAGTTTGTATGACAACGCTTTCTACAAAAGCCTTACATGCCCCAAGGGTATAACTTACAACCCTTGCCCTGAGGGCTCTGGGGGGGGGGGTTGTCATCCTAAAAGATATAATTTCCGGATCCTTCAACTATCTTGAACAAAATCTCAAAATTTTGATTCGATGTGCTTGGGGAAATGATTGGCGTAGAAGGGCTGACACAAAACATTGGGATGTACATTGCGATGTGTGCTCAGTGTATTATTTATTTGTTTCTTGTTTTTTTCTTCTTTTATACCAGGACGCTTCGTATCGAAAGAGTTCTCATAGAAACTTCAAAAAGGACTCATTTTATTGGAAATTGGAAGGGCCTGTGTCCTTTTTAATAGTCGAAATTGATTGGAGGGCAACTAACACTGCTTTCACGCCCATCATTTCCCCAAACACATTCAATCAAAATTTTGAGATAGCCATTTTGTTTAATGCAGTTAAAAGGTCCGGAAACTTTGTCTTGGGGGATGACACCTGCCACCCCCACAGCCCTCAGAGCAAGGGTTGTAAGTTATGCTGTGGGGGCACATAAGGTTTATATAGAAAGGGTGATCGTATTTACTTCAGAAGGGGCTCATTGGATTGCTAATCAGAAGTTTCAGTGCCCCTTTTGAGATTTAGTGTGATCGGAAGGTGGATACACCCCCCCCCCCACAACTCGTATTTTCCCAAAATATATCTGATAAAAATTTTGAGATGGCTATTTTTTTTAGATGGCTATTTCGAGAGGGTTATTTCTTCGTTAAGGTTTTGGTAATTTTTCAATAATTAAAGTGAAAAAGGTGAAAACATTTCGTTAAGGTTTTGATAATTTTTTATTAATGAAAATAAGAAAGGTGAAAACACGTGTTTTGTTTTCAGTAAAGTGCAAATTTTGTTCTGGTATTGAGAAAGCATAGGGGTTATCAGCTATTATCATATTAATTAATTAAATTAATTAAAAAATAAAGTTTTTCAAAGAAATAAGTTTTTCAAGAAAAAAAGAAAGGAACTCTATTAAACCAAAAATGAACAAAAATAGACTAAAATAATCTACCAGGCATACAACTACCACAAATCATTATCAATGAATAAATGAAACCCAAAACGAATAGAAATTAAAATGAATAACCGAATCAAACAAAAACGAGCAGAAATTAATATAAGTAGGGTTCAAAACCCCTATGCTTTCTAAAAGCCAGAATATAATTTTAACTTACTGAAGAAAAAAATTCAAATGAATGTGCATTGTAAGATTAATATGCATATGCTGATATTTATTCCTTAAAATCCCAATTAATTTTTGATTTCTTATTCGTTAGAGATTGTTAGAGATTGAAAAGGCTAGTGCCTTTTTTAATAGTTGAAAGTGATTGGAGGGCAACTAACCCCCCTCCCGCACCCACCCTTTCCCCAAACACATACAATCGAAATTTTGAGATAGCCCTTAGGTTCAACATAGTAGAAAGGTTCGGAAATTATGTCTTTAAGGATGCCAACCCCCCCCCCCCCAAACACCCCTCAGGTTGAAGATTGTAAGTTATGCCCTGGGGCCATATAAGGTTTTTATAGAAAGCGTTGTCGTAGAAACTTCAAAAAGGGCTCACTCAATTGGGAATTGAGAGGGCTAGTGCCCCTTTTGATAGCTGAAAGTAATTGGAGGGTAAATGATCCCCTCATGCCCTTCATTTCTCCAAACACTTCCGATCAAAATTTTGATATAGCTATTTTGTTAAACATAGTTGAAAAGTCTGGAAATTATGTTTTTGAGGATGACAACCCCCCCTGCCAGAGCCCTCAGCGTAACAGTTGTAAGTTATTCCCTGGGGGCATATAAGGTTCTTATACAAAGCAGTATCGTAAAAACTTCAAAAAGCGTTCATTCGATTGGAAATTGAGAGGACTAGTGCCTTTGCTATCAGTCAAAAGAGATCAGAGGGCAAATGTCCCACTCCCCACCACGCCTATTATATCCTGAAACACTTAAGATCAAAATTTTGAGATAGCTATTTTGTTCAATGTAGTTGAAAGTTCTGGAAATTATGTCTTTCAGGATAACAAATCCCCATCCCTCAGGGCAAGGGTTGTAAGCTATGCTCTTGGAGCATGTAAGGTTTTTATAGAAAGCGTGGTCATATAAACTTCGGAGGGGGCTCATTGGACTGGTAATCAGAGGCTCTACAGTCATTCTCAAGAGTCATAGTGATAGGAAGGCAGGTACCCCTCCCTCCCCCCGCACACACAGGTAGTACTATCTCGAAATGTATCTAATAGAAATTTTGAGATAGTCATTTTATTCAAATTAGTCTAAATATCGTATAACAAGGCTTTTGGGGTTGAAACAAACCCTCAGAGCCTGGGGGAAATGGTTGTAAGTTATGCCCAGGGTCATTTAAGGTTTTTATGGAAGAAACGGTCGTATAAACTTTAGAAGAAGCTCATTTGGTTGAAAGTGGGAATTTTTAGTTCCGTTTTAAGAGTCAAAAGTGGTGCAGGGCAGAAGTTATGGTACCCTTTTTAAGAGTCGAAAGTGATTTGAGAGCAACCAGGCTCCACCCACACTCATCATTTCTCCCAAGAGGTCAGTAGTATTGTGTTAATGTAAATGAGCAGGCAAATAGGACATTACCTTAAGCGGGCCTATCGTTCAAACGAGCGTGTCCCCCACCATTCCGGTTGGCCTGTCCCCCACCATTTCGGGGGGCCCGTCCCCCACGATACACCGGGGTAATAATTCTAACGGGCCTGTCCCCCCACCACAAAAGCGGCCTATCATTCCAGCCGTCGTGCCTCCCACCATACATTGGGGCTGTCATTCCAACGGGAAAGTACCCCCACCATACAATCGGCCTATCATTCCAAGCGGTCAGTACTCCCACCATACTAGCGGGCATTGGAGACATCAAGTCTGTTGACCATATGGCATGGCGTTCCGGAGCGATAAGGATTTCCTAGAATTTTTCTGTAAGAATGCCAATATTCCGGCGGACATATAGCTCACGTGATCATTGATATAAAAGTTTGACGGTGAGTTATTATCTCTGTTCCACAAAGACATTTGATTAGCTTATATTGTTTCAAGCTGGAAAGAAACATTCAAATATTTTGGAAATGAGTGGTTTTACACTATTGCACATTGAATGAGTTGACAGTTATGTTATGAAGACTAGAACACCCAATGTAGCAGTTGAAATAGGAATGAATTGCCGACTAACATTTGAGTGGGATGTGATACATGGTAGATATGTTATATCATTGAGTAAATTTAAGTCGGATGAACAATTATGTTTCGCCACAGAATTGAATATAATGCATATATAGAGACAACAACATGAGTTGAATTTTATCGTGAAGCAAATTGAAGAAAATGGGTTGACTCACCAAACGCAAAGAGAGTGAAAATATATTATTTTATTACATTTCTGTCAATAAAAATGTTTTCTAATGATTTGTTTTGGTTAAATACTCTTTTTTATTGTTTAATCCACTCTCTCCAGTGGGGCGACAAATGGGTGTTGAGAGTGTGCACAAAGTAGAAACTATCAACTGTTAGCTTGGTCTTTAGTTGGTAGTGGGAGTGTCAAGAACGAAAATGATTGGATTTGAGAAACGGAACATCTTACGGAATCTAACATTGGAAAAGTGTTTGAATCTAAATGTTGAATTTCAGATGTTAACTATACGAAAGAAAATATTCTCTGAGAAAATTCTCGAAATTATCATGGAAAAGGATTCTCCATCTTTGGACTATTGTATGAGACTTTTACTTTGTGAAACAAATGCATTTACTCAATTTATTGATACATTAATTGAAACAAAACAAAACAACGATGTGATTCTACTTTTAACCACTGCCAATAAATTCATTTAAGACATCCATTTTGTAAGACAACAAGAAATAAGTCGAATGTGTTTTTGTGAAGTCACTCGATTAATCCTCCTACGAGAAGAAATTCCTTGTGTTGATCATGAGCCAGTTTCTTTTGGCAGTAAGACGGACAACATTGGAAAAATGTTCTACACATGTTCATTATGTTTATATACATTGGGCAGCTGGTCATCATGTGAGAACTGTACTACAGTTGATGACTATAATGAAAAGTGTAGATTATGCAATCTGTGTAAATTGCATAGATAATATGCTGTATAAATTAAAAATTGTAATTCCTGTCTTGAAGAGGCATGTGACTCTCATCCTAAAGAATATTTATGCTCCAATTGTCATTTTAATAAGTGTGATCAATGGAAAAATACTTACCCTAGCATGATTGGAAAAAACCCTAAACGTGATTTTAGTTTATTTCTAAGGGATTGATATCGTAGTGGATTTAAACTATTTTGGGGAGAAGAACTTGGAACACTTTTCAATTGTAAAAACATGAAGAGAGTATGTTTTCTACGTCATCGTTGTGTGGACAATGGTAGTAATGATTATAAACCTACTGATTTTTATTTGGCTGTTACAGAAAATGATTAATCATATGAGAATAATGGGTGCGACGTTACTTCAAATAGTCAGTTAGAAACATATAATTTTTACAATATGAATTTTAATAGTATCATTGACTGCACAAAGAAATCTGATAAAAATGAAGCTACATTATATTGTGGGACCCTGACTTTGCACGCCAGGATCAGCACAAGTTTATCATCTATACAACTTTTCGAATGCGTTAAAGTTCCCGAAAAGTGTTATTACCAATAAGCAAATCCTAAAGAAATTAAAGTAATATAGTACTAATAGTCCTCTAATACCTCAATCAAAAAAAGAAGAAGAAGAATATTTTAAGTCAATCTTGGAAAATAGTAGCACACCTAGTAGCAGTAGAAACAATGTCGGTTTGATGACACCGGTGGTGGTGTCTGTGCGACAAAAGCGAAGACATATTGATATCAGCTCATCACCACCATCACCATCACCATCACTATCGAAATGGTGATGGTGGTGATGAGGAAAAATAGACGTGGAAAAATACCTTTAGATTGATGCCATATTTTTCTAAAGTGACAAATTACCCTTCAAATTTTGAAAAAGGCCTTTTTACATCTTTATGCAGAGAATAGAACGAAATCCTGGGTTCCTCCCCGTATTTTCTCGAATTGGTGTCCTTGGCTATACTCCGATCACGATAAATTGATTATCGGTGAACTAATCGAAATATTTGCTTTCTTTATAATTTTTTTTTCTTTGCCGATCCAAAACTCCAGTTTTTTCCAAAAAATAGAGAAGCTACTTTTCTTTTTTACTCTAGTTGTGCTAATTTATTTACTGGGACACCAGTAAGAATTTTGAAACTGGCGTTTTTATATTTTCATGGAAAAAATGTTTCCCACCCTTTATTTATTCGATAAGCATTGATCTTACTGCTTCTTTAAGAGGTTCTTGTTAATTATACGGAACGCACCCAAGAAATAAAGTTATGTTTATCCTAATGAAATATGCCAAAATTTGATGAAAACATAATATTTTAGTTTATATAATAACATAATTTGGGCTATATATTTACATATTAGGGGAGTGTTGGGGTAAAGTAACTCAGCCTAACCTTACCCACCCTCCTAACGTGCTAATATATAGCCCAAGTTATACAACTTCAATGCATTCTGCCACCCGTTATTTGTCTTTGTGGCTATGAAAATGGTTTTATAGATCGTACATTATCCTTAGTATTTTTACCATACTTTCACTCTGAGACCTATTCTTGGGGGCTGCGTGGGTCATTTTAAATCTGAAGGTATGATTTTTGAACCTTTCAACTGTGCTAAACCAAATGGTTATCTAGAACTTTTTATTAAACAATTTTTTGGGAAAAAAGAGACGTGGAGTGGGGCTAGTAGCCGTCCGATCTTTTTGGTCAAATAAAATTGAGTAGTTAGGCATTATATAATTCAGGGAGAACAAGCGATGTTCTCCATGGATCTATAAGGTTTTTATTGTTCTATGTATTTAACGGATAAAACGACGCGTTAAATGCCAACCTACCGAACCGGTTATACTAGTTATATAATGCTATACAATAATGAGTGAGCAGCCTAAAGGACTAAACCTTCTCAATAGATACTGATGGCACATAATTTATTAATGGATAATACTTGTAGGATACCATAGCTATGAGGCCATGACAACCACGGTATTGACATGGCTTTAAATTGTTTTGGCGTTTCACGCTGAAAAAATGGCTTTATGTTACGGTTTTTTTTATGCCAACTGTATATATATATATATATATATATATATATATATATATATATATATATATATATATATATATATATAATATATATATATATATATATATATATATATATATATATATATATATATATATATATATATAGATATATATATATATATATATATATATATATATATATATATATATATATATATATATATATATATATATATATATATATATATATATATTTATTTATTTCTGCGCCTGCATTAGTGGTACTCTTTGGCTACTCATTGACACTCCCTAGTTTATTATATATATTCAAGCAGTATTATTGTGCGTTGAAAGGATACACACTTGCATCATATTTTAAAGAAAATGACGATGAATTATTCGTTTGTGCTGATATTGATTGCTCTGTTGCTACTCTTGGTCCAAGACCAAAGGCTTATGGAATGGAGTATTACAAAGATCATTCATCAATAACGAGCTATAGTCTTGGCACTTTGTTTGCAAAGATGTGAGAACGTCTAGTGGAGGCATTATTACTACAACCTGGACATTTTTCACCTTTGTTTTTTTTACATATTTTAAAATAACATGAAATATGCTTGCAGCTGTACCCGGTGGGTGGGCTGTCCCCATAGTACTCTATGACTAGTTATCGACACTACCTATTTTATTGTATGTATTAAATCAGTAATTTTCGAACATTAGAAGGATAATAACCTGTATCATTTTTTTTAAAGTCAAAATGAAAGATTCGAAGAAAGTGTTTGCACAGGATAAAATCATCGTTGCGTTGAATGCCGACTCGGAGATATACTTGAACTATGAAACAAGCATTAATGGGGATTTTATTGGAAGTGTATGCGTGCGCTGTCATGACAGCGAAGAGCTAAATTTCTTTGGACTACCCAAGAACTTCAATCGTAAAAATGGTGGATATGGGAGAAGTTAGTGCTCAAAGAGGATGCAAACAAAGAAATATTTGTCGATGATGGGGGACAACTTCCTGCTAGTATTGGCGGTAACATATTACCTGTTGATAAATCCTATCGTCATCTTTCCGGTATTAGCATTCTAAAGGAGACAAGAAAAGACATGCATACTCCTGCACTAATGTCATTAATAACATCTTGTCTACGTCCCAAAGCTGTTATCTATGTAAAAAATAAAGTGACAATAGACAGTGAAATCACAGGCAAAATAAAAAGGGCATTGGTGGACAATGTCACTAATGAACGTAAAGATGAATTGATGGAAAATTAAGCGCAAGTGAACACTATTACTACCATTAATCATACAGTCAATAAACCTAATAATACCAAAAATGAAACGCATATTGAACCTGTAGATGACACTCCAGTAAAAATTGTACATTAATCAAAATGGATTAATGATAATTCTACTGGTTATGAACTAAGAGAAGGGAGTAGCTAAACTATCAAGAGAGAACAGGATGGATTTTTTTTGGAGCAGATTCAAAATGTCCAAAGTTGTCCAATGATATCAATAATGTACAATTATGTATGTAACATATTTTTATATTAATATTCTACATATCGTTATTTCAATAAAAATATTTTATACATTACTTTTTTATTTTTCCATTATTTTTAGGGTATGCTAGCACATCAAACGCTTAGAATGTTTATTAAGAAGTCGGATATATAAGAAAAGCAATTTTCTGAGACATAGATACTACTAGCAGGCTAGAGTTGTAGTTTAGTTTTGGTTTAGAGTTTTAGTTTAGAGTTTTAGTTTAGATTTTTAGTTTATAGTTTTAGTTTAGAGTTTTAGTTTAGTTCTAGTTTAGAGTTTTAGTTTAGTTTTAGTTTAGAGTTTTAGCTAAGAGTTTTAGTGCAGAGATTTAGTTTAGAGTTTTAGCTTAGATTTTTTAGTTTAGAGTTATAGTTTAGAGTTTTAGTGCAGAGTTTTAGTTAGAGTTTTAGTGTAGTTTTAATTTAGTTTTAATCTAGAGTTTTAGTTTAGATTTTTTAGTTTAGAGTTTTAGCTTAGAGTATTAGTTTAGAGCTTTAGTTTAGTTTTAGTTTAGAGTTTTAGTTTAGAGTTTCAGTTTATATTTTTGGTTTAGGGTTTTAGTTTAGTCTTATTTTAGACTTTTAATTTAGAATTTTAGTTTAGATTTTTTAGTTTATAATTATAGTTAAGAGTTTTAGTTTAGATTTTTTAGTTTGGAGTATTAGTTTAGGGTTTAG